>CM060846.1:291120511-291133011 GCA_030762175.1 Metallyticus violacea | reverse complement strand
AATGCATATGTATTCAATTTTTTTAACAAAATAATGCTCTGAAATTGCAGTAACTCAAAGTATTTATATATGCACAAAATATTTTCCCATCATCTTTCTATTTCATGACCTTTCCGTAAGGGCCCTTACAGCAGACGTCCTTTCCTTTCATTCCTTCTTTCCATCCCGCCATTGGCACAAGACGGAGACTCATTTTGGCTTCACCGTGCATTAGTAACGATTTTAATTTTATACTGGTAAACAATTTGATAAAATGTATTACCGTAGTGGTTTTGGTCTTTAGTTTTCTTTTTCTTTCTTTTTTCCCTATATGGGAGCTTTGTTTAGTTTAATTTGTTCCAGTTATTTCATTGGTTAAAAGATTTACCAGAATTGTGAATTTTATTACATACTATTCAATTCTTGAAATGCATTGTACAAGCTTGCAAATTTTGATTGTGCATTATTTTATGTCATTCCTGCTTTGTCTTTTGTAAGATGTGCAAATGCAACTTTTGGCAAATTTAAGTTTGGTAATTAAAAGTTTAACAAAACATTTCTTTTTGTTGGGTAAGCAGACATGTACATTTCGGTATTTCGTTTTATCTATTTGGTCCCTTTATGCATTTCATTTCCAATCCAATCCCTATAGTTCATATACTATTTGTAGAGCAAAACTCCCGAAAACATTTTTAAGGCAACCAGAGGACGATTAGCATGCTGGAACCTGTTTGCAAACCACACTAATTGGTTGAATATTAGCATTTTCCTTGTCAAAGTGAGCAAAGCTAGAAGCAATTTATTTTCTAGCTAGAGTGTAATAACTAGTTTATTATAATTAATATGGAAAACGTTTAAATTTATATATGTGTAAATGTCGTTCTTCATATTTAATGTTTATTTATTATAATAATTTTATTTGTATTGTTTGTTCCTCTTTCAAATTGTGTATCATATTTAAGCATGTATATTCTATGACCTATGCATAAAATATATTTGTAATGTGTGTATAGAATTTTATAACAGTGAAGATACACCTACTCTATTATTTGTAGGGGAAATATATGAACGGATTGCGGGTGAAGACGATCGCATGTCTATGAATTTTATTTTCAGGAAACAGGTGAGAGTTCCAATTAGGTCTCAATTATTGACGTAACTCTTAAAATATCAAATACCATATTCTGAACTTCTTAATAACTGTCCTAAATAAAATGTCAATTGACCATTATTGCTATTTTAAAATGGAACTTTAAGCCTAGATTGTTTACTAAGAAATCAGTTTCTAGTTTTTGTAGTTTCAGAATCACAAACCTCCAATCTGATGCAGAAATTTATTGACCAACCAATATTAGTCATATATTATTCGCTGTAGAGCTGATTCTTTTGCTAATTCAATAATATCTTTAAAAACAGGGTCTTAATAATATAAAACGAAATTTTTTACATTATCGTGGTAGTAAAAGTGTCTGTCCGACTTACTTTTTGTAAAATGATAAATGTGAAATCGAGATACATAAATAAATATATTCTGCCTCAAAGGAAGATATAGTTGTGAATTTAAATTTATTGCAGGAACATGAATAAGAACAAATATAATCCAAAAAGGAAAGATTAGCAACAGGTGGAAGGGAGAAAAAGAATGAAAATGACCACTAAGAGGAGTACAATGGTTAGGTGCCAAATTTCATCATTTAGTCATTCTTATATTATCAGCTGCACTGGTCTGTGTCAATGGGGCAATATATGTCAAAATAGAGCATAAAACGCATGATTTAGCGTCGTGCAAAACGAAAACATGAAAATGATTATTGTCTTATTTCACCGGCGAAGTGCTCTAGACAAAAAACTTTTAAAATAAACGTAGGAGTTCAGTGACACGGATTTTTACAGGAAACTTTAAAATGCACGTGCAACACGAATATACATGTAGACACGCAATAAGAACATCTAACACTAACTAGACTCCGAAATCTGGAGCGTGCTCTGCAACATAAAACGTATATGCAAAGGTCTACATCTAATGAAATTCGCACCCTTGTACCATCAAGGTTCACAGCATTATAGTATTCAAACCATCAAAGTACTCGTATTAAGGGAATAACCAAGTTAATGATAATTATTAAACAATAACTTTATAGTTACCTGGCACTATAAACCAGATATTCCAACCATTGTCCACATATCTAGGAAATTGATTTGAAAATTTACTGCCTAGCGAATGAAAGTTAAGTATACATTTTAGTTTCCTTGAACTTTAACGCATATTTTCCGGAAATGCTCAAGGGCGTTTAGGCCATCCTTGAAGTTAAGTTTATCGAAGTTTCTTGAAGCAATATAGGATTATTAGTTTACTATTTATCCAGCAATAAATGTTTGCCACCAATATTTTTTTTTAAATGAAAGCCGATAAGACTTAATCTAGTAAATACAAAATATGGCCGCAATTCATGCTGTAATCCAGTCAATTTTATCATGGAAACCGCACTTACAAGGAAGTATTATTTATTTTGTTTATAAACACACTCTTTTGACAACATACTTCCATTTCTTATTTTGAAAGTAGCCAGCAAGCAGCATTATGGCAGCATTGCAGAAAATCGCAATTATAACCTTTCCTACTTACAAAATTAACAACATCTTTAATGGCAGAAAATACCTCAATTGCTTTGATAGGTGTTTTCATTGGTTGTGAGGCAATATAGTCATATTAGTACTTGCAAATCAGTTCTAGCTTTATGTAACTGACTCAAAAACTGTTGGGAAATTTATACTCGAATGTGTTTCGATCAGGTAAGTCTTTACATGCCTCAGAACAGTTTTCATAATCAGTATTTGCCGTCGGTCCTGGTGGTGTAGTGGTTCCCATACTTGCCTCCTAAATCAAGATCGAACCCGGCCAGGACCGATGGATTTTTTCAGGCGTAAAAATCCAAAGTATAGAGCTTCCTTCCGAAGCGAAATAAAGCGTGGGTCCCGTGTCGTACATTTAAGGCACGATAAAGAACCTCAAGAGTCTTCTGAGCGAAAATTGTTGGCTGTTTCACGCCCCGGTTTGAATGATTCGCCGATGACCCGAGATGTTCAAGAGCTTCTGTAAATAAAACAAATCAAAAAAATCAGTATGATACATGTCAGGATTGCATCCTATGGCGTCATGGCTGTTTGTGTATGTCGGCCCTGGTGGTGTAGTGGTAATCATACTTGCCCGTTAAATTGCGGATTCAATGCCCGCCAGGGTCAATGGATTTTTTCGGGCTTAAAAATCCTAAGTATGGCTTCCTTCGGAAGGAAAGTAAAGCCGTCCCATGTCGTAGATTTACGGCATGTAAAAGAATTTCAAGCCTGAAAGAAGAGGTCTCAGAGCAAAATTTATCGGCCATTTCATGCTCTGAATTGAATGAGACGCTGATGACCTGAAAGGTTAAAGAGCGTCCTTAAATAAATCAAATCAACAAAACATTTATATACATTTTATTTGTTACTGGAAAAGTAAGTCATGGATTCAGTTATGACTGCGTATTATTTATTATGGTAAACTATTTCCTTTAACCTAAAATTATGCCTAAGAGAAAGAATGTTACAGAACAAGAAAGGATTGGTCTGCAGATATGATATTGAAATACAAAGATATGATTGGGGGAAAAAATCATATTTCTACACATATGTGTAAAAACATTAATGTATAAGAAAATTTGTTTGGAAACTGATATCAATTCGACAATGCTAAGGTATGATATTACTATTATTACTATTATTATTATTATTATTAGTTGTATTTGTTTGTAGATCAATGTTTATTTCAAAAAGATATTGGGCACTTAAAAGTATTAAATTTTGCAGGAAGAAAACCCATAAAGGAAGTAGTGTATCACCTGTAAATAAAATACGTTGAAATAGTAACCCAGAATTTGATTTCTGCAGCTATTTGAATACAAAACTGCAGAACTTGATAAACAGTGAAACATGATTTCTATTTCTGAAACTTAGCATATAACACAGTGCACTTTGGCTGACACTCAAGATATCCACACAAATAACTGTAAAATTAAATAGAACAAAAAGAAAATAAATAGTGATTAAACGTTTGGCATTCTAAATATTTAAGGTTATACTAATATAGAGCAATCCAATTGAACTCTGAATTAATTTGCGGTATTTTTCTACGGAGTCTGTGTACACGTGTTTCTCACCGTTGTTTGGAACAAGGTCATAGTACTTTCTGGCTGTCAATGCGGATCTAACAGTGATTGAGCTCAGTTCAGTTAATAAGAGTGATGCTTTTTGCAGTATTTAATTCCGAAATGAGTTATGGCTAAGCATAAGTTTTCTACTGCTGTCTATAAGAAGATCGAACACTACCCATGATCTGAAATTTATTCAAAGATTGTGGATTATTGTAAAGGCTGGAACTTTTACACATGGTAACCTTTCTTCAAATATTCTTTGAGCTAGACAGGCTGACTGAATTAACACACGTGAATCAAAAACATAATGAGAATTTCATTAGTTAGTTGATTGCAGTATGCATTTTTCCTAAACATAAACCTGTTCAATAGCTAATATACTATTTTATGTAAATATGCCTGTATTTTTAAATAATTTTTTCAAAGATTTTTTAAAACAAATTTAATAATGAAACTTAAAACTACTTCCCAAAAAATTCTATCAATTAATAATACGTGACCATGAACTATTAGCATTTCTACACACTTTTGTCTAAATGTTGAAAACTTGTTTTCACTGGTATCCTAATTCATATGCCCAGAAGACTTTTGCCTTGCGCCCAACTGCTATGAATCAGAATTATACAAAAGTATATTTTGTGCATTGAGGATAGTAACTTTATTCGTTGCTGTGTATACTTGAGAGTGCAAGTTACTGTATATATTTTTCATTTGATACATATCACTTTTAAGGACGCCAAAAGTAATTAACCTCTTCCGCCACTTACGTTCTTGCACTTCGTGTAGAGTTTAATTATTATTTTACTTTTTCCCACGTTAGCACGAGAAGGAAAAAAAAATCGAAACTACTGGCTTCGAAAGAGTTCCATGTTGATACTGCATTACGCTGTAACAGTTACCCTCCGATTTAGGTTCTGCATAATGAAAGAGTTAGGGATATAGCCCACAGGAAAATACCTATAATAGCGGAACTTCAAATCCTCATGAATACCAAATTCAGGTACTATGGCTCAGTTAACCACGGCCAATACCTACCACGTTTATATTGGGATCTTGAAATGTCTCTTTCTTTTCTTAGCCTTCTTCACGGTTCTGGACTAACAGTTGATCTTTTGATGAAAAAGATGCAAAGAAGAGGAAATTAGAAAAGAAACGTAGCTTTGTTACTTTTATTCACTGTTTAATGTTGCACGTATGTGATGTTTTTCTGAATAAACCAAATTAGGTTTAGCATTGTTTTTTCTTTTCTTCCTTGACTGAATACCCTCGCTAGTAATTTCAGTTATACAGCTGCCATTCAGAGAACGTTTAAATAAAAGTCCAGTTCGTGCGCATGCACTTTTGAATGTAAAGAATCTTAAACTTAACCTAAAATACCTGTGTACCTAGCCAGCTCCTCTATGTCTAGGAATTTTAATGCCGATCTTAGGATTATATGAGTTTTTTTTTAACAGTCACACCCCAATGAACAGTGTAGCAACAAATAATAGCAAAGGGGAGGAGGTCAGTAATAGACTCCGCAGAATCCATTGCTTTTGCAGCAAGGGTACATAAATTATACATTTTGTAACTGTTATGGCTTAGGGATTGCATGAGTAGCATTGGGTACCAAAGGTTTTGGAACACAGAATTATAAAGCAAGTATTTGAACCAGGAGCTTTTTATTCAGAAAGCATTAGGAGTTACTTTCATTTTACAAGAGACACAGAATTTTTAACAGACACTTATAAAAGATATAAAAGTCTTCTAAGGAACTTGTAGCGTTTCATTTATTGTATTCATTAATATAGTGTACAGTAATTGAACATGCATAAGGAATCATATATATGAAAACAATCATTCAGATTCTCATTGCTAACAGATTCTAAAGGGAATGGGCTCTTCTTATGCTGTGTGAGCAGAGCACTTGTATTCATTGCACAAAGTACAGGAATTTTGTGATTTTGGTCTTTTCTTCTTGGTAAGCGACATTTCTTTGGAATATTTTAACTGCATTATGAGTTACTCTTGTTTGCGCTTCTGTAAGCACAGGCACTCTTATCACCGCACCTTGAATTTGATTGCAATTATACCCAAAGGTACGTAAAGCATTTTTATACTTTGAGTGCAGAACAACAAAGTTTTTGGCACGTCTCTTTATATTTGTGGTGCAAAATTCTTGAACCAGTTTCTTCAAATAATATTTTTATTTCCGATTCTCTCTTTGTCTGCTATTCAGCCCAATGGTTATTAGTTTCACGACACAATACATTACTTATATGTTGCAACGTCAATCAGGTTGAATGGAGTCGCCATTGGCCATTCCGACAAGAGCAAGTTCGTACACACTTGTCAAGAGCATCCAATTCTGCTTTAGTGCAATTGTAAAACAGGATATCTGGCTTATTTTCTCTGACCTTCATGTCAAATGTTGTGTATTTACAGTTATATAATGAAATGCTGCCTTCTAACTGCAATTATCACCGATTCGAATGTAAAACAGCAAATTCAGTGTATATATGTAGCAATAACAATTGCTGTAACTGAACAATTAACTATCGCCTAAAGTTGATTTCTTGTAATAATGTGTATAGCGTGACAACAATTAAAGTCATGAAAGCACAAAATAAATTTCCTTCTAATAAAAAGAGGTATTATGAAAAATGCGCTCACTACACTTTGATATGCAACTATTAAACAGCAAAATATAACTGATACACATGTATGGAGTATACAATACTTAAAGCAGGAGGAAAACCGCCACCACTGATGGCCGAGGTCGTTAAGACGCGGAAGGTCTGGGATTCGAATCCCGCCAGAACCATCCTACAAAACTTAATTTATATATTTAATGTAGAAGTAGGTAAATGTGCCTATAACAAAAACCTTTGGATCGCATCCTGTTATCATTAAAACAGATTTTTAAAACGATTAACATTTTTACTTCATTGTTACTCTCGATGTCTTTTATTCTGATTCAAAACCCTGTCATTGTTACTCGACATCCACAGGACAGAGAACGAGTGTTACTACTGCAGTGAATCGGCAAGGGGAGACATGGTTAAATGGTGCACAGTGGAATGAACATTTTCAGCAATATAAAGCACACCAAAAACAAAAAGTAAATGTAAGTGTTTTGTACAAAAGTTCAAACAAATGCACGATATATTAAAGATGGTAACACCACATTACGTTAAAGAAGAGAATCCTATTGTAGAACACAAATGCAATTTACGAATATTAAAAATAAGCGCAAACTTTACTTGTACTGCAACAAGTGGCAGGCAGGAGGCATTCAGCAGATCTAAATTGCTCATATCATGTTCATACATCACTTCAGCAACAAGAATGTGAAGACTTCAAGTAATACTCTTCAAGAAGCCATTCAAATAATTAAAGGTGCAGTTTAGAAAATATGAAGCGGTGAAGTGCGTGGTGTGGTTTCCACTAAAATTAAAGTTGTGCATAGTAAGAACCCAGGATATCAAAAATTCCGAATTATTGTGACACTGTAGAGTTCTCTACAGTAATATTGCTAGACGATTCCTCTCTTTCAATGTGTATCGGTGACATCTGCAGTACCCAAGTATGTGGGCATCCAGTTAACTAATGACCAACGCGTTAGCGCGAGATTGCATCGGTCGATAAGCTATCGCTCAAGGCCAGCCGGGCTAGGAGAGAGCAGGCGGTGTTTACTAACCTGCTACGTTGTCCTTAAGTTTCACGCCAAGCAGTCAGTGTCGTCTGAACAGTGGAAAAAAAAAAAAAAAAGCACATATCTAATCCCAGGAAAAATTCTACTATGAATACCAAATGACAAATTATTCTATAGACCTGATTATTCTATTCCACAATGAGTGGTTTTGAAGTTAATCGAGTTCCAAGTCGTTATACGATTCAAAAATTAATAGTATCCACACACTTTCGATGAGCTAAAGCATAACATTCGTCAAGAGATCAATTTAATTTCTCAAATGGAATAAAGAATCTTAATTGATAATGCAATAAGTAAATGCCAGAAATGCGAGAAAAATTAAGTCAGGTAGCTCTACCACCCGATACTTCGAACGGTAGCATAATATGATGGCGTGGGGGAATGGAACTGGTTGGTTGGATTAATTTAATTTGATTGAATGCAGTTATGTGATGTTTGATCTCTGCGGATTTATTGATTAATAAGAAAATTCATTTGTTGAATAAATAAGGAGTGAGATTGTGGGCCGGTGATATTTGGGCCAACCGTCTAGAAGTTTTCCTCCTGGTGTTTACTTCCCTTGCAGGTTCTATCCGTTAAAACGCCTCGTCAGCTGCAGTCTAAGTGTTATCACTCCCGGTTCCAAGAGGAAGAAATAACGGTCTCAGATGATTTTGTTGACTTTTTTTCATCCTAGATCAAGGGAGATGAAGGGTAGGTTTGCTGGGATGAAAGATAACACGCCGAGTAAAATGAGATGCAAAGTTTATTCGTTATTATTTTCTGAGCTATTGCGTGCCTCACAGTCACCCAAGAAATTAAGGAATGCCAGGAAAGTTCAGTTGTTTTATTTTCGCTAATGGAAATATTTTCTCCCAAAGTTAATCTTCTTCAGATCGCACAATTACTTGCACACATCTAACGGCTGTTTAATTATACCCTTGATTCTCTCTAATATACACTTTTACTTGCACTGTTCTCTGCGGCGAATATAATTTCAGAATAACGCGGTTCAATCGCGAACAATTATACCAATTTATGCCGCGGTACATACGGAACTATTCACTTACGCAAGTTGTTCATCTTAGCAATTCAGACATGTTCTATGGCCTTGCGTCTCAAAATCTTCTCTTGTAGTTCCTGACAGCCTCACGTCCCGAAGTTACTGACCATAATACCTTGCAATCACACATCTCGAAGTTGATGATTGTAATAACCCCAGATGCGCCCCAAATCGCCTCTTTATACACATTTAGAATTCCAACATTTAGGATGCTGAGATACTTTTAAACTTAACTGATGGAAGTTTCTCGAACATTCAGTTGAACCTAACCTTCTTATTGGCTAGTAAACTTAACTAGTGGTAGTTTCTTGGACTTTTTCTTTTTGATCCAGTCTTCTGACTGGCTACTAAACTTTAACTGATCGTAGTTTCTGGAACTGTTGCTTGAATGTAGCTCTCTGAATGACTACTAACCTTTTCTGATTCGTTCTTGAACCTATCTTTGCGTAACATGTTTGTTTATACGTGAGCTTTAAATTCTTGAATGGTTCGGGTTCTTTTAAATCTTTGCGTCGCTTTTTCCTCCCACGCAAGAACAGCTTTGACAACAATGCTTTTTAGCTGGTCTTAACAAATCAGGCAATACATTGGCTTCAGTCCCTATGCAAAATGAAAACCTTAGCTTCTCCTTGCTCTTTGTGAGAGGTTCCTCCTGGCGTAACGGTATTAGGCATTTAGTTACTTTACACATTTTTCTCTCTGTCTTAAAATGCGTGTGAATGTATACTGTTAAATTTTCATATTATTTACCTATTGAACAGATTCGTGTGCTAGGTTATCGTGGCAAGAGTTATGAAATTATGACGTACAATAAAAGATATGCGATTGTTAATTTTAAAAACAATAATTTGGCTCAAGAGTTATAATTATAAAAACTATGAGAGGTGAACTCGGATGTACCGTTTTATACGTAAATATATTATTGCGTTAGAATTTATAAGATTGTCACTCTTAATGTTTCTGTTTTATCGATTTTTGTGCTGTATTACGCGCCCTAAGTCCATTGTAGCACGGCTGGTCTTGAGCAATGGATTCTCGACTGCCGCTGCATTGGTCATCAGATAATTGGATGATCGACACTTTCTTAAATTACACATCATATGAAGTGTTATAAACATTTTCCTTAATATTCCACCTATTTCTGACAGGACAAATTCGATGAATGGGCATGAATGGGTATCGAAACACTGGTGTTCCAACTGTGCGCCCTGTACGGTCATAATTATTAGCTCTCTCATCTGAATGTGTACACCTGGAGATCTCAAATATTATCTCATTACAGAGAATTAGTTCCAAAGAGGAGACTCGAAACATTTAAGTACTGTATGTCGATCAGAAGAAGGCAAGCGAGAGGAATCTGTTACGTAAACATTTTCTACCCTCCTCACTATGTTCATGTACGTTACTGCCGTTAAAAATAAAATGTCAGATTCTCGCCCACGGCTAGAAGTCCAGCGGGAGTACCAGGTTTGAGTCTGAGAAGTCTTCATTCATGTGGCACAATGGGTATCCTACATACGCTCGTATGTGTGCAGACAAACGGTACAAGCCCCCTCACATTTCAGCCCGCACTCGCCATCTTATTTTCTGCAGACTGTACTTTTGTACAGAAGCACGAATTTGCTAGCGTGCTTGTTTTCTGGGTGAAATTCCTGGAAACGCAGCGACTTGCGAGTGCAAGAGCAGATAGCCTTCAGAACACCTGTTCATAAAATAGATGTGGTGAAAGTTATTGAAACTGCAAAGAAGAAACATAACGGATTCCTTTATCAACTTCAGAGAAGTTTCAAGAACGGAAATATAAACAGCCTTTGTTTAAAGGAGAAGTCACAGAGTTGTAAGAGAATACGCTTTGCTATGTGAGAGCCAAGTTACCTGTAAGCCTGATGAGGCTGCAGCAGACGTTAAAAATGTAGCACGTAAAATAAAATAAATAAATAAAAAATAAACGAGCCAGCGAAAATCACTCCATTACCACATTACATCAGGAATAATTTGGACAGTTGTTTCGCAAAAGTTATGATTTAGTAATAGAAATACCAACTTATCAGCCTATAGAGGACAATGCAGCGCGTGAAAAAAGAAAATATGAATACCTTCATTGTCGAACCCACCAAGCGCAAAAATTTGCTTTATCTGAAGACATTTTAAAAACGAATGATAGAACAAGTCTTCTTCTCGCGGATGATTTCACTTAGGGATGCCTCTCATATTTTGTTCTAAAAAGAAACAAAAGGCTATGGCTGAGCACAACACTTTCTTTGTGGACAGAACTTTTTACGACCTGCAGTAAACAGTTCAGTTCATCAGCTGTACACGATACATATATGGAAGAATCCAACGTGATTCACTTTAATTTATGTACTTTTACCGAGGCGAAACCTAAATACGCATGGCAATTTCTTCAACCTTGTAAATCAGAAGATTAAGAACTGGAATATAATTTTCCTTAAATTAGAATCTGTTCATTATTCCCTGATGAGCAGATTAGCGCATACCATCACTTTCACCAGTGCCTTTGACGCAACCAGATTTGACAAAGGATTATACAACAGATGCGGAAACATGATTTCATGTTCGAATGTGCTCCTCATTGACTCAACTTCCTTTCGAAGACGTCGAGAATGCATGACTCGCCATCATGGAAGATGCGCCAAAAAATGAAACACAGCATACATTTTTCGACCATTTCTTCGGTCAATGGCTGGAGAGTTTAATCAATTTTATTCACATGCGGAATCATCAGCAGTGACAAGGAACGAACAATGTTGTAGAAGGATGGAATCCTACACCTAGTTCAATAATTAGCAAGCCTCATGCTAACCATTTGATTAAACGCTTAAAAGAAACCCAAAGCAATGATCACTTATACGAACGAAGCATTTTGCACTTAGATGGAAAGCGCTAGAGAGCTTATGTAACTATCGAAAGAGCCACTCATGACATTGATAGTGTATAAAGTTGACATATGCACATTGACTTTCCTGAACTACAATAAGTATGTTTATGTACTTTAATAGCTATATTTAGTAAATAGAATGATAACGGATCGAACTGGTGCAGCAGCTGTACAAGAACTCGACAACCGAAGCGCATCCAGCTTTTAAACATGTCGGTAACTGCTGCTTGTCCTAAGCCTGGATATTGTGTGAAGGGAAGCTATTGCAGAATAAATATTTTACCTGTTCCCTTCCACCCGTCGAGTAGCATACGCTCGCAAATGTCAGTACCTGAATGACTGATTAGGGAACACGCTCGTAAATGTCGCTTTTGAACCAGTTTCTTAAGCACGCTCGCATATGAACTGTAATCCTTTTATACCACGTCGTACATATAACTTATCAAATAATGTAATACATTATAAATCTATGTGCGCATTTTTTCAGCCCTAACGAACTGTTCACTGATCGTTAGAAAACCATCTCAGATGTTAACCCAGTCAAAACATCCGCTTGGCGTATGTTTATACAATCCTATTTTAGTTTGAGATAAAGTATGTCTACCCCTTGCCCTTTGGTTTAAGTTAAAATGTACAAAATACCATATTCCTGCTCTTACCACCATCTGTTTGTAATAACAGAAATAAATGTTGTTTATA
>CM060846.1:290625511-291113011 GCA_030762175.1 Metallyticus violacea | reverse complement strand
CATCACAGAAATATTTACCACCACACTTTATGCTGGGTGCAGTTTGTCAAAATATACACTTTTCCCCACCACAAAACGGGCAAATCTTCCTACAATAATTGTCACTAGCGATGGCGTCTCTCCCCGCTAAGCAAATTTTCTGTCTGATAAAATGAATCGCTCTTTAACTTCCACTATTTAGTTTTCTTTATTATTATACTGAAATATTGCCCATTTTGTTCGCAACATTTGCGTTGTGCTATAATGAAACGTATATTCGTAATTATCTACTTCTGAATGTTGCCTATATGCCAGGTCTCCTCCAGATGCGAAGCATTCTGACTTAATCAAGCATTTTCTTTACTGGAGGGGCGTAACATATAATGATTTAATTTCCTTAATTAACTCCCATCAAGTGGCAAAGCATATTTTTTCTCCCATTTTGATCCACACAGTTTTTTGGAACTATTAATGAAGTGAATGAAACAATTTTTTTGTTAGTCAATTGTTACCTATTGAACAGAATTTCAGGAAGATGTGTACTGACATATACGACGCTTTAATGAGTGTTCTTGCCTCATACTTACTGTTTCCGAATTTTTCAACTTCGAGTGGGATTTTCTACATATCTCGGGTGACTTTATATCGCATATCGATTACCAAACATCTCGGGTCATTGAATGTAATGAGCTGATAGTGATAAAAATTCGCCCGAAGGCTGTCACGTCTAATTTACCTACCATTCACCTTTTCTAGAATGGAGAAAATCCCAAAAGAAGCCTTATTCAGGAAACTCAGAGCAATGTAATGGGCGAGTGGAAAATATTCTGCCGCTTGAAATTTCGTATTGGATGAAATGAATGTGCAATACAGACGCCTGTAATGGCGAATTCTTCCTCAGAGACGCGTCTTCATTAAGATATATGTATTTCGGATCTCCTGATGTGATTCCTTCATTGTTGCCGACTTTGACCTTTTGTACCTCATACCAGGGTTTGTAACCTACTGCTCTCTCTTGTTTCTTTGCATTTTTCGTTCTCCCTTTCTTTAATCAATTATCTGGGCCACGAAAGTTCGTTTAGTGAAATATTTGGCTATGATCCTTTGAATTAATGAACAATGGACCTGCTTCGCCCTATTATGTGCACATCATATAAAAGACAGCCTTTAGACACTGAAGAAGTCACTGGAATGTGCAAATATCTCTGTCCTGGTAGTCTTTATACAAAGCTAATATCTGTTCTCTGTTCTTTTAGAACACAGGGGTAAGTAATCTCCATTGTAAAACAATACGGAAGAATAAACTTAATTACTGCATTATTCTTTCAACCAACAACACCCTTTAACTTTTAAAATGAACAAGATCATTTCAGTCATTTCCAAAGTGAGGACAAAGGTATGGCAAATACAGAAATACGGCCATTATTTATATTAACCAACCACATTCTGGTTTCATTTACAGCAAAGATAAAACAAGAATGGGTGCTAAATGTTTTTTGCAAAAAAAATAATGTTCTACAGTAATATTTCCCATGGCATTGTGATATAGAGCTAGTTGCTAATTTTTAAAACTATTTACCAGACAGGTTTTAAGTAATTTAGTGACAATATGTTTATTGAGCGCAGAAATTTCAGCATGCAACTTAATTAATTAATTAATCCCCAATTATGAATTAAAATAAATGTCGTGTAGTAGTTTGGTTTAATGTTTCTAGTGGAACGAACGAAACATTCCATTTCACCACAAATACTATACTATCACATTATGGTTATTACCGAGCGGCGGAGGGAACTCAGATGAAACCCTTAAGGTTCGCACTCGGGAGCATCGTTTCTCCTGTTCGCTTAGGCGAATGAGAGAGATGGGCTGGTGCGATGTGACGGTGGCTTGCGCTGCAGAAAGGTTTCTGCCCATGGGTCTGTTTTGGAAGTAGCCCTAATAAGGGGCTCTAACTCCTTTAGAGGGGACCCACCGCCGACGTCGAAAACAGTTAGGGACTCGGTCTACTTACACGCCCCATTGCCCGTGAATACTGCTCGCCTGGTGCCTCCCTCACTACTCCTTTCCTTCTGAAGGTGCTCAATAGGGGGAGTAGGCACAAACGGCTATCCCTTGAACAAGACTCAAGTACCGAAATCTCCTACTCTCTCCCTAACAACCTAATCTAACATTGTTGTTGTTAATTTTGTATGTTGCTGAAATAGTAAACTGCTTAACAAACCATAAATTTATTGAAAAACATATATAGTAATGAACTTTTTATTGTATCAGTTTTAAAATACACACAAGTAGAACTGTCCAATGGGCCTTCCGGCCGTACATGCTAATATTGTCCTTGTAACAATCAAAATGGCTATACATACATACACACACATAGTACGTATATACATATGACATGAACTGTTAATCTTAATTTGTGATTTGGCAATGAATTGGAAAACATACACGTGCTAAGCATGAATACCGGGCCATCATATGTTCAAATTCGCTTGAAATAAATAAAAAAACGACAACCATGTGTTTCAACCGAAATATTTTCAACACAAAACATAATAGAAATAGGTCTGAGAACCATTTTATACATATACTATCGTTTAACTGTAAGTTTTACCCAATATTACCTAAAGAAAAACATGCTGCAGCTATGAGGTGTCCATCTTTCAGTAACAATGTCTATAGAAATAAACACAATGCAAAGTAAAACTTGCAAGCAAAGTGCAGCATTTTACATCCTGCGCATTTTAAATACATTTGAAGAAGAACAAAATCGCAGTAGTTAAGCAGCACACATAATTTTTTTCTATTCGATAAAGTAATGTACAGTTGCAAAAGAAAACATGGCTTAGCAAAGACTCTTTTTTTCAGTAGTGTTTAAAGCCCATTTTTTACTTTTGAGGCACCACAGACGGTGGACACTGATGAAACATGAGATGAAATAATAAATTGGGAAAGAATTTTTTTTAAGGAAGGAAACATTCCAGACTTAAGTTTAGGGTACCTCCAGGTGATTAGCCATTTATGAGGACTGAGGAAAACCTGTAAAAATACCCCAGTCAGGGAAGACGATCCTGGTGGGATTCGAACCCCAGATCCTCCCTATCACGAGTATGCGCCTTAATGACCTCGGCCACCCGTGGCGGCTCAAAAACTCTCATGGGTAAAACAGGGGAGTCCGCACTTCAAAGTATACTTTGCAACATCTTTTGCTCAGAGAGCTTACATTAGCCAATTTCTTTCCGGACCACGACCACATGGGTAAATATGTTGGCTGGCTTATAAATTCACAGAGAAACACTGTCAACAAACACACTCCACCACTGGAGAAGTATTTTAGTAATGTAGATCGTTGATATTTGTGTGAAGACTTATAAAATAAAGTTATTTAATAAAAGGAGGTAAAATTACATTCTTCCATCAAGCTGACTTAATTCTTATTTAAATATTTGAAAAATGGATTTTTTTCTCAACGTTGAATATTTATAGTCAGATTATAGAGTATTGTATTGAAATTGACCCTGAAAAGAATTTAACCAAACTAAAAATTTAATTGTAGTTATTGTGGCTTTTAATTTAGTATAATATTAAGAATGGGGCATTATTTTCATTTAATATCAGTACACACGGATTTAATACATTATTAAACCCACAGCACGAAAATTACGCTTCTTCTGTTAATTAATTTCATAAATCAAATTATATATTTCAGTTTATTTTGTCTCTTAAATTCAAAAGTTTGTAATAAACGATTTAAGGCAAAAGTGAGGGCCCCATCTTGCCAATATTAAATTATTTAATTTTATATTACTACTTTGGTAAAATCATTAGGGCTACAACATTACACTTTATAAACATTTTATTTTGACACATTATTATCTAAGCACTGGAGCAGAATTAGTAGAATGCAAGCAATGGAACAATTATTTTACTTGGAGCTTAGTTTTGCCAAAAACGATATAAAAACTTCCATATTTCTAAGGTTATGAAATTCATCTTAGTTCTGCTTCAGTAGCTTCATTGTTATGTCTTTAGACACCATTAAAAGTCAAAACAAGTTATGCAGTTTTTCTCTAGAGATACAGACATGTATGAAAAATGTACTTTTTTGTAAAATTGCGTTTAAAAATGTTGGTAAAATCTCACTCATTGTTCCAAATTTAAGCCTAGTGCATTTTTAATGGTGTTTAACGCCCGTTTTTACCACTGAGGCACCACAGGCGGTGGGTACTGATGATACATGCGATGAAATGGCATATTGAGAAAGAATTTTTATTTTAAGGAAGGAAACGTTCCAGGCCTAAGTTTGGGGAACCTCCCCAGCATTTGCCATTTATGAGGACTGAGGAACACCCAGAAATTCGAACCCAAGATCTCCCGCTCACGAGTCCGCGCCTTAACAATCTCGGCCGCCCATGACGGTAGTTCAATGCATGGCGCCCCATAGTGAGGATATATTCAGATTGCTTATGTCAGAACAGCTAAGAGCAAAATCAAAAGTTCCTCCAGCAAATGGTAAACAGCAGAGCCTTCTAGCTCAATTGGTTCAAAAACTATAGGTATAATATTGAAATGGTGCCAAAATCAGGAGTTTCTTAATCTATGAAAATGTATATTCAAATATATGCTACATATCACAACAAAAGTTAGACTAAATAATTATGAATATTCAGAAATATATTGGTTATTTCTAAATATCGGAAAACGTGGTAATGAAAAACTGTGACTGCAGTACTCACGTCATTCAAAAAAAAAAAAAAAAAAAAAAAAAAAAAAAAAAAAACTCGTTCTTGAATTGAACTGTGCGCAAGCGTCGAATCACAGTGTCAACTTGGTTAACGGTTCCAGTGATGGTAAACCCATGCACGAATAAGCATAAGTTTAATGTCTTTCGAAGAAGAGCAAAGTTGAAGGTTCAATGCTAAGCTGCTATATATAAACTTTCTTCATTAATATCATCCACGAATACGCAAATAATCACCGATTTTTATATTATTGGACAGTTACTACCACTAGAGAACAAAATTATAATGCAACTGTCAAGAAAATAAAGGCCAAGTTCCGGAGCACAGAGAGCTAGGATGACACCGCTTACAGTTCCTCGTCTCGGAATAAAACATAACTCAGCCTCTGGCCTGTCTAGAGCTGGTATCTGTTCCATAACAGCCATGGAAGAGTTGAAGTAGATCTTCTGTGGTTAGAATTACGGACTAAACCACAGGAAGTCCCTGATACCATTCCGTTCAAACAAGCAGTACATGTATACCGACCGCATGAACCCGGTTAATAACTTAAAAATAGTCAAATCAAAATGAAAAACAGCGGTTTTCAACATTTATTTACACACTTATACACGAACCCCCTTTAAAGATATCTCGCTGTAGTAATCCCTAAAATTTAACTCAAATTTTAAGTTCTTAAATTTATATCTTATGTATTATTTATAGCTGTTTAACACTGTATTACAACTTTTAAATGCTAAATAAACAAATAAATACACATATTTCCATGTTTGCCTTTTATTCCAACGTACACTTATACAATATTAATAATCATAATAATATACTCAAAACGTATAGAAAACTCAAAATGTTTATATTAATAAAAATAACAATATATTTTGCACTACATTGCTCATTAATTTCAATTCCTAAACGAGAGAAATGATGCTACATTTCACTTAGATCTGATTTAAATTCTTTATGGTAATATATGACGTAAATTAATTATAACACTAATTACTTATAGTTAACGTTATCAATGTACAGGAAGAAAGAAATGTATACTTTAAATTTTCGTTTCTGATATAGAATTTATATATTATTTTCATAAAGTATTACATCCTATGCAAAAATATTTTCATATAAATATTTGACACATTTATGATATTCAACTGTGTACTTAGTTAGGCATTTACCAAAAAATAATTAATTTAAGCCTTGAAAAGCGAAACGTATATTCCCATTAAGAACAATTATGCTTACCGGAATTGAAAAACAAACAATAAATATTTTAACTGTGTAATTGAAATGGTTAATAAGAAAGACGTAGATCTCTATCACCATAATATTCAAATTAAAAGAGCCCGTTATTGTGAGAAAGAAAGAGTTAGTCAGTGCGAGATATCGAACATCCTGCGTCTGCGCCTAATCTTCTATTGTAGTAGTTATCTTTTTAAAGAAAACATTAATTATGCGCTTTGAAGGAGTTTGGTTGGCTCCTCACAGTTAGAGCCTAATTATGACGCTTTTTAGTAAACTCCGGTTCAATGCCCCAGGTTGGACACCGATTTGGAAGCGATTTGTTGTCTACAAGTGGCCTCTCAGTGTGATGCCATTTTTGTAGTAGTTCCGTAGATTGATTATTGGTCGCTTCGGTGTTGTTGCACACGCTTCAATGACAACAATTTCTAAGGATGAATTCTGCTATTTTATTGATTGGGACTCAACGGGAGGGGAGAGGAGTTTGATAGTGTAAATAAGCACGCGATGCGACGTAATATATATTGGTACTTTATGTCCAAAATCTTTCGCGTCCTCTGGTGTTTTGCGTACGATAGACTTAGATACGTTCGTCAAATATGAGCTTAGTTGCCGCGTGTGAAACTTACAGATGAGTGATGCGGCGAGTGAAGCTGAAAAAGGCTTAATTATGTATCGGATACTTAAAAGATGTACCAGAACTGCATGTCCGCTTCCGAAATAGAACTTATCTGCGTCTGTGAACTGAGTTGCGTTTCAACACGTCTAGAGCTTCCTGTGTCTCGCCGCATGTAAAACTACAATCTGCGTACTGTTTGCCTCAGCAACGTCGAACTTATAAACTACTCCTGCAATCTGCGAGTATTGTGTAAAGAGCTGAGGAATGAGCAAATGAGGAATTGCTTGTCTCCAGCCGCATGTAGATTTTATAGCCAAGAGCAGCACGCGCTTTTTCCTGTGGGTATCGTAGATTGGCGCAGGCGAAATCATATAGCTGTTTCTTTAGCTACTTTAAAACACTTTACCTGCCAACTTTAATAAAGGAGGTGCTGAAGTTGGCCTCCGTCGTTGTATATATATTTTTGGCACCTCTTTAAAAACTATCAATCACTCGCTATACTCCACGTTGAATAATTCTGGCTATTTCCTGGTGGATATTTTGTTTCAATTCCTCCAGCGTACGGTGGATTTGTCTTGTATATGACATTTTTAATTTATTTCAGGGATAAAGTCTCAAGGGGTTAGGTCGGAGGAACGAGAGGGCCAAAAAACCTTACTAATATCTTTATTCTCTCGTCGAAATATTCCCTGTATGACATGTGGCAGAGTTATTTTGAAAGAAGGCAAAATCACGCTTCTGTTGGTTCATTCTCTGTAAATTCGGACAAAATTTCAGTTATATTGGGGTATCGACGGTTGCCTCGAAAAGAAAAATGGCCCTATAATTATATATCTGCTTAAAGCACACCATAAATTAATTTTTCGTTATGAAGGAGAACTTTATGAGCGATATCAGCTCTCTCAGCGCTCCAATAATTATTATTGTATGTACATACATAACTAATGAAAGTGGACCAGGCCTCGTCCGAGAAAAATATTAAATAGGATTTATTTCTCCGATCATTACACTATTCAGATTGCAATCACAAAATGTGCACCTAAGTACAGGATCACCTGGTTGAAGAGAATGTACTACAGTTATTCTACGTGGTCAACAATTTAGTGATGTTTTACGCAGAGTCACAAGTAAAGCCTGCATGTTGTACCTAGACTTTTATGATACCAATGATTGATGCCATCTATTGTTTCTTTGTCAGAATTCTACGCTGCCTGATAGGTTTCTTATACTGAACACTCTCCGTGACCTGAAATTGGGTATGATGATCATGAATTGTTGCATGGCTTGGAACTATTACACCCAGGAATCTTTCTTCAAATCGTCTTTGAAATTGAAACGAGTTCATTGCGTTTTCACATATGAATCATAAATAAATGCACTGAGCCACAATTCACTTCCAGATTAAATACAGAACTAAACACACTATTCGTAATAAATTAATACACAATGACAGTCAGAAGGTAACGTGATCTTGTTCTAGTCAAGGGTCGGAAACATGCTGAGTGGTAAAAAAGCAAAATTTGGTTCATAGTTCATTGGTTCAGAGCCCGGATTTAATATAATATTTAATTGAGAAGGTTTTTAATTTACTTATTAGGAAAATGATTACACATGTTAAAAAATATATTTCAATTTTTTTAATTTGTAATTAATTTTAGAATCATCAGAATGTAAAAGTACTGAAAGGCAAGTGTTTCCCATTGAAGTTGTTTATTTACATTAGAAGGGGATATACAGTTTTAGCAAATACCTTTGGTAATATTCTGGAGTGATACTTGTCTTTTGTCTTACATTGTTTCATACACAAAGATAGAGATCACACGACATTGGAATATGTCAGCGGTATGTATTTATACAGAAAAACCATTAGCAATAATATCCATGGGTGTTCTACAGTTTCACAAATAAGCGACACAAAGTAGGAAATTTTGACTATCCCAGCTTCTTATTTTGTATTTACATTTTAGTCGAAACTGCACCATCTAACTTTGTGACTCTGCATCTTTTATTATTCCCACGGTTTCTTGAACAGGCGTACTTTAAGTCTGCAATTTCTTGCTTTCGGCTTACTGAAATGGAGTGTGTTGCATGAAACTGGTCTGAGTAGCTTAGATCTGCTGAATGCCCTCTCTATCTCTAATGCTCGTAGCAATACAAGTAAAATGCATTAAGTTTGGATGTTATATCGCTGCACATGTATACAACAATAGGTTCCTCTTCTTTAACGTCATCTGTTATGTACATCATTAATGCATCATCAACTGTTTGTTTCTCCAGAAGTTTACACACAGAATTTGGATGCAACCTCAGAATCCAGTTCGTCCACACTTACGTACATTCGCTATGAAATGGCCTAAGTATTTGTGGTCTCATCAGCAGCGTTCTATTTATACCAATCACTGCATTAGCCCTATTCTAAGATGTTTACGTAATATCAGGCAATGTAATGACTCATAGGTGATTCATCAATAATGTTGCGGTCGCAGTATTTCCGTAAGAAATGTTTGAATTCATGTATCTGAAGTATATTTCCTGCAGCATTATTGTGCACATAATTATCTTAGAAAAGCTCACTGTTGAATTATGTAGGCCGTCTTTGCAGTTGCCTTTTGAAGAAATTTCTTGTTTATCGAGAGATCGCCTTTATCTTGAGTAAATGTTTTGGTTTTCGCTTATGATTATGAACGGTTTACGTGCATTATATACGATACTGTCATGTATCTCTTTCACGCGAGTTGTAATAAGACTGATTTGAAAATCGTGTTCGTAACATTTCGAAGAGCCAAGTGTAATCATCCGCGTCAAGGGTTGTTTTGTAGTTTAATATTATCTTCAGCTATATGCAGAGCCATTATATTACAATATCTGACCCTATTCCAAACAAGATATAATTTAACAGTTTATTGATTCTACAGACACGCGATATTGATGAGATGGGTGCATCATAGGGCATATTCTGTTAAGATTATCATCTTACCATTGTAATTTCAATCCAATCCAAATGACTTGATTCACGAACATGATTCAACGAAATACACAGTCGATCTTCAAACTGGGTCTGAAGGCAACGACACATATTCTGTTGACACCTAGCATATTATTATTATTATTATTATTATTATTATTATTATTATTATTATTATTATTATTATTATTATTATTATTATTATTATTATTATTATTATTATATTAACCGTAATGGTAATTATAATATTGTGAAAATTATTACTAATTAAAAAGAATTAAAAAGGCAATCGCTTTTTTTCCGCTTCACTGCTGCGTTGCTTTTGAACGGAGAGGTTATTTGGGTTGCCGCCTGAGCGCAGCTGGTTACTGGAGAAGTGCACCCGCCGCAACCGGAAAAAGAACAGATGGAGCTGCAACGCGTAATTTGTATTGTTTTCATATTTATATAATATACTGTAAACATAATCATATCGTATTTATAAATAATAATAATAATAATAATAATAATAATAATAATAATAATAATAATAATAATAATAATAATAATAATAATAAACACTAACCTTTATTTAAGAGACGTTGAAAATGATGCCCCTTCAGCGGCAATACATTGCCGGCTTCTATGTGGGAAATTCCTATATTTCATCTAACTTTTATTTCGTAAGAACGCGACAGTTTGGAATACGTTTCTTGTCACTGAAAGATCCGATCTTTCTTAAGTTTTTAACAAGTTCGAGAACAATTTCTCTTACTGGAACACGATCGTCAGGATATTTTATTGCAAATCGTCTTACCAGATTTTTATAAGGATCCATTTTTACATATGCATCGGACGTAAAAGCCTGCCCTGCAAGACTACCTTTATACAGTGACATAATTAACGAAAAACTTTAAATGTAATGAAAGCACTAGTAATACACAAACGCAAAAACATTGGATGGCAAAGCCTCCTTCAATAAAACTACAAAACTACGTGCACTTTTATTATTCGCCCTTGACGACTAACTATCCTCAGTGCGCAGTTGCGCTCTACCGGCAAGTAACTCAAACGACTTCACTGTATCATTGAGTATTTATGAAGAAAAAGCTCGACAACTCAGCGTAGTTAGCAATATTTCATCTGCGGAGTCCTTAGGTAGACTGAAGAGCTGTGTGAGGGAACCCGTATTGCTAATTTTGTAGGTTGGGGCTAACAAATATTGTTAGACAATTTACATTAGTATTCCCATTACCGCTGCGGGAAATCTGGGGTTCGATTTTCACCAGGATAGTCATCCCTAACTGAGAATTTTTCGGGTTTTTCTCAGTCCTCATTAACGGCAAATGCCGGGGAGGTACCCAAAACTTAGGACTGGAACGCTTCCTTGCTTGACAAAAAATACCTTTCCCAATGTGTCATTCATCTCATATATCATCTATCCGTGTCCACAGCCTGTGATGCCTCAGTAGTAAAAACGGGCGATAAAATGTATTTGAAAAAACATTCCCCTCTTAATAGCTATAGCCCATTGTAGTAAGTAACTCTATTTTCACACTTAGGTTAGACAGCATGTAAAAAAGGATCAATTGTTTAACACTAAAATCGTATTTATTTTCTACATCTTCACTGCCGGTGAAGAAAGATCACAGAATTTGCCTTGTGTCAATAAAATGGTTCAAGAGTGAAAATTCGGAAATATAAATTGGTGTTAACGACTACGTTAGAAACCAGGTAGGTAGTTGGTTCTTCTGAAGCAAGGGCTAGAATTCTGTTCATACTGGGAATATTGATTATCGTCTCCTTCAAACGTCAGGCGTTCAAAGGCCTTTTGCAGGCTTCGTCCCCAATAGGCAATGTGACTGCTGAGGCCAATTGGAAATCTAACCCTCTCCCTCCTCCGCACACAAACACACGGTTATGTACATAGAACTTAACAAGATTCACCCTACAAACTGCTAGGCAGGGCAGAGGAAGGGGAGAAGTAACATGTACCCAATAGCAAAATCTCCTTCAAGAAGATGGAGCCTTTCATGAAGGCAATAGTTTCTAAAATATCTAGCTATTGCTTTAGATCTGTAATGAGTGAAATTCATTACTTCTGTTGCAAAACAGCCTGAAGTCCGCTGACACTGAAGGTCGTTATGGACAATGCTTCACTAAGAAAATGTGTTCTCTATTCTGGCTCTTTCTCATAGAAAGCAAATCTTCTTATAACAGAACTAAACCGATCTAAGAAACGTAGCAGTGTAAATATTATTTATGCACGGTTTATATATAACATTGTACCCTCTATGGCACACATGCCATCTGATTTTGTGCCACTGTCCGTATCTTAAATCCCTACGTATGCATCCAGATTATTTGCCAAATGTGTGTTTCCAGGTTACGCTCATGCAGAGGTCTGTTATTTAGAGCACCAAATTGTTCGGTACTCTGTTACAAGAGGCCATTTTCAAGGACAAAATGCATTCTCAATTTATTTGTGAATGTTGTGGGGTGATGATAAAGCTAACAACTGACTTATATGCCACTTTTAGAGGTACGACTATGGCTGTCTTATTAAAGGACTATCTTGAGAGATATTAGATGTAATTTTGGCACTACTTGTGGAAGCCGGTTGGTATTCAATGAACACACGATTCCCGGTAAGAGTCCGGTGACGGGGGCAATTATCTTGCTCAGTCAAGTTTATTCATTTTAGTTAAGTTTCCATAGGAAGTGCATGTTAGACTTTTCACTATATATTTGTGTATTGTGGAATATACCGAGAGTGAAATATGTGTTAGAACAAGGTATATTTATTACTTATTGCCATGTTCAAATGAAATCGCACTAGTATTGCAGGAGAGAATTTCGTGCTAAATTTCCAGAAATTACACCTTCATCGGGACTTGCAATTTTCAGTTTGGAGAAGAAAATCCGAACCCAGTGTGTTTTCATTGGCAAGAAGCAGACATAAAAACCAGGGTTTAACATAGGAGAAGCTGGATGAAATAGGCTCCCCCTCGACGGTTTTAACACGATTAACCCAGCAAGTTCGTGTATCTGTCAGCAATGCTTATAAAGTCACTTAGCTCCGGCATCTTCATTCATGCAAAATTACTGCTGTATCGGGGGAAAAAAAAAAAAAAAAAAAAAAACTTAAAGGCGCTGAAACAACGCTAAGATGAATTGAGATAAGTGTGTCAAAAGCTTTTCAAAAGGATTAAGGCATGTCTCACAGCGGAGGGCAAGTATGAGCGCTATGAATTCCGACCTCGCAATATCTTATAATTTAAACTTATGTCGTATATTCCCCAGCATCATATTGGCTCAATGTGTTCCAATTTTTAGTGTTTATGCATGATCTTTAACTTGTTTTTCTATTACATTAAAGGAAATTTCCTATAGCAAAACACTAAATATGCCCTGAAACCTGTTTCGTCACACCATGAAAATACACACTTATTCATTATATTTAAGATAAATTTTCCACCAAAAATATTCTCTCTAGTACTTTTTAATGGTGTTTAACGCCCGTTTTTAATACCGAGGCACCACAGGTGGCTCTAGCATACATCTGTGGTTTTATACTATTTAAATAAGCGTGTAAAATATTATGTTTCCCATAGACATATTCTTATTAACGGTGTTAACCCTACATTCACTTGGGTATACGTGCTTTCAAATGCTGCTGGAAAAATATAATGCTATTAAACGGAGTAAAGCCACATAAGTGTCTTCTTCTTCTTTCTTTTTTACTTTCTTTATTTATTTATTTCTTTATTTATTTATTTATTTTCTTTTTTCTTTATCACGACGACTGCTAGATTTAGAAGGCCGAGAAAATTAATTTTAAATGTTTTTCTGTTTAATTAAGAATAAATTATTTTTTAAACTTTTTCTTGTTCAGATACAAAATATATTCAACATGGCAAGAAAATAAAATAGACAGTAACACACACACACGATCAAAGGTGTTAATTCCAAATTGCTTAAAAAAATCAGTTTAACAAACGTCCCTAATTTTTCTTGAGAATGTACGAATTATTTCTATCTCTTGTCTGCGTTCTTAATATGCGAGTGAAGGCAATAGTCTTTATTTGATTTTCAGAAAGAAAAACAAAAGAGCGAAAAAACTAAACAGTTTTAGCTTTATTTCTCCCTTCTCATTTTCGATCTGTTTTATCCTCTGCTTTTATATTTTTTATTTATTTTATTCTTACCATCTCATCATAAGATAAAACTTATTTTTCATTTTCCATTTCTTTATATGTAATATTGTTGTTGTTATTATTATTATTATTATTATTATTATTATTATTATTATTATAATTATTACTCTCTCAGCAAACCTATTAATCGACCGTTAGGGTGCATGAGTGAACTCTACGGCGCCACTAGCCCCAACCACAAAAACCTATCACCAATGAATCAATATTGGTTCGGAAAGTAGACAACGGATTTCAATTCTATGAGAGCAACTGTCCCGCTTGCAGTTAGAGATATGGATGTCGAAACGCCTTTGGAAAGAACATAGGATTCAGAAAACAATCCATCTTAAAGCTAAATAAATTTATCAGTCATAAATTAAAGCTAAAACTTAAAAAAAAATACACAGCAAATATTTTTATTTTCCTATGAAAAAAGTTAGTGAAATATCTACTATTATATAAAACAGGTCTAATAATAAAATGAAAGTTGGTGTACCCTTAGAAAATCATGAAATATTTCTATACAACAATCCATATATAATTGCTATAGAGTTAGTAACAATCAAGGATAAAGATAATTTAATAATATATGAATCCCGAATGGTAAAACGTAGGTAGACAGGTTGTAATGGTAAATGTTACTAGCTATGGACAGTGTCATTTTGTCTTGAAATGAAACTTTGAATAAATATCCAATGTCTTACAATATGTACAAAAACGTTCCCCAAAACAAAGATAAAGTTCAGCACCGATACTTCATACCTGGTTTAACTATTTAATTCAAATGAAACAATCCCAACATAAAGAGCAACCGTTGAAGAGTCACAAAAAATATTACTGGTTCATTTCTGAAGAATAGTTAGTCGCATATTCTAATGCAAATTAGGAAACCAAAGCTTGGATACAAAGGGCTTACCATCGAGCACTTAACTGTAACTATATAACGACCAGAAATCTGATGCAGAAAGTAGGTTACTATTAAGCACGGAGGATATATTAGCTAATCTTCCCTTCCCGGAGTAACTATATCAGCCAATTAACATTTTAATAATACAGAGAAACTGAATCCGGGACGGCCCTGAATTATAAGGTTTTCATGTCACCGCCATTTTGCTGGTATAGTGGAATATAGATTGAAGAAACACAAGTCAATCTTTCAAGTAAAAAAATGAATGCACACTATAAAGATAATTGCAAAACCGTCTCCTATTTTACAGTCTAGGTCTGGGAAAATATTTTGAGCAAATCTTTCATACATAGCATTCAAATTAAATGAGGGAAGTTCTGAACACATTTATATTTGACTACCAGGGTTACAACACTTATATTTCTTTTTTCATGTTTTAAGTCTCTTCGGCAATCATGAAGTATCTTCAAGAAAGTCAATAACACGAATTAAATCCCATGTTGCATAATGTGTTCATGCAAAATAAATATATTTTCAGATAATACGAAGAACAAGCAACTTTGGTGGAATTAAAATTAGGAAACCATAAGGATACATTATATCAGAGAAGATGGGAGATTTATCATGAAATACAATATCTAACTTTTAAAATTCTAGAGCTTTAGTGAAGCTTTTTAAATTGTTTTAACGATTTGTGGACCACATTTGTTGAAACTTGTCCGTACTTTATATTGATGATAGTAATAATAATATAATAACAATAATAATATTTTAACAATAATAATAGAAACAAATGTTAAATTTGTTTCTTTTATGGTATTACTGATGCTTTAACTGAATATAGATTTCATTTACCAAAACATATATTAATCGTTCATATATTGATAACTTATAAATGCAAAGCATAACCAAAAGTTCTTATTAGTGAAAATAATGTAAAGAGATTATTATTATTTTATTCAAATTGTTACAAAAAGATAAATGGTAAAAAATGATTCGGGCATCCCCGGGGAACACAAGTATTAAAGTAGTGTGAACACCATTTATTTTTTAATGCATAGATGCAAAACAACTGATTACGATACTGGGTTTTTTTTTTCCAGGTTTTCCTCAGTACTAATAAGTGGAAAATGCAGGGAAGTACCAAAACTTAGGCCTGGAACGTTTCCTTCCTTAAAAAATAAATTCTTTCTCAATTGATCATTTCATCTCATGTATCACAAGTGTCCACCGCCTATGGTGCCTTAGTAGTAAAAACGGGCGTTAAACATGACTCAAAAAAAATTGAAGGCGGAAATTTTACCGAAAAGAGCTTTCAATAGATAAACCGGAAACGTGTACCGGGTACGATATTTACGCGTACTTTCATTGTTTTACTGACTACAGCATGCATTTTCCTGAAGCGAGCCCCAAATATTCTCGCAGTATTAAAAAGCCTAAGAAAAGAGCATTTTGATACTTTTCGTGACAACTTACTTGTGTGGGAGGGTAAAAAGCTTTCTCCGCTGTCACATTACTAAATAATTTCGGAATACATTTGAAAGACGTAGAACCAAAACTTAATAAACATTTATCGTAATAAAATGAATTCATCATGACTTATAAGTACAACTGTGTCCTCCCTCTCATTTAGAAAATAAAACTAACGAGTAAACATCTGCAGTCATATTATTATTACAGTTTTGTACGTTTTATACACATTTTGTTATGATTATTATGCAGTGTTAGGATATACTACATTAAAAAGGCAAACAATGGAAAATTTTGCATTAATTTTATTTGTTTATATCTGTTTTACACACCAGTAATGAACAACAAAACATATAAGTTGCAAATTTAGTTACTTAAAGGGGTCAACGGTCAAAGAAAGTTGGAGAATTGCAGGTTAGAGGGTACTTTTATGATCTTTTTTTTTTTTCAGGGTGAAATATTTTGCATTTCTGAATTTCTTACTTTCAGTATTCCTGCTTGATATGTTTCCCTGTGTTGCTATTTAATTCGTCCTTTCATACCCTTGTGGTGTTTTAATCATAGCCAAACTCACGTGCAATGACTGAGCTTAGATTTCAATAGATGAAAACTACGGTTTAATACTTGTTTAACATACATTTGGCAAATACTAATGACTTTAGCTGTACGAAAAAACCTTGGTCTGCTCATGTACATGAAATTGAGCCGTCTGAATTGTTGATAAACGAATGAATTAGCAAGCGGTTCTTTCCGCTCCACATTTTGCAAACCTTCCAATAAGAGAAATGAGCATTTTAAGGCACGAGAGAAAATCCCATATTTTATTCCAGTTGCTTTCTAAAACAAACCACCATAAAAATAAAACAAATCAGATTTCAGTTGCCACGAGATAGCTTCCTATCCATATCTTCATGCAAGGAATTTACTGTGGCAAGGTCAGAGGTCGAGGCAGACTAGATATGGAAACGACATTCCGGAAAGGTAAGCTCTGCTTCAAGGTATTTTTATAGCGTATACACCCTTAGCACTTATAATTATGAAATGACTTCAAAGCTCATTGGTTACTCAGTCACTAGAGTCGAGATAAACTCCAGGAGAGGAGCGAGGAAAGAAAAAACTCATACGCTCTGAATCCCAATACCATTTACTCGAGAAGCAGAAACACATTACGGGCAAAACACTCCCGTTGATAGTGTTCTTTCCAACCTTAACCGTCTGTCATTACTGAAAGCGCAGATATGATTTCTTCTTGAACTAAACCATTCAGTAGTTTATACAGAAATTTGGAAAATGTTCAAACGCAACATTTAGGATACCTTCAGGAAGCTTACAGCGCCGTGGTCTGAAACAGTCCTTACGGCCCACCCTCACTGAAATGTAAATACAGTATAACACATATAATGTAAACCTAATTATCATAATATTTCACGAATTGCAATTATTAACGTATATATAATACGGCATAATGCTTACATGTGAATTGTACATCGACAAAAGAGAAAGTTTCTGAAGTTCTCTGTTACAGTAACTAGGAAGGCCAAGAGAGCCATAAAATTCTATTCATAGGGTGAAGAAACCCGAGGGTAAAAGGTGATGCTACATTTAAAAGGACTGCCGTTGCAGGGTTAAAAAATTGAAGGACTTTTAAATCCGTTGGGACTTTATACCTGACAGGCTTTGTACTGTTAACCTTCAAACTAGCCAATGTCAACTAGAGTTTTAAACTTCCAAATAAAGGCAAATGGCACGTGTGACAGGTGAACTTAAATCGGCCAATGGTAAATGTATGTTTGAACTTAGGTGAGAAGTTCTCATTCGACATACGCAGACATCAGTTAAGCAGTTTTGAGTTTCACAGGCTGCGGCACTTATCTGTTAAGTTCAAAATGCGGGAGCTACTTTTGCATTTGACGTCTATCGCACGCAAAACACCAGGGTCGCGAAAGGTTTTGGAAAAATTAAAGTACTAATATATATTATCGCATCGCGTGCTTATTTCCATTATTGAATTTCTTGAATTTCTTGCCAAGTACTGTTGAGTATGAATGAACAAATTAGCAGAATTCACCCTGAGAAGTCGTTGTCATTGAAGCGTAGGCAACAATACCGAAGCGATAATTCATCTATTTCCCCCCCACTTCAAAATTAGCATCACGTCGACAACAAATCGCTTCAAAATGGTGCCTAACCAATTAGTCGGAGCCTACTAAATCGCTTCAGGTCATAAAGCAGTGGCCTATGCCAGTGTCTGCCACCATAAGACAATAAATGGCAAGAATTGACTGATTAGCGTTTAACGCCCGCTTTTATACTGAGGCACCCCACATGTGGTGACACTGATGATACTTGAAATGAAATGATAAATTGTGAAAATATTTTTTTTCAAAGGAAGAAAACGTTCCAGGCGTAAGGTTTTAGGGTACCTGCCCGGCATTTGCCATTTATTAGGACTGAGGAAAACCTGGAAAAATCCTCAGTCAGGGAGGACGGTCCTGGCGGGATTGGAATGCCAGACCTCCCGCTCACGAGTCCGCGCCTTAACAACCTCGGCCACTCGTGGCGGTGATGGCAAAGAGACAAACATCAGTGAGTTGTAATAAGAATTGTAAATATAAGCAGTATTTTCAATGGAGGAAAATGCTTAGAAAGCAGAAGAATAATGAACACGGAAACGTAGTAGAGAGAACAAACTAAACACTGAGACTAGATTAAATGATTGTGAAGACTCTTTGTCTACAATCAAAAACTCTCCGATTTCATATTTTCCTCAAATGTATATATTTAAATAAAAACAATTATTTCATCGTTTAGGCTTAAGTGCTTAGTCGAAAGTAACTGTTTGCCTGAAGCTATTTTTCCTTCCCAAAGGCTGTGTGATTTAATCATTTTTCCTGTGAAAGTCTTTGATGTCTCACTCAGCAGTCTGATGCTGTATCGGGATTATCTCCACTCAGAGACCGAACCTTTATGTTCTGTGACCTGGAGTAAAATCTGTATAATAACTCGTTGAAATAGGAACCAATTTCGTAAGAGAAGCTTAATAGTCATAAACGGCAAAACAAACCGTACCATTAAGGAGTCGGTTCTGGTGGTGTAGTGGTTACCATACTTGACTCCTAAACCAAGATCGTGGGTTCGAACCCGGCCAGGACCAATGGATTTTTTCGGGCGTAAAAATTCTAAATATGGCTTCCTTCGGAAGGGAAGTAAAGCCGTGGGTCCCGTGTCGTACATTTACGGCACGAAAAAGAACCTCAAGCCTGAAAGACAGGCCTCTGAGAAAAATTAGTCGGCCGTTTAACGCCCTGGGTTGAATGGAACGCTGATGACCTGAGATGTTAAAGAGCGTCCGTATATAAATCATTCAAAAAAAAATTAAGGAATGAAAACAGACAGGAACAACGATTGGCCCTGTTCACTTTATCATGAGATAGTAGGTACATAGCATTCATTTTAAAATAGAATGAATATACGATATGTTCTAGCAAGACAGGGGTACTGCTCATACTGCTTGAACTTCAATGCAAGAGAATGCGGATGACTTTGATGAGGGGATAACCTGTTCCATCCCCAGTCTTAACGTTCTGCATGTTAATAAACACGAGTTTATAAATGTAATCCACCAAGATAAGCTACCTAATAAAACACAAAAAGAATTTTTCAACTATTGGAAGCAAATTTTTGTTATAGGCTACAGGGTACACTATTTTAGGCTCTTTCACTAATTTTAAATTGCAAAAATATTTTACTAATTTAGTCCGTTTATCCGACTGTCAATGCTATGACGTCTATGTTACGTGTTCTTGATTTTTACAGGAATGTGCTTTTCTCCAATGCATTGCCAATAGCCCACAGTACAAGTACCTTAGGTAGCAGGTGCAGTACGCGTTGGAATCTTACTGGGAGATCTTTCTTTCTCTGTCCCTCTCTTTTCCAGTTTAATGTCCCTCATGACAGCCGAGATCGTAAAATAAGGTCCTAACAAATGGACGCCAGCGGGGTGGGGCCGATAACCTTAGAATTCTTCGTATTCGGGAGATGCGGGTTCCAATCCCTTGGTACCGGCCATCCTAGCCTTAAAGGTTGCGCTGTTTCCCCTGGTCACTTAGGCGAATAATGAAATGGATGTTTGCTATCCATGACACTTCCGCTTTCCCATGTCGTATCATTTCATTCGATTGGTGCACCTACGGGGTTGAAAGTGTCAGGCGGAGGGGCTGGTGCTATGTGGGGTAGCTTGCACTTTAGGCTAACCGGCGTCCGGTTTTATGTCTGGAAACACGTTAGGAAACTCCAACTTAAGTTTGTGGCTCACTGCTGTGTATCCTTACCACACGGTGTCTCCCTCGCGCATCCTTTCTTCCCGGAAGTGCCTCCAATGGGGATATTGGCACGAACGGCCAGCCTTTGGGCTCGCCTGAACTACCGAAAATAATTCTTCCTCTGTCACTACTAATCAAACCCAACCCAGTTTTATCTGCGTCATTAATTATTGTTAAACTTCATTAATTTCAATTCCCATAAGAATATTTTCATACAAACATTACTATAAACTTGCTTCACTGCCTCATTGCTACAAGAAGTTTTGATTTGGTTTTTTATTTTAATTTTCTGCCCTTAATTTTGCTCTTGCATTCAATTTGCCCTATTGAGCAGTTCTGCAGTAATGACTAGTTACAAAACCGATCATTATGATTTACTATTTTTACCAATATTTGTAGCCTTTTAGGTACTTCTTCCTGTGCAAAATGTTTTTGTTGTAAGAACACTTTTATAGCAGCAGCTTTTCTGAGTGATAACGCTTACACTATACGTAACCTAAAAAATTCAAGACAAGACCACGCTTTTAATTAAAGGAATGTAAGAATGTAAGTAAAAACCTTAGTTAAGTTTTGCTTATTAACAAGGCTGCTAATAAATGCTTATAATAGTATTTGATTAAATAAAATCATTGAACAATAGTGTCCATATGCTTATGAACATTGAGGGTAATATGTAATTAGATTAGACAGTGTTAAAAACTTCCAGTATTCATTTCTTGCATGATGACAAGCTTAAAAAATGTAAAAAGCATCTCTGTTCATTAATGCTTAACATACAGGTCACTTACAGCGTTTGAGTATCATAAAGAAGTCAAAAGTAAACATCTTATGTGCCAAAAATTGTGTATTTCCACAGTTTTCCATTAGGGGATATACTCAAAATCGAAATCTAACTCACTGAGCATTATTTTATTTCTATGAAAGGCGATTTTTCATGCACCATATATACGCGTTATTAAAATTGTCTTCTACTGAACTGATTACAGAGGTGTTCAGATAAGGGATCCTGCTCACGAAGTCGTTTATGAAGTTGTTTGAAGAAGACGTGAGACGGCAATCTCCTATTCGCGCAGTCTTCGGAATAGAGGCGCCTTGCAGCATGGTTATTGGTACGTGTCTCTCTATATATGAGACGCATGTCCTCAAGAACGGAGAACTTGAAGTCTGACATAGAAGCTATCATAAATGAAAATGTTATTGTATGTACTGTATATTAAACATTAACTGCCTCTCCAGAATGACTGGGATGAAACAATCAACAAGGCAAATAGAACAACATAAAGACTGAACTTTCTTTGCAGTATTGCCATGCACAAGATGCTGATCATCTTAGAATTGCAGCAAGTTGATCTCAACATTCAGAGCTGTAAACACTAATGGAAGGTCATGTCTTGGATATAATTACATGCTCCTAATCCATCCGTCATATGAGCGAGGAAATGATGAATATATCAGATTTTGGTACATACAAAATTTTCCTCTTGACTTGCTGTACCATCTCTCAAATGTAAACGACTTTCAGAAAATACTTGAAATCTAAAGTAATACAAATGCATAAGTTTAGACAATCTATTATATAACAATAAATGTGTGGGTTTATTTCAATCAAGAGCTCAATATAACCATTTATTTTATTTTCATCTTAGAATTAATATTTTTGAAGTCGATCTATATTTGATATTTCTCTAAAATTTAATTATACCACTAAATGACATGTCATATTGTGTTAATGACATTAATTCAATTCTTGACATATGGTTTAATTTGGTTTAAAATGCAATAAAATAAGATCCAAGCAACTATATTTTCGTTGCCTCGAATTGTTGCAGTTGTCTCTTTGTTAGAGGCCATTTCCGACAGCACTGTTACCGCTATAATTTTATAGAATTTCGAAATAATTTTGACCCTTCTTTTTATCTTATCTTCTCAGCTGCTGCAATTTATAAACTTATTGAGAACAAAATTTGCTTGAATGTATAAAACATATTTCCGAGATATTTTATTGATTTTTTCATTACAATTTAGACCGCAAATAAACCATTTTTAAACGCGATTACCTATTTTCTCTAACATTTTCATTATGTCTTGTTTAATAGATGTACTTGATGCAGTGACATAGCTTTCTCAATTGCTCTCTGTTGAAACAATGGTCCTTTTTGCGCATGATTCTATTTAAAATGCAGTTATTTGAAATGCAACTATCAGTTAAATTTCTCTCCCCTTTTTTGAATACCCTTACCTTACGCCTGGCAAAATTCTATAGTATATAATAAATATATTAATTAACATTTTTAGGCATCTTCATACGTGGGTAGAATCTGTATCTCTCTCACAAGGTATTGGTAGTCCTTTTTCTTTATGTTACATCAGAGGATTCAGTATAATTTAGTTCAATGAATCAAACGCCTTGACACTTGGAAGACAAACTTTGCTTTATAAATTGAAAAGTTTATCAGTGGCAATAATGTATATTCCCAGACCAACGCCATTTCTCCTAAGTATACTCCTGTTCTACAGCATTATTATATATATTAATTGATTTAAATATATGCATACAATAAATATTAGAGAAAACAAAACTATTGGCACCAATTTAATTTTTACAGTAAAATACATTGAAGCCCTGGTCTCCAGAACTACACAGGCGAAATTACTAATGTTTCACAGCAGGCAGCTTCCATCTAACAACCCCGTGGGTACGCTATGCTGCTGAAGGAGGCGTGCTAATATTAAAAAGACATTCTTTGTGCATAAATGTGCCTCCAAATCCATCAATGCTTGTGACATCACAACTATGCCTGGCGCGAAGTAATAACATTGTTAAAGAGCGTAAACCCTTGCCTATTACACTTGCGCTCGCTCGCTTCCTAACGCCAAACTATTCACTTATTCGTCATTGCAATTACGCCAAAAATATAACTGAGACCGTAAATGAAAAAACACAATCTACAGTTTGTAAACACGTTTACTTCAGGAATTACAGCGTCTTCGTAAAATCCCTCACCATAACATCCCCCATGATCGAGAATCGAAATTGAAAAGTATGTAAAATCCTCAAGAACAATAACGAAACGCCATACTTTTGTAAAAACTAAGTATTTTCAAATGGGCTCAAACTGCTGATTAGGATTAAGCCAAAACCAATACGAAAGCAAAAGAGTGTTGACTACAGAGTGGAGAACGAGTGAAAACTTAAGAATTACAGACTTTCCAGTATTTAAAATTAAGAGCCGTGGCACAGAAAAGTAGGCTATTTATCACATAACCTATGACGACTTTGGTTAATATGAGGCGTAATCAACAGAAATATGTTCATTTCCTAATATTGACTCAGCTGCACATACCAGTCAACGGTGTTAGGGAGGGAAAGAGGCAACTATATATATCATATTTCAATATGAGGTACCGCTGAGCTATGCAAAAGCTGAGTATGTATGGCGGCGATTTCTAAACTGTCAAAAGTAGACCAATGTGTTCAGATTCAATTTTTGATAAACGGATTAGGTCAGTTCACTGAAATGCATCACATGAATGTCGTGTATGGTGAGAAAGGTGCATTGAAAACGACAGTGAAGGATTAAACACAAATGTTTCAGACATAATATCAGCAAACGCACCACCTTACTCGCTCTGAAGAAGAAAGTGTATCTAAAAGTCTCCTCGCAAAGGATTTCACACGTGCTGACAGACGTGTAAGGAACAGCGCATGTGTTTGTGTGTGCAATTCGGAACGAAGAAGATGGTGACACTTCCTCCTATGTATAATGGCCATACAACGATTGTCTACACCTCGAGATTTTCATTTATTTGGACGTTTAAAGAATTTTCTGAAATGCAAATATCTCCACAACAATGATGAAAGCAAGACTGCAATGCGGAACTGACTCATCCAGCAATCACGATCCTTCTTATTGGAAAGTAGCTCAAGCTTGATGAAGCAATGGGATGTATGTCCGAATTCCCGTGGTAATTTCTTCTGAAACAGTACCTCAGTTTTCTTTCTTAATTTTGCTGCTTCCCTTTGCGTTTAATAAATGGACCCGGACGGGTTTCAGTTGATCACGCCTCGTACATGTTGCATTCGGTTCGTTAATGTTAAAGTATCCATTCATATGCAGAAAATTATTTTTAGTTCCCTTTTACTTTGTCTTTTTAATTGTAAATAACATTAAAATAAAACAAAAACAAATTTCTTAAGCTAAAACCATCAAAAACAGCGCAGAAATTTATCAGCCCTCTTTAATATGCTATTAACTCCACGCACTTACAATACCAATTTAAATAACTAAAGAGTAAATATGTAGCTTTCCGCTATTAACAGTTAATTTCCTAAGCAAGGGATCCAGACTTAACGTTATTCTGAAAACAAGGCTTGGATACGGCAACTATGTTGTCACCACTAATGTCCTAGGTCATGCCCTGTCCGGTGGGAGCAATCTGCTCTCAGGGCAATGCATCGACTTGCAGGCAGGGCAAGGTGCATGCATAAGCTAGATGTTTTGATAAGGTCAGGCAGGGGTATGACCTCTGGTAGACTCGGATCTAATGTAAAGCAAAATGGATCCGAGCACGGCGAAGAGATGCTTGGGAACACATTCTGGGAATAATTTGGGAAGATAGTGCTGGGAGCTGGAGAGATGACTAGTTATAATATATCTATACTCTTTATCTGAGAAGAAGATTTCTACGTATAATAAAATACCTACCATATATCCAAGTTCAGTAAAAAAATAAATGTGCACTGACTGGTAAAAGAATGCCATATAAGCCAAATGAGCAATTGCCAGCACATATTACAAAAAAAAAAAAACAATATTATTACTAAATTATAACTCAAGCTGAGCGGGTTGGCTTAGGCGTTAATGCTTGGGACCTCATTTGAAAAGCTCCAGGTTCAAATCCATGGAGTCGGCCATCCTGAACTTACGTTTTATCTTTTTTTCCCCTAGTCATTTAGGTAAATGCTGTAATGGATCTTTACTTTCCAAAATATTTCAGGTCTTCCACTTCATATCATGTCATTACGTTGGTTTTGTTACAAAGCTAAAAGTGCTAGGATGAGGTGGACTGGTGTAGTGTGATGGTGACTTGCGCTTCGGAATTGCTTCTGCCTCGGCGTTTGACATGAAAGTGAATCTTCTCTTGAGGGAAACTGCATCTGGAAACATGTTAGGGACTCCGTCTACATCCGTGTTTCATCGCCCGTAGATCCTGGCCGCCTGATGTATCTATAATGATGTTCCCTTTCTACGGCAGGTACCACTACTGCAGGTGTAGGCACAAACGACCAGCTGTTGAACAAGGTTAAAAAACCGAAATATCCTAGCTGGATTGTTAAGGGCGCAAGGAGGAAATGACATCGTGAAGAAGTCTTGAAAAAAAGCATGCTAAGTCGTACTAAAGTGCTAATAAAATAAAATCTGCAACACAAGCTATTAATATTCTGCACAGCTTCCCGATAAATGCTTTCAAAACAATAGTTTCATCTTCTTGCAACAGAATAAATTGAATTTAATGATTTCTACACCTCTATGTTTACGCTCTGTATTTATTTCTAGTAAGTATCTCGCATCAATAGAAAATGTCCATGAGTGAAATTTTGGGTAACTTCAGTGAAAAACCCCAATTTAATTTTTTAAAGTTATGAAATTGTTGAAACATTTCTACATTTAAAAATACATCATTGGCTTCCATGCGCATGTTATTAGCCCATGTGATAGTTTTAAGTGTGTATTTAAAAGCATTTTATTTCCTATCTCTACCGTATTAATTTTCTAAATTTAATGTATTTTTTCTGGAAGTACACAATTTAGAATAAAGAAACTTTCCAAATATTTAGGTAAGGATGCCATTTGTAGTTGCTGGAATTTTTGAAAATGACATTTTTAAAACCACCTTTCAATTTTTTAATTAGCTTCTAGTTTTGCAACATTTTTATCGGTATAAACTTTCCTTCGTATTTGACATTTTTATATAGGAGAAAGACTAATAATTATTTAGGTAATGACCTAAGAAAGAAGTAAAACATTTCGAGTTTCTATCATTAGTAGTTTGGGAAAAGGAAAATTTATATTTAATAAATATGCAAACTTAGAAATTGATAGTAATTTTTAAAAAAACATTGCGTTCAAAGGTTAACAATTACACATAACAGCTTTGTCTAACTGTGTGCAATGCTTTATTCTTCTAGCTTACGTACTACCAAAAAAATGTACTTAAAATTCAGAAAATTAGCAGGGCGAGAGAGAAAATAAAAATTATTACAATCTTTCTTTAACGTCCTTTACACATTTAAACTCTCCCTAAAACCTGCCCACATTTACTCATATGTACAAAACTTTTATATAAAGGCAGGAATTAATCACTTTTTAGTGACGTTTTACATCCGTTTTTACTGCTGAGGCACCACAGGTGGTGGACACTGATGAGGATACATGAGATCAAATGATATATTAAGAAAGGATTTTTTTAAGGAAGGAAAAGGTTCCAGGCCTAAGTTTAGGATACCTTTCCGGCATTTGCCATTTTTAGGACTGAGGAAAACCTGGAAAAAACCTCAGTCAGGGAGGATGGTCCTGGTGGGATTCGAACCCAAGACCTCCCGCTCACGAGTCCGCGTCTTAACGATCTCGTCCACTTGTGGCGGTAGGAATTTATCATGTTGGTATCAAAAGCTGGTATGTAATGGACTATATACAAATGCATACAACAATGAAACTGAGGCTATCTGAAAAATCTGTTATAAAAATGGCGTCCATATACCAGAGTTTGGCCTCTACGCAGTACTGGAAAAGTGTACAACATGTAGTACTAAGAATGCAACCGAGTCCCTTCATCACATCATACTGGAAAAGTGTACACATGTAGTACTAAGAATGCAACCGAGTCCCTTCATCACATCATATGGAATAAGTTCGCTCAAAGAAGTTATTTTATAACAAAAAAAATAATTAAATAGTTATTAACGGAATTAATATATTTAATTGGGGAGTATGAAATTGCTTCAACAAAGCATCAGAAGAGAATAGTTGTGAGCTCTGCAAGAAAAAGTATCATTGTAGCGTGCTCAAAGTCGTGTTACCCGGAGTAAAAAGAGGAAATCTTCAGAGGAAAAGAAGCAGCAAAAGAGGGAGATGAATAAAATAGCAGCACTGGAGAGGAAAATAAATTTGAAGACCTTACCCATGAACTGGGAGCATTTTAATGTGAGTTATGCATGCAAATCTTTTTCCTTCTACATAATTTCCTTGCGTAGCGGTTTTTGTGATAGAATAATAAAATTAACTACACAAGATCGCAGATGCACGATGCACAAAAATTTTCTTGGGTTTCATTGTAAGTCCCTGTGTACTATTTTACAAAGTTTAATTCCAAAATTTTAAATTTATGTGAAAAATATATATTTAAATTCAAATATATATATATATATATATATATATATATTGAAATCAAGGGTGCGTACATATATGCTGAGCTAGTTGACAAACTATGATATGAAAAAAAAAAACAATATTTTGTCATTTGGGACTGTTTTAATGATGTAATTAAAACAATCGTTTTGCCTACAATAGTTTAACCACAAAGAATGGAATATTAATTATTAACTACTAGAATTATTATAAATATTTTGTATAATTTAAAAAGATAATATTTATAGTTTACAATTTCAGAAATTCACTAATGGATACTCTCTTAAGATGTAATAAATTAAAATTAAAATCTGCGAACCCTAACCATATTTTCTCATATGTTTACTACTGAAATGCTTGTATATTGCCTCGTGTTTCTTTTTAAGATGACGGATGTGCGGCTACTAGTGCTTAAAGAAACTTGGCTGGTTTAGACCAGCTGACGCCCAAAACAAAGGCAACGCACCTATTTCTAAAGCAAGCCACGTCTTTCGTTGTGCCTAGTCGTATATTATACCGCTACCTATACCTTCCGACTTCAGCCCAAGATCCCATGGATTTAATGTGGAAATTCTGCAGTGCTCCCTTCAAAACTCCGGACGTCAAGAAAGCAGGGTGTGGGACGTCAATACGGAGGGGGAGGGTGTTTTACTCGATATAAAAAGTAGAAAGGAAGGGGGAAAAAAAAACAGTTCTTTAGGGGACTCTGAGCGCTCTTTTGTATTCTTGACTCGCGGCGTTTTAATACAAAATAAAAGACAAATGATATTTGGAGAATTTATTATTTTATGTTTGTAGCATGCCTGCGTGTGCATACAAATGAATAGCAGCAAGTTGAGAGAGAAATGCGCAAGCGTCCTGGAAAGGGAACAAGGGAGTTTCAAAGTCACAGGGTCGGTAATTGATGAACTGCGTTTCTCGCTGCCAGAGTATTGGATACTATCGACATAATGGCGGTAAAACAAATAATACAAGCTATTCAGCCTTTTAAGCTAATGGTTGTCTATAAACTCCATGTGGGGTTATTTAAAACATACGTCTTAATCAGCCTTTTGAAATGTAGGTCGTCACGTGAGAGAAACCCATGTAACAAACGCAGCACGCTAAAATACAATGATCAAAGAGGAGTTTTACTTAGTTTGTATTCTGAAAATGCATAAATTTAGGGTAATTAAATTCCGTTATGACTCTCGACAGAAGGCGAGAAGTAAGATATTCCTTCAGAACTCTTATTACACAAAATATTTCGCATTAAATCTGTCACAAATACCCTAGCTGATTTTAAAAGGTATTTTTAATGTTTTGACATATAAATATCCTCCAAATCTTCATAAAACAATGATTTATTAGGAATTTTTTTTCAAAACTCAATAACTCTAAGATAATGAACTTTCAGAAAATGCATTCCCTTTCTTTGGCAAGAACAGTTAATCCTTATCTAATTTACTACATTGTTATATTGCTAAAATCATTAATTTACTTCATGAAATTCAGATTAATTTAGGGAGATATTTTAAAAAGTTCATTAATGCTAACTACTGAAGGAGGGTGTGCTCATAAACATTTAATGTTTTTCTAGTTAGGAAATCTAGATGTAAGAGGAAGGAAGAGGAAGAGATGTAAGAAAAACAGTTTCAGTGAAATATATAATTAAAAATGAAAATTTATATCACTGCTTGTTTATACTACAAATTTGAAAGTGCGTAAAGGGAAATTTAAAACTTTATTAGAAATTAGCTTCCCTTTAGAGATACAAAGTATTGATGAAAGTTGATAAGATCATATCGAATTTAGAATGTCACATGAATGAACCTATTTTAATGTTTCCGAAATAACAATGAAAAATAATCGTAACGTGCGATTCTCGCGAGTGAAAGTTTCGGGCGCGATTTTCGATTCTTACTGCAGTTACGTTATTTTGACTTTTATTTCACTTTAAACAGAGGCAGGGAGTAAAAGAAGAAAATTAAGTAGCAAAGGCTTTCTCTGCAGCAATAAACAAAATAAATACTCCTTCATGTTTGAAGTGATTGAAAGATAAAACCAAAGCTGATAAAGCGACAACGCGAATCAGTTAAAAATGCTTATACTGTCATAGGAAAAAGTAAGAGGTTTTCATTTTGTTAATAAATTTATTCAAAGGAAATTAAATTCTCTCATCTGTTTCGTTGATAGAATAATAAATATATTAAAATAAAATGTAATTAGGCATTTTATTAAATTTATTTGCGTAATATGTTTCATATGTTAAAATGGAAAACTTTAATGGTAAAGAAAAAATTAAAATATTTACGTTTGGCCGAGTGGAGTGACGCTTGAGAATCCCATTCAGAACCTCAGAGACGTCAGGCGCGGTCCTCTGGTGTCTTGTGATGTGGCGGTGGGAAATATTCCTGTGTGATAGCTTCGCGAGCTACCTACGTGTTTCTTGCGAGGATCGTATGTGTATCGGATTTATCATCTCTGGAAAAGTTAGGTACGCCGCCTATGCTCGTGCATCATTTCCTCGGATTTCTGACCACTCGGTGTATTCCTCATCTCATCCCCTCACCTGTGAGTGCCCCTTGGGGGCATATATATGATGTGCCCGTCTAGTGGCCTTGGTGCACAAATCCTCCTCTGTAGATTATCCTAAGGTTATTTGAGCTACGTGCCGAGAAAGTGCGACTGCGTAATGGAATAAGGAAATTGCCAAGGCCGTATAGTGCATGTGGAGATAAGAGCTTGTAGTTAGTTTGAGAGAGGCTTTTCCAGCTATTAATTTTCCGTTCTTGTAATACTCAGTGAGTTATTCTACGTTATTTATGTTAATAATCTTGAGGAAGAAGTTTTTATGTATGATACATATGTGAAAACGGATTCAGAGAAGTGATAAGGCGAATTTTGTTCCAAGTGGACAAATTGTTTGTCGAATTGTTAAAAAGTGACAATGAGAGGATCTTCCATTGAGAATTAGCGTGTTCCTAACCGTGTTCTTAGGAAAGAAAAGTTAGAAATACAGGACTTTCTACATAGATGCTGGCAATTTATTACCGCTAAGGGCATCGTTTTCAACATATCTTATTACACAGGCTAGTGCTAATTATCATCAAGTTTCAATACAGCATCGTTTAATGTGTTCCGTAAAATACTAAAATAAAAAGTCTTAACTTTATGCGCAACGATTCTCATTTTCCTGTTAGGGCGACAGCAGTAAGAAATAAGCAGCCCGTAAACTCACTGTAGATATAAGAAGAATGATGCACTATACAGATGAAAAGGAAAAACGAAATAATAGGGCAAATTGTTACTATAAACAGAATGAAATTAAGAGCAATTTCATTTCATTAAACGTAATATTATTGAAGTATATATAAGAGTAAGCATGTTGGGTGTAACTGATGTTGAGGAAACTGTTAATAACAATTAAGCTATAATTCTAATTTCTATATATACTTTTTCCAAATATTCCACGATACTGAAAATTATTTCCAACGCTAAGTATTAACCATACGAAGCAGGAAACATTAAGCGGCAATATATGGTAAAAACAGGTGGCTCTGATTGGTTGCATTAAACATATTCTTAAAAAGGATTGCTAGTGATGAACGAAATATTATGCAGCGGGTGCTAAGGTTACCGAAACAGGTCGCGGGCGTATTTTAACTGCGCTTCATAAAATGGTGCCTTATAGAATGTGCTGGCGCTGGTGTTGTCCTCTCTCGACTAAACATTGGGGTACCACGCAACGTTTTGTATTCCATTTTTAATTCTGTGTTCCCATTTGTTGTGCTGACTTCGGAAGTGATTTTTTCTGTAAATTTTTCCAATTTCGTCTGAATTTTTTTCTCTGTTCAAACCGTATGTTTCCATTTGTGCTTTTTATCTTGCAGTGAACAGTTTATTTAAATTTATGCATAATATTGAAAATTTCAGCTCTAGGCTGAGACAATCGGAACAACTCTGAATAAATGCCGCACGCACACAAACTGGTTTGTATTTAAAACCATTTGTGTACAAAAAACTTTGTTCTAGAGTAAATGTTTTAACCATATTTGCAAATAAATATATAATGCCGTGAAACTGGCAGGAACAGATTTATAAAGCAACGTTCAAGAACATGGGAAAGGAAAGGGAGGAGCACTGGATGTCGCAGGTCGATTAACAATAAGAAAATGTTGTATTGTTTTTAAAGCAATTATTTTTTTCAAGCCGTAACATACTGATGCATTTTAAAGCAAATTTTAATGACATTGTCTACCTTGAGGCGAAATAAATATAAAGCAAACCTTACAATGCAAATTAGAGAAAAATTATGTTTACTAAAATATAATTTTTTAAAACCAAACACTTATCCATAATGTCTTTTCAAACACTGTAACGGAGAAAAAAAATTAAATATCGGTTATACAAAAAATTAAAAATTAGGACAGAACAGACATGTTTCTCTAATTCCAGAATAACACAAGACCCAGTAATACAGCCCAAGTATAAAGTCATTGCAAATCCCACATATTCAGCGTGCCGTAATGGATGCAATTTTACTTTGATGTTAATAAAATTACTGAAATGGAATGTAAAACATAATCTTCAACATTTAAGTTTTTCAATGTATTGGAACTAATAGGAAAGAGTCGGTTAAAGTCGTAAACCTATAAAGCTAGCAAGTTGAACACAATTACAATATTGATTTGACTTCTAGAATAGTTAGATATTTTAGCCAACTTTATTCCGTTTTTTATTATATTAAAACTAGTTAGTTTTCCTACATTTAATCACGCAGCTTCTGTAATACACACTCAATAGAATGTCAGAAACTGGTGTCGTTGATTTTGTTTATTTACGGACGTCCTTTAACATCTCAGGTCGTCAACGTTCCATTCAATTCAGGGCGTGAAACGGCCGATAAATTTTGCTCAGAGACCTCGTCTTTCATGCTTGAGATTCTTTTATATGCCGTAAATCTACGACATGGAACCCACGGCTTTACTTCCCTTCCGAAGGAAGTCATACTTACGATCTTTACGCCCGAAAAAATCCATCAATCCTTGCCGGGACTGAACCCGCTATCTAGGGTTTAGGGGGCAAGTATGTTTACCACTACACCATAACTGGTGTCGTTCAAGGCTGGTGTACGATAGGGAAATATCTACTCCGACTCAAACGCAATGCAAACAGCGTCCACAACACTAACATGGAAATTAATTATCTCTAAAATACATATGCTTTCGGCTTGTGTTGCGTGGGAATGTGTTATATCCATATGCGCGGATGCATGCAAGTTCCACTTATGTTGCTCTAATTGAAATTTGATACTAGGTAGTAGGTGAACTGTTAAGCAAAATCAGTCGAGTGAAATGATGAAGAGATATTTTACAAATCCTTTAAGTCTTTCACTGCGAAATGCAAATCTTTTTATTAAAGTCCTGAAAAATTAACGAAGCAATGTTAACTAGAATGTTCCTATATGTCAAAATATAGAGAGAGTTTCTGGGGTTCCGAACGGGACAAATATCCAGTACGATATCATAGAATTCCTTATGTCTTACCCGTCGCCCAAAATATGAATGTTACTGAAATATTAATACTTTTTTTTCAACCTACAGGATAAATAACCTAAAATCTATGACAGTGAAAACTGATATTGGTGTATTATTTTCATTCAAAAGAAGCTCAGACAATAACGGGTCAATATAGTCTATAAAACAATTCCAGAACGCATTATAAAGTGCATTTATAGCTCAAAGTTCTTTTTTATGAATCAATGCCTATTGACTTAAACAAAATAAAAGTAGGTGAGATTAGAATGTCAATGTAATTTTTGCATGATTGTATACTACGAGTAAGCAGTTTATGTATTCCTGGGACTTTCAGACCCTTTTTAGAGAATTTTCATAATCACCAGGAAAAAATAAAGTTCCCATGATTATTAGAATAAAGAGGATATCTTTGCCCTTAGTTTGTTTACTATTTATCCAAATTATCAACAATATATTACAGTTCATCCTGGATGTTCGTCCGAGTACACACTACAAGAAAGCACGGCATTATTTCTACATTCTTCACACACTACGATCATGTCGGTGTTTTCAGCATTAATACACAATGCCATCTTCTCTAGCATATCTAGTACATTATACTCTTATGACATATTGCCAGTTATTGTACTGCGTATACAGAAAATGAAATATAAAACATAGCATACTGCTATGGTAGGCAGAAATGTGCGGTACATTTCCAGTCTTATGCCTAATCCAATTAAATGGAGGAGACAGCTCTTTTATAAATTTCATATGACCATGTCTCAGATTTTATAACCATCCAGGATAAATTGCAGCATACTGTTGGTCGATAATTTCCCTAAAATGCAAATAGGCATATGCTATTTTGTCTAGTAATGGGACTAATGTATTAATTTTACCTAATGATAGTTCAAATTCCTTCTAAATAGAATCTGAAATACGAGCATATGATTATTGTTGTAACATGGTATAAAAAGTAATTTACATTCTAATCTCATCCTTTTTTTGCTTGAAGTCAATAGACGTTTGAAATAATTTACTTCTTCGCTAGAAATACATTTTATAATAATTATGGAAGTCATTGTATGGGCTAAATTGATGAGTCCTTGTCTCAATTTCATTGTTTTGGGAAACATTGCACCACTATCACATTTCGTTTTAGAAATATCCACTATAATACTATTAATTTATTGATCCTGTATAGAAGCACGTAATTTGATATATGGGACCTAAGGTCACCTGAGGAGGGACATTAAATTAATTGAAATTTCATACTCATAAATGTATAGTAAAAATAAGTGAGGTTAAACTAGAGTGACTTCACTCTGCAGTGAAAAAATAATCCGTAAACAGCGTGAGAAAGTTTAGCGATATCACAATATGAAAATATTACAGACATTTGATTGCACGCCACTGCATTGGTATAGTAATGGAATCTCAAATGCTAACAACAAATAGTGTCTCTAATATTTTCTTAGCATGGCAAGCTATTTATCGTCAATTATTATATACGTCAGATGAATATTAATTACTATAATTATAGGCTCTAATTTTTGAATGGTTGGACGAGACAATTTGTTTTATTTAAATTTATTGGAATTTAAGTATTAAATAAAAAATATTAAATGTATTTAAACAGCTATGATTAACAAGTTACAAACTAAAGAATTGCAAATGTTACATGAACAGATGTCGTAATTGTTTGAAGATCACCAGTTCAATCAATTTATGCAAAAAAGTGCACTTTGATATCTCTCATACTGCAACTTTGTTTATGATATTTCACTGTTTCTATCGTAAGTTCTTTGCCTTTAGAATCCAAATACATGCTGCAATTTTTAAGCATTGCTACCAAGATGTGTTTTAAATTATTATAATTGCGAATTTTTACAAGAGAACAAAAATAATAAATTTAGTATCGACGCTGAAGCAAGATAACCGAACATACTTCTCTTTTACCCGATTCTAATACCCTACTTGTTGTGTAAAAGAGCTACAGATGAGCAGTATAAGCAAAGCATATTTTAATAAAGGCATATTACCTGTGATTAAACTCTTGAAAAATATCAACCATTGCTTAGTACCATTTGCAATACAAGTTAGAAGTTGCGGCATGCATGCCTTTCGGAGATTTTATCCCTTAACATGGGCGTTTGAAACCATTCACCCTTAGTTCCCTATTTCAAATTACTTGTTTAAGACCTCTCTATATAATGAAAACATTCCTATGAGGTTCAGTAACACCCTGTATACAGGCGAGATAGGAGCTCAGAGTATTAAATTTTAGTGGTAATGCCATATTATAAAACTTTCAAATACTATTTCTGCCGAAACGCAACCTTTCATGTATATTCATATATATGTCACTGCATTGTAATACAATATTTCGATTATAATAATGGAGAGACAACAAGGAACATATCATGCAGTTAATATTTTTTCATAACGCAAAGTACCGCTACGGGTGGCTGAGGTCATTAAGGCGCGGATTCGTGAACTACGGTTCGATTTCCACCGAGACTGTCCTCCCCGGCTGCGACCTTTTTCCAGGTTTCCTTGGTCCTCATAAATGGCAAATGCCGGGGAGGTATCCTATACTTGCGCGTAGAACACTTCCTTCTTTAAAAAAAAAAAAAAAAAAAAAAAAAAATCTTTCCCATTTTGTCATTTCACTTAATGATCATCAGTGCCCACCGCCTGTGATACCTCAGCAGTTAAAATGAGCGTTAAACACTATTAAAAATAACGCATATCATTTTGACTTTATTTCACCTGAACAAAATTACACTACGCATCACTTACGTAAATGTTTTTTGTTATATAGCAATAACAATAAAATTGTGAGTAACGCTAGTTATGAGCTTGTTTTTTGCAGTAGCGTCATGGAAAATAGCACATACTGACCATCAGTAATTAGTGCACTAAAATGTATAAGTTAACCATGCAGTACATTATGCAGCGTTGCCATATATTTCGAGATATTGCATTTTCTCAAAAACTCTAAAAAAATAGAAATAAATATTAAGAATTCTATGTTTCCTTATTATGTTTTATCGCCAGATTAATTGGCGCTGAATTCTCTTCCACTTTGCATATACGGCTTACACAAGAATACCTAAAATATCTGTCACCACAGATAAAACTTGAACTCAGAAGAGAGAAGTTATTTAGAAGTTTCCCCTCGGAAAGTACAATCAACGAAGAACAAGCTGCAGCCGACATATCTTTATATGCACTTATGGGTGCAAAATCGCAGTATATATTATTTGAGAAAATAAAAGAAAGAAAAAAGCTATTCCATACATTGATAGAAAGCTTGCTCATCGGCGTTCATTGTTACTAGAACTTGAGCATTGAGATGGCATATTTTTAATATTTAAAAATTCCATTTATAGACGTATTCGCTACATAAAAGAAAATAGAAAACCACGAAAAGGAGAAGTTGTCTACCTATTACTACTCAGTGCGTTCAAAAATTCACACGTCTATACTGTGCATGACTTTCGCCATTAAATAAATAAATAAAAAAATGAATACATTGTTGTATTTGAACTGATTCATGCTACAAAATACATTGCCAATAGCTTGCTATTTTTTGTAGTTTTCTGCTTTTCAACATATAAAATATTCGTTGTAAGATGTAAACCTTTGCTTTTCAAAGTTGTAAAGTAAATTGAATGACGATGGACACTACACTAGGCAAGTCTTTATTGTTTAGCAAATTTTAGCACAGGGAAACTTAGCCTCACCACGGATCACTGGTCTTGTAAACATGAGCTTTCCTTGAAGAGATTACATTGCCGAAAGTTACTGAACTATAATGAGGAATTTAAGCACAACATCCTATCTCTCAAGGAACGGCGCAAATCTCTGCTACCTTTGTTAATCTTAGCTTTACTTTAAGATAACGAAAGCACATTTTCGATAAGATGCAGATACCTAAAAACAAATTAGTAATATGTAATCAAAATTTAAAAAAGCTTCCATATATTTATGCGTTACTTTTTCAGTATAATATTCTATAATGCAAAAAAAAAAATTAAAATTTATTAGATTTAACGTATTACTTATTTGCCACATTTGGTATATACAGTGGTTTAGACAAGCTATGTACGAGAAGTTTGTGAGTTTGTTTCTGCGTTTGCGACATTCAATTCCGAGAATTTTCTGATGCGCAATGTTTAATGAAAAAAATAGCTTGTTAATAAATGTATTACAAATATGCGCAAAATATCGACGGCTATGATAGAGCTTGCGAATGTAACCCTGATAAAAAATTAAAAGAAAAACTGATGCGAAAAAAAAAAAACATAACATACTGAAAGAGTAGAAAAAAGTAAGCTTATTTATAAAATACTTTGCGATTAATGAAAAACGATTAAGAGACAATGGTTATAAATTAAGCTTGCAAACTACGTCGTATGTAAAGTTTTCTCTTTTGTTTTAGTTAAAGCGAATGAAAGAGTTCCTCCTAATGGGAGTCGGATGGCAAATGTTTTTAATTTTTTTTTAACTTTTTTCAAATATGAATTACAAAAAATTGTACACATTTCAGGATTATTTAATATAATTCTAATATATTTACATTAAAACTTATTTTAATTCATTAAATTGCTTTTCATAGTTTAAAAAATCCGAATCTATCACAATTCGTTTAAACATATTTATAGTTTTAAAACCAATTGAGCTAGATGGTTCTGATTTTTACCATAAACTAAGAGAATTTCGACTTTTGCTGTTTGCTATTTTGAAGTTAACAATGAATGATGTTTAACGCCCCTTTTTTTTGCTATAGAGGCACCACACGGTGGACACTGGTGATACATGAGATGATACATTGGGAAAGGATTTATTTTTAAGGAAGGAAACGTTCCTGGCCTAAGTTTAGTGTACCTCCCCGGAATTTGCTATTTATGAGGACTGAGGAAAATCTGGAAAAAACCTCAGTCAGGGAGGACGGTCCTGGCGGGATTCGAGCCCCAGACCTCCCCTCACGCGTCCGCGATTTAACGACCTCGGCTACCCCTGTTTTTTGAGTAGTGTTTAACGCCCGTTTTTACTACTGAGGCACCACAGGCGGTGGACACTGATGATACATGAAATGAAATGATATATTGGGAAAGGATTTTTTTTTTTTTTTTAAGGAAGGAAGCGTTCCAGGCCTAAGTTTAGGTACCTCCCCGGCATTTGCCAGTTATGAAGACTGAGGAAAACCTGGAAAAAAACCCAATGAGGGAGGACGGTCCTGGCGGGATTCGAACCGCAGACCTCCCGCTCACGAGTCCATGCCTTAACGACCTCGGCCACCCGTGGCGGTACCCCTGTCGGTTTGAAGTTAACAGTCTGAACAGATCCTGACTATGGTAAAGGCATGCATTAGGTTACAGGTTGGAGCTATGAGTGAGTTTTTAACTGGTTTTCTTTCTTCGCAATTTTCTCTTGATTTGGTTTATTTACGGATGCTCTTTAACATCTCAGATTATCAGCGTTCCATTTAAATCAGAGCGTGAAACGGCCGACAGAGGCCTCATTTTTCAGGCTTGAGATTCTTTATCATGCCGTAAATGTACGATACGGGACCCATGGCTTTAATCCCCTTCCGAAGGAAGCCATACTTAGGATTTTTACTCCCCGAAAAAATACATCGATCCTGGCAGTGATTGAACCCGCGATCTTGGGTTTAGGGGAAAGTATGGTTACCGCTACTCCTCCAGGACTGCACAATTTTCTCAAAACACACTCACACTCACACACATATATATTAATATATATTAACTGTAATAATAAAAGTAGATAAGGATAAAACACTTAGATAAAGTCACACTTGAAATTGCTATATTTCGAACGACTGGAGTTCTTCTATGGCAAGAAGTTAGACCGATATTTAGCAATTTCAAGTGTGACTTTATCTAAGTGTTTTATCCTTATTTATTTTATTATTACTGTTAATTTGTTACATTGTTAATAGTGTTTCTTTATTTTTATCTTTCCTTTATTATATATATATATATATATATATATATATATATATATATATATAGAAATAAACTGGTTCTTAAATTACCTTGAAACTTTTATTGGTGTTTTCAGATATAACAATGCAACTACTGAAGCATAGTTAAACAACTTTCATAACCTAAGAATTGTGGAACTTCCTGTATAAATTTTTTGACAAACAATGGACTCCAAATAAAAAAATACTAATTCTTGTTCAAATTCTTAAATTCTAATGGCTCAGCTTCAGTGTACACATAGAATTTGTCCAAATAAACTACCTAATGTAAATGTTGAAGCTTTAATTGTTGTAGCACTTTAGGAATATAAACTTAACTAATTTAACATTGATAAACTAGGGTCCTCCGACTTCCGTTAAGTTATATTTTAAGATGTGTTATTAAGTTTTAATTTTTTATGGATAGTTTTTCTCTGAAATTTTTAGAAGTACATTTTATTGTTTGAAGATTTCTCCTGCATATTTCCCTCTGATAAAGCCAATCCTTAAATATGCGTATTCGTTGTTTATTTTGCTTAAAACATTAACAACTCAGTGAAATTTATCTTGCCCTATGGGATACTATTGTTAAAACAATATGTACATAGACGAGAATAATGCATATTTCTAATTGTATCTCAAATAAACTCTTTTAGACAACGTAGACCGTGTATTTTGCGTTGCTTTGGTACAATTTTCGTAAGGCAACTTGACCTTTAGCGTTGTGAATGGCATTGTATTAGTATAATTTGATGATGATATTATTATTATTATTATTATTATTATTATTATTATTATTATTATAACCATCACCACATCAAAGTACCATGCAATCGGTGATGCTTTCCCCCATGGCGCGGGGCTTTCCCCATGAGCAATACCCTACTTGTTTACCGCGCCGTAGATGGGGTAGTAAGCCTGCTTACTTGTTCATCTTGCTCACTCTGTAGTCGTAGCGCAGCTGTTCCCGTGTGTGTGTGTATTTTGTTGTGTTCGTTTCTTAATTCATCAGTGTACATAATGCGTATTATGCTTTGTGTGTTTATAACAGCATGGCGTGACTTAATGTACCATTCATGTGTTAACTTAGTGGTAAAAGAACCATAAGTCCAATTTTTGAAGCATACGGTTGATTCTATTACTTGTGTGAATTTCATATTAACCCCTTTTTGAAAGAATTAATCGACAGGGCGCGTTTTTTTTTTTTATTCTTTTATTTTTAATAGGTTTAACACCCGTTTTTACTACTGAGGCACCTCAGGCGGTACACAGGGAGCGTGATCATACCTTTTTTCAATAGGAATGTGCCACTGTTCATACTGCGAATAATTCCATGATAGCAATTCACAATATGTTTTCACCAGACAGTTATTAGTGGGGATTTGTGGCCTCCTTCGGTCTCCGGAGTTAACAGCCTGCGAGTATTTCTGGGAGAAATTAAAATGCAGTGTACAAGACGAAATCGCAAACCATACAAGAAATGAAATATAATATTCGTTAGGAAATTATCCGGATTTTTCAAAAAGACCTACGAGTGATTAAATAATTTCCTAAAGAGAAGTCAAAAAATGTGTGGAGGATGAAGGTGGGGAGTTTCAATACTTCATTTGATAATTTCGTAAGTAATGAGTTATGTATTGTTGTATGGTTGGTTTGTTTGTTTCACCCTCTCACTAATCACCGAGACCCGGCTAACCGGCTAAAGAGCGGCGCGCTCTCCATAGGCAAAGCACTCTGGTGGAAAACAAAATTGATCACATCGGCATTTAAGTTTGTAAAATATTACAGTAACTATGCCTTTTCATTACCAAGAATATGCATATTAACTGAAAATCAACCAGGAAATAAAATGATTGGAAATTATTTTTAATTATTATGGAAAGTGAAACAGAGATACTTAACAAAGTTTATCAAACACATACACATTCAGCCCTACGCTGAAAAAATTTTAGAAGTAAAATATATACACAGTATAAATAAGATTACACACGAAAAAGTAAATCAGTCGAGAGCGGTTTTTTTTTTTTTTTTTTTTTTTTTTTTTTAAGAGATTGATTTGAAAATTGAAACGATAGCAATAATTTATGTTTGTTTTGCTTAAAATGAATAAATAAAAGATTTGTGACATCACAGGAAATAAATTTCGAATATTTTTAATTAGAAAGTCTGAATTAAAATAAGCGAAATATGCTGAAAAAACAAACAAATGTTAATAGTTCTTAACATAATTTCTATTATTAGTCACTTGTCGGTATAAGTAGTAGTTATTTAACGAACCCACAGAAACATGTGTGCTTCAACAAGTAATGCAGATATTCTTGCCGCCACCTGCTGTTAAGTTTCTGCTATCACAATGCCTGAGGGCTTTTCAAACCAGAAAGTCCCCATCCACAGTTCAGGGAGGGCGTTTGCTTAAACAGCAGGAAAAGTAGGTTCTATTTATAGTGCTAGACAACATGGACCTGCATCACCCCTCGCTCTTATCGTCTCGCAGAAGAGCCCTTCCAAAGAAAACGAGGCCCCTTGACGTATGAGTGGCCCTTAGCGGCCGCTTGCCTTACTTGAATGGCTCAGAGGAGACAAAGTTTACGGTTCTAAGAGATTATTTGTTCCCTGCAGCAAATATGTTAGGTCCTGCTTATTTCACGCCAGTCCACTTGTGCAAGTCATTCATCTCTCTGCTCTTTCTATCACAGTGATAATTTCCTTACTGCTTGGTGTTAAAAGTAGCCTTCAGAGCTGCTGCTGCCGCCGCACATAATCTACACAGTAGCTGACGAGGGCGACAGAAATATTTTGTATATTAATTACACAAAGAGTTTCATTGACATTTTTAAGTGCCTTTGCAAGAAACTCTAGTACATTATAAACATTGAGCTGTACAACAGTTAGAGGCTTTTGACTCAAATAATAAAAAGGAAATGGTAAGAATATAGTAGAAATGTGGCATTTTTATCCATCTGTGGAGGAAATATTTTTAGAAGCAAAAGCCTTTGATAGCTATGCAGGCTCTACCATACACTTTAAGCTTGTTAAGGAGTTTATTTCATTAAAAATGTGTCCAAATACACATAATTAGTCTAGAATTAAAAGCATTAGCGATATTTAATAATTTCAATACAAGATTTACTACTAATCAACATTTGTACATCATTTTAGAAATAAAGAATCTTCTATTTTGAACAACTTATGGCTATGGCATCTACAACTGTGCAGTATTTTCATATTTTTTTCCTTCTTACAGATACTCATATAAAATATACAAACTTTATGTTAGAGCATCAGACCGCCCTGGCGTAGCAATAGCATTCGTGCTTCCCACGCGGCGGGCCACAATTTAATACCCGGTTGCGGTTTTCCTAACTTACATTTTTCAGGGATTTTCTGCTCAGCCTCGGGATAACGTAGTCAGGCCTTCCACGTGTCCAAAACTTAGAAGCCGGCTGTACTCTCCCAAACAGGATCAGTGCCCTTGGGGGAAAAAGCCTGTACAAAAACCCAAGGTATGCTTTCCAGTATATTTAGTATTTCCTTAAATTCATATAATTCTAATAACTATAATAGACGCTCTTTATACTTATGTGGTTTGAAAATACTATTTTTATAGAAACATGTATTACATGTATTACACTGATTTGTAATTAGTCATTATGTAATTTAAGCAGAGGTTAAAATGCCATTTTCTTAATTCTAGAAAACACAATAGTAGGTTTCTTGTCATCTCTCTCTCCTTCTTCCCTTTCACTTAACTTACTAATTATCTAATAATAAGGAAATCTAGTAGTACCATCTATATTATCTTTTAAATGTATCACTTTGTCATATTTATCTTCAGTGTATATTTTAATTTGTTCTCTTATTTTGGTATTTTCTATAACTACATTGCACTTTGTATTTCGTTGGTGCTATAGTCCGGTAAACTGAAAGAAAAGGCCTAAAAGCCTTAGCTCTTAATACAGAGCGATCCATGTAACTATGAACCAACTTGCCTATAGGCGAAAGCGGCGCTCGTTACCGTCTGCTGGAATCGTAGAGTGGTGGTAACAAAACCACACAGTAATTTTCTCGACTATTTAAAAAAAAAAGTTTACGTACCAACTTTATGAAAGGAGGTGCTGAAATTTCCCTCCGTCGTAATCCATACATTTTTGGTACTTCTTTAAAAATGTCCATCTCTCGCTGTAGTTCTCATTGAGTAATGCTGGTTATTCCCAGGCGAATGTTTGGTTTCATTCCTACCAGAGTATGAGGGTTTGTGTTGTATACTCTACTTTTTAATTTACCCCAGAGAAAAAGTCGTAAGCGCTTAGGTCGGAGGGCCGAGGGTTCCTGTCGATTAATTCTCTAAAACGGGGGGCAAATTTGTATTCACGTATGCCACTTGCAGAGCCATAAGAAATACCTTTTTATTATGAAAAATATCTAAGTGCTTTTTGGGGGAATGCTCCAAACGATGGACGATTAATATGTTTATTCTTGAGAATTCTCAGGTGTCTGTCAAGTTTCTTAGACTGAATATTACTAAGGCCTGAAATGCAATATACAAAATCATGAACTGTTGTTTACGGCCTGGAAGTTTTACATATCGGTACATTTCTTCTAATCGTCTTTGAGCTTTACGAGCTGATTTTCTTAACACACATGAATCATAAATAAATGCACGTTGTACTGTAGAAAACATATGACATTGAGTCATAATTTTTACTTAGCTATTGAATACATAACAAATCACACCATTCGCAAAAACTGAACTCCACTACTATCAGATACACACTGACAGCCAGATGCTAACGTTTCCTTATTTTGATCAACGGCGGGAAACACGTGTACACACATCCAGTGAAAAAACGCCGTAAATTGGTTCATAGTTCACTGGATCGTTGCGTAGTAAATAATTTATAAAATTAAATTTTCGTTTCTTATGTACGGTACAAACTGGATGCTTTACTAGATTTGTGATTTAACTGATGAGAAAATCTTTCATTAAGCGTATTTTTTGAGCATGACATACGTCCCATTTTTCCATTGTATTCTTGGAAACGTGATCATTTACAAATGTTCAACGTTTGTTCGGGCATATATCAAGAGCTAAAATATTCTAAAGGCTTAGAAGGAGAAAATAAATTAAGAACGTCTAATTTAGATAAGAATAAACTTTTAAAATTCAAAAGAGCTTTAGCTGAAGTTTCAAGTTAAAGACCCGTAGCAGAGAATGCCTGCCTCCTTTAGGCAATGGATTGTGCAAAGAGTTCATATGAAAGAAATTCTGGCCTGATAACTATTTCATTATAAGAAACACTTCACTTTAATATGGACTAGTCCTCAAGCCAGCTATCAAATTTTGTATTTATAGTTCTGTGACTACAGTTTAGTGGATTAACATTCAATGGCTTGCTAGAGATGGTATCCATTACATAGCACAGCTAATAGACTATAATAGAATCACGGATAGGAAAGACTGTACAAAATATTATGGTTATAAAGAGCTTTACAGTCAATTTTAATATGCTGAGTAACATCACACTGTAATGGCGATAAATTTGATGAAAGTTTAACAGTATCCAGATGTATTATATTTTTATTTTGGATTTTAAAAGGTACAAGTAATCATCAAAAGAAATTTTTAAGCCACAGCTACACAGAAAAAGGTTCGATTATTATATGGGGTTTTACATAAATGTTAATAATTGTGAAAGATACACACTTTGGAATGTGCACTCTTTTGGTACGTCATGCTATATCCCATTGTATTTCCGTTAATCAAAACTGAAAGACGTACTAAATTTTTGACATCTACTTATCATACTCAGTGCTATGGTAATCAGCATAGGACCTTTATCCTTTCATCCTATGCAACTTTGTATTTTTCTCAAAGAAGCTGCTCTTAGCTTGCACGCAAATAAGGGCGTGGCTACGACATTTGTGATAACATTTCAAAGCTTCCACGCTTCACAAGGGCGTCGCAGTATTTGTTCTGCGTGTGTTCCTAGGTCCTTATAACACGACTGTATTATGCATTTCATGTTTACTCTAGCACCCTTCACAAAACAAATTACATATGACGTGATAATTTTCCTGTACCACTGCATACGAGTAGCGGTGTTAGGCAGTGCTTCTCTCCATTTGAATACAGCGCATCTCTGCGCTGCCTAAAAATCAGATGACGTTGATTGTTTCATTTTCTCGACATGGGCTTTAATGGAGTTTCACCATAGCGAGTAGACGTATGAATTTAACTATGTATGCACGGGACTAATTAGGGAGTTATTCAAACATGGGAGCATGACGAGTAACACGACGAGAAAACTTTTTCTGTCAACAAAATATGAGATTGGTACGAAAATATTCCCTAAAAAGTGATTTGCTTCGTCACAGGGAAACAATGACAACGCAGTTTCCATGCAAAACAAATAAACCGAAAATATCACATAGAACTAAGCTACTGTGACGTGTTTTAGATTCTTGCTTTATCACACGCTCCAATGCCAACAAGCGAAGTTACCTAAAATTTTATAATGTAGCCCTTGGCGTTAATCGAAGTTTTCCTTTGCTAAAAGATTTGAACGTTTCATACACAGTGATAGAGATGCTCACGAAGATATAAATTACAGATGGCACCAGATAGCCCCGAAAAGACTGGCAATGTCTAGAAGCTCTCCCATCGAAATCAGCTGTTTACAAAATTTACTAAATAATCAACATGATGATACCATACCATTTAATTTATTAAAGGAAAGAAGCGAATTGCAGTTGTTCACCTTTAAACTAATTTTTAATGCTTATGTGCAATTATCATATGGACATTTAAGGTTGATAATCCTGTTAGTAAACTCTGTTTGCAAGGAAAAATACTCAGATTAGTTTATATTAGAGTAATGCAGGAGTGTGTGTTAATATATTTTGTCCCCTAAGACCCAAGGGCTCTGTGTGCACTCCTGTCAATCCTAATTTTGTATATTCAGATCTAGAACCTTTCCCACAAGCTAAATAATTGCACTTCTGACCTGTCTATTGTAAGAAAAGGAATTATGCTAATCTCACAGACAGTCAAGCTATTTTTAGTGTACTTAAAATCACTTCTAGACTTGTATGGGAATATCTCCAATTTCTCATTTGCCTTTCCACAAAGAATAAATTAGAACTTTGTTGGGTACCAGGACATCAGGGCAGAGCAGGCAAAAGAATAAAAGCCAAATAAATTGGCAAAAGAAGAAACTAAGACTGATGATCATAATCTTTCTGTTGCATTAGCAAGAAAACTGCTACATCCGCCAAGAAGAACATCAGATATGATGGAAGAAAATTTTTGGTTAGGAGATAGGTAATGTTCTAGTTAAAACATCAGATATCACCCTAATATCACCTAATAAGTACTTGAAGCGTAGAGATGGAAAGCAAACTAAAAAAACAATATATATATATTGGAATTATTACTGATATTGTTCATTCCGGAAACACGATGGAACACTTTGGAACACTATCATGGAAATCCCATTTTCTCTCCACGTGAACAGTCTAATGAGGCTGCAAAACACATTTTACTAAGAGTGTGAAGCTATGGAAGGAACAAAAAAAAAAAAAAAAAAAAAAAAAAACAATTCGGATAGAGTCCTTCAGAAGACGTTTTCGTAATCTTGTAAAAAAGATTCAAGAGTCACTAAAGCTCGTGCAAAATGGTCTTGTGGCTTATGTGCCACTTTGTATTTTCAATGCTAATTAATTAATCAATCATCACCAAATGTGCAAATCATTTTCAGTATATTTATAGTGAAATAACTCTAACGGAACTATAATTCTGCTTTTATTCAGGAGAACTTTGCGATGACACATACAATCAATGTTTCTAAGTCACAGAAAGTTTACATAGTGTTCGACCATATGGTTATCAGCAACACAAATGGCAAGCTCGATTTCCCGATGTAACACCTTGTGATTATTATCTCTGGTAAAACATTAAAATATAATGCACATTTATAGAATGTTTCTACTCGCCGTACACGAAATTACCATCGAAATGTTAATTTAATATCTCAAAGAGATAAAATAAGTCTTTTACATAAGCAGATGCTAGAAATGTGTGGAAAATAAAAGCATATAGATCCATTTTCTCGCTTGACATGTGTGAGTACATGACTTTATAAGAAAGTGCGAATAAAGAGTAGTTTATAAAGTTAGTCTAGTTTTGAGAGTTTAACCGCATTTTTGTCGACCAGCAGGTAGCATACGCCTTACAGCCAATGAATTCTTCACGCCGCTCGCATTTGCTAGATAATTCAGCTATCAATGCTTAAAAAAGTTTGTTTTTAGTCTTCATATCAATATATATGATGCATTTTACACCATATATTATTTATCTATTACTACTCTTTGCAGAGAAACTAAATATATTTTCCCCTCTTGTACACTTTTTGTTTCTACATGATTGTGTTAGACTTGTATTTAACGCTTCAAGTTTCTGAGGCTACATTTAAATGCGCGAATCTCTTGTAGTACCTTGGTAGTGGTGAAACATTTCGATATGTTTTAAATAATTTGCCCGCTAGCTTTTAATGTCCATATATCTCGCTCCCTCTCTGCCATTCAACGAGTTTTGCAATGCGTGTATTGTGTTTCCCACGTAAAGTGTTACAAATCAATGTTCTAAAACGGAGGATAAATGTGAACGTTTTTCCCTAACTTCCATGAACATAAATTGCTAACTTTTATCCGCCTTTTATGGGAACTGCTAGCTAATGCAAACTGTCAAACGGAAATTGCTTTCAAACATGTGCTGATTTTATTCTGCTTCACAAATAAGAAGTCCTTTAGTAGAAAGGGGGTTTTTTTTTTCATAAGCGAATCTTTCCATAGATTATCAAAGTTTCAATGTTTGATAACCAGAAAAGCGTAACTTTAAAAACATTTTTTTTTTAAATTACGTGTAAATATGCTCTGAAATTTGCATCTGAGTACATAGCTCTTTTCTGCTTGTCAGTAGAAAAGTTAATTAACTTGTGTTGAATAATATCAATCTTAAGTTTAATCATTTTCCCCGTTAGCCCTTCATCTTTGTAAAACTGCCTGGAAGAATTTGATTTGCTTACAGGCAATCTGAGAAAAAACATGTTATGTTCTACCATTATAAAATATCAATTATTTTATATATTAGCATACTTATTCGGGCTGGTTGTTGAAGATTCAGCATTGCATGACGTGAGAGCTGAAAGAAACGAATTTCACAAGATGCAGTGCCCGGAAGGATGTGAAAGGTAAACGTTTTCCATCAGGCCTCACTCTAATCGGAAAACATTTATCGCCGCACGTAGAACTTACAAGAGTGTGGACCGTTCAAACCATAAAGAGATGGCCAGGTGCTAGAGAAAGAACTCTTTGTAACAGAGTTTGGGCAGATGGTATTGGATGGTGTGGCAGAAGAACCAATACCTTGCCCTCAAATGCATGCTTCGAAGAGTAGTGTGTGGCCATACAGAAGAACCAACAATTAACACTCTTATCACCGAGTAAGGATACAAGCAATGATCCACATAGTTTTACATTTGAGAATTCATTTCTGTAAATGTCTTGTCAAAATCTGTTCTACAATACCAAATTTTCTACAGTTTTTACTATTCATAAGTGAGGCCAGTCACAGGTAAAGTTGTTTTCAACAGTTCATTAGCCACGTTTGGAGTGACAACCCACAATCTCCAGTTAGAATTCTGCATTAGCTTGTCAGCTGCAATGGTGCATGATCATGAAATAGGACCTTATCCCCATGCCAGCCCGATTGGATGGAACACGCTATTTGCGGTTCATTCGAAATGTGCTGCTGGAGTTGCAGTTCCTGATGTCCACCAGAAGATATGACTGAAACTTGAGGGAACGCTTGTTCACCACTTTAATGGTCATCTCCTCGAGCACCTGGACAACAGACTCCCTAGAGGAGGTCTCGTTCGCATCTTACTCGTTTGGGAGCACATGGTGTGTGTGTGTGTGTGTGAAACCCCAGTAGAAATTGATGAGGGAATACTTGGTAGAATTCTAGGTGGCCTGCCAAATTGTACAGTACAAACCGGGGATATTTGACAGAGTGCGGCAAATTATGTGTCATTTTATTGACTGTATTTAGGTTCCTATGATATGTAGTTTGTTTATACTTAACAAAATATGAGCACTTAAGTAACTATTCCTCAAACATTTACTTGATCAAAACCTCGAAGATCCTATAAAAGGTATTTCCGACCAATGGTTTTCTCTCTCAAAACACTCAATTTATGCTCCTCTTACATCTTATTATTCTGAGCCATGAGGTCTGTATTACCTTGCATATTGTCTTTTATGCATGCCTAAACACTATTAAAATATTTAAGACTGAGAAAATTTGCAAATCGGCCTTTTGGGTTTCTAAACCTAGATAAATAGAGCATTTATAAAGTGTTTATGCGCTTATAATTGTACTCTGAGATATAATATATCTGTATTGTGAATGAATTCAGAATGTATCTGGGAGTTACCCTTTTCCCCATATTAATTCTATCAACACACCTTTCTTCCATTCTTCATATCAATTGCACTATTATTTATTTAAAAAAGCACTTTTTAGTGACCTTAGGTAGGAGTGAATGCGAACTTCCCGGCACCTCTCTTTAACTGGTCTCGGGTCACTGATAAAACTTGTCCGCCACCCTAGAGAGGGAATACTCTGAATTCACCTGGACTCTGAAGGGTGATAACGGTGCCGCTTGGGTATTAGCCAGTAAGAAGAAGTCGAAGGTGGTGGGAATGGGGATCGGTTCTTTCATTTCATCTAATTCAAAATTGAAGTTGGCATAATAGGTAACTGACATTGTGCACAGGAACTATTTCTGTAAAATTTCTTGTAGAAGAACAGAGAATATCAACACATATCTGTATATTCATTTAAATAAATTACTATTTCTCTTGGGCCTTAAAATAGGAAGGTAGCAAAGAGTGCAGGTTTCAATTATACTACATTATAGCACATTTTTTGTTAAGTTCTTTCATTAGTATTTAGTATGTAATGTGATGCAAGTATCTGCATTAAGATGTATGAATTTCCCTTGCAAATATTAGTGTACTAACTTCTAATTTAAATATCGCCTACTTTGTTGGAAAAGGTTTGAAAAGCACTTGCCGAAGCTCAGAGAAATTACACCAAATAATCCTGAAGTATTAATCAACAGATTAAGTATGTTGGTGTAAATTAAAGAGTGCCTGAATTTTGGCAGTAGACCATAAAACGAGGTTTGCCTTCTAAAAATCTCTATCTCACCCGAATCCTTCGCACATATGAATTATAAAAAATGCAGAAGACTGGAAAAGGTTTAGAAAATAAAATATGAAGATGTTTTTTAGCGTTGAATGCCTTGCTAAATGCAGAAAATATGTCGGTGTCGTGATAGTTACTTTAACTGCTCCTAAAGGTCATGAAAAATTATCGTAATTATTTTTTCATAATAATTATCGTAATAATAAGAACTTCTCATGTAGTATTATTTTTTATCATATGGAGTTCATTGTGGTGGTAGATATAGTGTGCACATATATGCAAATCTGTTCTAGAAAAAATTATAAATTTCCTTCATATAATCGTACGATCTTTTATCGTGAAAACTGGCTCCTCTTTGTGTTAACGACAAAAGAGGAAAAGGAGAAAGGGGAATAACAACAAATAACATAAATATGGAAATGGTTCATTTTCGTGCACTGTGATTGCAACAAGATGGTGCTACATCACACACTGCACAATAATGCCTGCAATTTATCCAAATGTCTAACAGTAATTTCCAGGAAAGCTGATATCCAAAAATAGAGAATACATCTTTCCGCCATACTCTCCTATCTTTCCATCCCTGATGCTATTTGAAGGGTATCTTGTAAGAGGGTGTCCATAGGCACCAAGTACCCACCTACAACATTCACCTAAAACAAAACATCATACGCGTCCTTCTTTCCATAGCCAAAAAGATTATGAAAACATATGTAATATTCATGAACGTCACAAAATATTAAAAAATTATGATGGTTAGATCTTAAAACCCATGTATAATAAAATATGTAATATTTAGTTAACAATGCACGGTTACATAATTCTAGTTCGGTGAGTTTCGGTATACTTTATTTTGTGCCATAATGTAGATGTAGTTAATATCAATTTATTTATTTGTATTATTTACAGACGCTCTTTAACACCTATCATCAGCGTCCCATTCAATTTAGGGCGTGAAACGGCCGGTAAATTTTGCTCAGAGACCTCTTCTATCAGACTTGAGGTTCTTTAAGTGCCGTAAATCTACCACACGGAACCCCATGGCTTTAATTCCATTCTGATAGAAATCATACTTAAAATATTTATTCTCACGAAAATTCATCGACACAGGCCAAGTATGATAACCACTAGGACCGACACTTAACACCAAGAACAATGTTAACATACATAAACCATTTTTGAACATTAGTACACAGTTCACAAGGTAATAATTATATCAGAATGCTTTCCTTATACAGGATCCGACAAAACGATCTTACGGTTGTCGGTTAGAAATAACTGCGACAAAGAGAGGGGCGCAGGGATTTAAGGCTAGGGAATGACCATTATTGTTGATGTCGTTCCAGTTGCAATGGAGTCGCATCGGACTTTGTGATGGAGACGTTCTTCAAAATAAATTATTTCGTGGTTTTTGCGCAACTTCGATTCTGGTAACATTTCAATGTGGGTTGACATGAGCAAGTTCCCAGTAATAACGCAAATTTTGTTATGGATAAGCAATTTCAAAGAGTCTACTTCCACATCAAAACGTAAATTAAGAGGAAGGCCAAGGACCACCCGTACGCCAGAGGACATCGAGGCAGTAAAGCAAGTGGTTCTGGCCAGCCCTGAAGTTCAGCATTACGACACGCGTCTGTCTGATACATCACTAAGGAGAATTCTGCATCAGAATTTACTCTTTCACCTTTTATAAAATGCTGGTTGTGCAAAACTGGGCCGTAATGACTGGGAAAATTGAAGGGCTTTCTCAGAAACTAGGTTTGAAATGTAAAAGATGATGATGATGATGATGATGATGATGATGATGATGGTGGTGGTGGTGGTGGTGGTGGTGGTGGTGGTGGTGGTGGGCGACGAAGCACACTTCCACCTATCCCGTTTTGATAGCAAACAAAACTTTAGATATTGGGTATGTTATGCATCAGCGTTCACTTCACCCGTGTGACGATGTCATGTGGAGTGGGTACAACGTTTGGAGTGATTGGTCCGTATTTCTTCGAGGAAAAGGTTCATCCAGCTACCGTGAATTCGAATTGCTACATTTCAGTGTTGCACAATCCTGTCACCAGAAATACACAGACGACGCATTGCTACTCGCAAACTTTGGTTCCAAGAAGATCGAGCTACGGCTTCAACAGCAGTTCTGCAGCAAATGTTTCCAGAACGTGGCATCTCTCGAGGTGACAACATACCGTTGTAGTTCGCCAGATTTCATTGTCTGTGTCTATTTACTCTGGGGTTACCTCAAAGCAAGTCTTTATGAATAAACCCCGAACAATTAATGACCTAAAGAAAGCAATTCGTCGAAAGGCTAACGCAATACCACAAGACATGGTCCAGCGTGCAATGCTGAACTTCAGAGTCAGAATACACGAATGCACAAGAACAAATAGAAAACATTTTCAGGGTGTAATTTTCAAAACCCAAATTTGTTCTTTTGTATTAGTAAATGACAATATTACTTCTTTTTGATGATACAATAAAAACAATCTGTATTGAAATATAGCTGTTTTACTTCATTTTAAAAGTCTTCAGGTCATTTTGTTGTGCCCTGTGAAAGTAAAATGTAATCAACCTAAATTCTTGAAAGGTAGTAGTCAATATTAGTCCACATCCAGTTGTACAAAGTACTTCTTTTCAGCATCAACGGGAAACATTTGACAAAAATAGAAAATAGATACATGGAATACTGCAACCACAGAAAAGAGACAGATAGAGAAATGTGTTGTGATATGGAAGATAAGAACTGACGCAAGCGAGCTGGAGGGATAAAAAAGAGACAAAACCCAAATTAATAGCACTCTTCCAGTAATTGTCTACTCCTTAAATTATCCGCTTTATCTCTCAACTGCAGAACGTTATTTTTCTACGCGTCTTTGTTCTCATCTTCGACAAGTAAAAGCTAAACGAAGCAAAGAAAGGATGAGACCATTTCTGTAATTATTTCCATTCTGTCCAGCTGCTATGAAACGCCGGGCGAAATGGAGAAATGCCGAGTTCAAAGATAAGGATCTGAAAAATAAAGATTAGATGGATAAGAAGAGAAACGTTCAGTCTTATGAAAGCCGTTTCATAAACGCTTGAATGTTAAAAGTGACACTGAAGCGAATACTGGGAATGCAGCAATTACATGGTACATTAGCGGCATCCCAGTACTTCTTACTTTTTGTGAATTTTAAACGACATTTTTCTGGTATCTTGCGTTTTCATGGTACCTAAATTTTCACATTTTTTCTTATTTAAGAATTGGACACACTCACAGTGACGAAGGAGTGTTATATGTTTTTCTGAATAAACTACAATGTTTTTGTTCTTTCACGACCCATATACTTGAAATAATACTCTATTTACTTAACGAGAATTGTTTTCTTGAGCGAGAAAAACGATTCCAATATTTTGGAACTAAAAGTTTACATATTTCTGTAACATTAAGCAAACGTTCGATACAGAAAACTATCCACTGTTTTAGTTTTTCTTTTTATGTTATGTTTGCAAATTAAAAACGTTTGTGCGACTGAATTTGTTTAGGATCGTTATTCCTGAAAATCCTTTTCTTGTAGCTGCTGTAATATTCAACAGGGTACTGAAATAGTTAAAGCTTCTACTTTGCTAGGTCTACCGGCTTTAGGGCTCGGGACCTGAATTATGAATGAATAAAGTTACAAATTAACCAGAAGCCCATTGGGTCTAAGGTTATATTCCATTCACTTTTTTTAGAATGAGAGAAAACTGCATGAAAACATTCCTGCATGCCATTGTCCTGGTGGGAATAAAGCCCTGACCTGCAACTTACAAGCAATATAATACTAGTTCCTGTATATTTTTTTTTATATATTAAGTGCTACATTAAATATATGCGGGGTACTTCAATCGCTCTCGGTCCCTCATTTTGTCTTATAACTTTAGAACTAATGAACGAAAATCAGTTACATTTGAAACGAATATACCTTGATACATGAAAAGCATTATACTTTCATAGTATGTTTTGAAAAACGTTTCAATAACGGCGCACACACTTCCATGTTATGGAAGGTATTAACAACACGCGAGCCAGAGCCTCAATTTCCGCCGAATGTTTTCTTGCAATTAGTTTTTGTGATAATCTTTCTCTTTCAGCTATCTAATGATAAGAAAACGTGTTGGATAAGTCGGGAGACCTTGATTGTCAAAATACTTTGCAAATTCTACGATTTTTAAAGAACAAAATATTTTCAGATGTGCTAACATTGAAGTTGTGGCAGGCGACACCATCTTGCTAAAAAATAGCTAGTATTAAGAACTCCTCATCATCCAACTAACTCACTAACTCTTGGAAGATTTATATGTATACTTCGGTATCCACCGTTATGTTGAAGAAATGAGACGGACAGCACGTGAAATTCCTCTACTCGTATATTGTATTTCGTTTACATGAGTTGATATAAATAAGGAGTTTTGTCCATCATGCATTTCAGAGCTCTAAGAATATTTCAGGATTATTAGAAGGTATGTTTACCATTCGATTAAAGCTTTCTTGGGAACTTTCTAAATTATACGGCAAGATAATAAGATAGCATTCATTTTGAAAGCTGCAGTGGCTATTATATTTAAATGTTTAAGACAATGCAGAGATTTAATTAATATCCCTGCATGTGCAGCTAGTTTGATAATTTTGGTTCTAATAAAATTAAATGTTGATTTCCGAAATATAAGAGCATTTACATTTATAAACTAGGTTTTTATTATTTTAACATTAATATGTACGTACGTAAATGGGGCCATACATCTAAGCGTTTAAGAAACCCACTAACCTATGCAAGATCCACAGTCCCTAGTAAGGATGCTATGTGTTAGATATTGGTTGTTCTAATATTCTTTGGGTCTAAAATGAGAGATCTCACCAGTTAAAGCCCTAGATTGTGTAACGCTGCATATGTGTATAATATATGTGAAGAGGCTTCAAGATCCTCTCCGCATTTCTTGCAACTTGAGTCAAGGGAGTTTCCCATGATGTGCAGATGCCTGCGAAGGGTCATTGTGGCCAGTATGAAAGCCAACAGTCTCCCGTATTCGCATTCGACTTAGGCGCTATAAAGTATATTTATACCAGAGACTAGGTCCTGCAATAAGCTCTCCAGCTTGCCTGGTCCCGATTTGATTGTTCGACAGTACCAGATGTTGGTTGTGGATCACTGAGCAAGAATTGACCTGATTTTAGAAATATACTCAAAAAGTCCTGTAAAAGAGCCCTTGCACCCTTTCTTGCAAGTTGATGTGGTAATTCATTCCTTTTTATGTCCGAGTGGACCACCGCATATAAGAGTAACAGAGCCTCGGTGACAAAAGCTATCCAACGTCATCTGCCATTGCCTTTTCGAATTAGAAGTCGTTCTTACTGCTTTCAAAGTTTTTATTGCACCCTTGGTATAGGGCATACAGGTAGCAAATTTAGCCTTTTCACCAGAAATATGTTCTAAAATATAAATACATAAATACACAGGCCGGTACGGCATACAACTGGGCCTAGAAAGCTGTAGCATGTGCGCCAAGAGAGAAGGAGAGCCTTGTAGAAGGTACCCAGACATCAGCGCTGACACCCATCTCCATCTGGGAGTCATCCGTGAACTATAGAGGGTACCCGTTCTTGAGTCGATATCGGTCTTTCTGGGCTTGATCCTCTCTGGTAAGCGAAATCACTGGAAATCTTCGCCTTACATGAAAGCATGGCTTCCTCATGCTAGTTTCAAGGATGAACTCTTGGTGCCGGGTTAGTCATTAAGCGAATGTAAAAATGACCGTTCTCCCAACATCCAGATGCGATACGCTCCAGCCCTGATCAGCTCTTGAACGTGTAAATGCAAAAATGGGAATCATAAAAGTGCCTATAGAGCATGGAGTGGCAAAGTGCGCAACGCACATGCTATACTTACGCAGGCCAATCTCTGTGCACTATTAAGTCTGCTTATCTCGATATCTGTGTCATAGTTCGGACACCAAACCTAAAAAGCATAACTTTAATATTAGAAATATCCGATGATAAACTCAACATATTGTAGGAAATCAGTGTAGGTAAAGAATATGTATTAAGAGCAATTGCACCACTAAATGTATAAAAAAAAAAAAAAAAAAAAAAAAACACCCTGCAATTCTCAAAAATCTCTATAAAAGAGGCAAATGAATTGACATTGATCTAGGACTTTGTAGAAACCATTAATTTTCTGGCATAAAGGCATTAAATGGAACTTTTTGAAATATAATTAGCTGAAAGTGATAAAACGAAACAAAACTAAAGCTTGAACTACTTTAGTAACTTGCATGGCTAAAACTCTGTTGAACTTTCCTTAATACTTATAATTCCACAGTTATAATGCCACTTTTAAATTTTATTTTTCTTTGCTCAATATTTTCCAACCGAACGTTCACTTCTTATCGTTTATCTTAAGGTGCCTAAGCATCCTTCGTTTAAAGCTCAAGTATTTGCGTGGCACTTTTCCCTTTCGCAAGCAAGATCGTGCCAGTTGTACACCACTGATGTGTGACTGCAAAGCGTATTATAACTCTATAAGTTTTATATTGCACAGCACGATTTGAACAAAGATACCCTTTGTTAATCCTTAATCCAGTTGAACAAACAGGTTTTCAGGATAACAGCGAAAAATACAGCCAATGTTGTATCCACATAGAAGTGTCCGTAAACTGCAATTAACACCTATCTGCTGGAAATGAAAATGCCGCAAAACTGGGCAATGCTACTGTGACCCTTTCAGAGATATCTGAAGAGAAAATAAATGGGTCATCTCAACATCTGCAGTTCTTAAAAACAAAGATAAACGGTGCGGCGTTCTTTCGTCATCTTGTCATTTACGCATATTTCTCTGCGCAAAGTTAGCGACTTTTATAGAAGTGCCCTAAAAACGGACCATTTCGTAACCTTTATATACAATGCATGATTGAAATCTCTCTAATATAATAACTTCAGTTTTTCCTGCATCTCGGGAACAGGAGATCTGTTAACATCACTCGCTTCCTTACGCATTAGACTGCAGACAATTTTGTACCTGTTTCTGAAATTTTCTAGGCAGCCATCAGAAACTTTGAATTCCGGCTTATTTCGTGTTTTGGGCAGTTGCAGAGTTTTGGCCTGCAGTATAGGCCCAAAATCTGGCATATACTTTGAACGGGCATGAACAATCCATTCGTTTATTTATTTATAGCCTTTATTTTATGTTTTTTGTGTCAACATTATTGCCTAAAACCCCTCATGATGTAATCTTTATTATACACTTGAGTTATTTCTATAATTAAGATTTAAAATTGTTTTTCTTAGGCTGCGATTATATTTTTTCTTTAGCTTTATAACTTTCACTACCTCACTTAATGTCAAGTGTTACATTTTACGCCCCGACATAATTGGTCATGAAAAATTACAATCCTGTGCTGTGCTTAGGCATTCATAACAAAATTTGGTGTGATTTACAGAAATTCAATATAAGGATTCTTTTGCCCACTGAAACGGGGTCCACGTGGCCTCATGAATACAATTGTGGAGCTGCCTGATGGAAAGGAGGCGTTCTTCGATCAACATGTAATAGGCAACCTGCTGGGTCCATCACCCCAAGTATCATTTATAGTTTTTATTTCAGATAATACATATAACGTCAACAGTTTTAATTCATATAGAATTATTTTCGTACTTTTGTAGATCAGCTTTACAAATCGGGCCCTAATAACAGTTGTAATTTTACTTTTATTTTTGCTTGCAATGCACTAGTTGTTTTAAAAAAAGATTAACACATATATATATAAATTACAATAAAATTAACTCATAAAATAAATTTTGTTCAAGGGCAATTCGGAAGCTGGTTTCTTCTGTTATTTCATTGCTTTGGACTTGCTAATATTGAACAAGTGGCATAGAGTATGCATCAAAGAAAACTGAAGATTAAATGCTTTACTTCAGAGTAATATATGTGCTCTTGGTTATGAGCAAACCAACAGTTAACTGGTAAGATAAATAAAGTCAACTTTAATTTATACTAATCCAATTATTTATTAAATTCATTTCCTCTCCCGTACACACACCTATTCTAATAAATCAATAGGGTAATAAAACTACTGACCAAAAAACAAATGCACCCTAGCAGCTCTTTTTACGTTGGTAACGCATATATACTGCTGTTTGCTTCACGCTACAGGCTGTTTCAAAATATAGTTCACATCAAAGATTGTGCTACAATTTTTTTTCTAAAATATACAGGATTCCTAGATGTTTAGCTTCCAAAATGGGCAGGTTTCAATGTAGTTGCAATAGGAAAGGAAAATAGATCGGTCGCCAAATTCCTTTTACTGTTGTAAGAGTATATAGTTTGAACACAACAGAGGTTTAGGTTACCATACAAATATGAGGCAATTATTGCAATTTTTAACTTCCATAAAGTACAAACTCCCTCCGAGCTTCCTCACTGTGTTCAGCAGCCATTCATACACATTAGCAAAGCATTGAGATCAACCTCACTGAATTATATGTGATGAAACTTCGATGAAAAACACCCACAAAAGGAAAACGCCCTACTTGTTATATTTTGCCATTCTCTCTATTACACTTGCGATTACCCCTTCGCTTAGTTAAAAAAACCAAACAAAACACAAAATAAAAAGCACACACACTCTAAATGTAACATTAAAAATGCCGCTCACGTTGGGCCTAAACGACATGTCTGGGAGAGTCGATATTTTGTGCAGCCCTGCATGAGAATCTGCATATGTTCTAATTCTGTTTCACACATCTCCCATTCGCCACCATGTTAATGCGTTTTAAAATATAGACTGGAAGTTGCTGCATACGAAAAGAATATAAACCTCTGTAAGCAGCAAAACAGTAACAAAACTAGTTATGTTAAATAGTTTAACAGTTTTGCCAAAATAAGTACTGGAAGATAGCTGCAGGGAAAGCTGTTTTAAGCGTTCTGTAATGGTTCTGTTCCACTGCAGACAGAGGCAAGCACTGTGATTTTTATTGCTAGAAATCTCTGAAGCCCATGCGGAAATGAAGTTCTAATTAACAATTCCATATACTATGATACTATACTTTTAGTTTCTAAGTACTCTATTCCCTTTCATTTATACACGCTTTACATTTCCTCAGTACCTTGGTAGAAGCATGACCTTAAATCAATTGTTTTTCACAGTAATCCTAAAAGAAGAGTGTATGGTGAAGGGGTGAATCTTTGGAAAATTACATTTTTTTCATAAGACACTCATAGCTCTAATATTGGACTGTAAACATGATTTAAATGACAGCTATGCGGCACTGTAGATAGAAAAGAATGTTAATATTTCATTCCATAACTAGTATAATATAATAGCGATAAAATCAAGAAAAATAAATAACACAAGAAATTCTCTAGCCATAGTAAAAAAAAAAAAAAATATTAGGCATATTATCAACTGCTATATATGCTGCATTCATAAATAAATCAATCCAAGCTATATACGCTGTCGGGGCAAACTTGAAGGCCCTCATCATATAATAAGTAAACTGAATGAACATTAATGTTCTTTACGCCAAAGAAAGGAAAGTCTAAATAACTATCATAAAATTTCTTGTGGGTTCAAAAAAGGATTAGGGGGATAATGTTCTACCAGAAGCATTCTGGGATGCATCCTTTAATTCATACTGATCTCTCAGGAAACTTACATTTACACGTTCGATATTTTGAAATCCAGAAATGATTTGTAGGTGGTGTATCTTTCAAGTAACATTTGTGATAGAAAATTAATATCTACGTTTCATTATTAAGAGTGTTTACAACGAAAATGTAAATTTAAAAATAAGAACCATTAAATATTGGTTAACAATAATACGGGGGATCAGGCGCTTCTTCGAGCAAATAGGGGATGATTGGGATGTTGAGCATAAAAAATAAGAAAGTTCTTGAAACAAATTGGTCTAGGACAGAACATTACGCGCAGCTGCTGGAAGATTTTAATAGATGTTTGCGGTAAATGTTAAATAGATCAATAAATACTCAGGCACAACGCGCAAAGAAGGTCCCGCTTAACGTGCAAGCTCAAATAAGTCAGAGGTGGGAAGGGAGAATTACTGCATGTCAGTGGGAAGAATGAATGAATGGTGTTTAACGCACGTTTTTGCTACAGATGCACCACAGGAGATGGGCACCCATGATACAGGAGTTGGAATGATATATTGGGAAAGGATTTATTTTCAAGTAAGTAAGCGTTCCAGGCCTAAGATTAGGGTACTCCCTAGCATTTGCCATTTATGAAGACTGAGGAAAACCTGGAAAAAATCTCATTCAGGGAGGACAGTCCTGGTGGGATTCGAACCCCAGACTTCCAGGTCATGAGCCCGCGCCTAACAACCTTGGCCACCCGTGGCGGTCAGTGAGGAGAAGAAAGAAGTGGTCTCGTCGCATGGTTCAGATTAGGCACTTGGAAAGGAAATAAAATACTTAACCTTTCGGGGGGGGGGGGGGATTTGCCAGCCGTACGAAGAGAGCAAAACCTGGAGGCATATTTTTGTAGCATGCAAGGAAGCAGAGCTTTTGAGAAATGCGCATTTTCTAACACAATTTCTGAATTCCAACAGAAGTTTGAACGCCTGCCTGGGAGTATTGGTGCGTGAGAGATACATACTCCAATGGGAAAAAGTTCTGTTGAAGACACGACAAAGAAGGCTAATAGCTATAGGGAAGAAAAGGGAGTTGGAGTGGGAGTGGGAGTAGAAGGGTGAGTAACTTTGTTTTAATAGTGTTTAATGCCTGTTTTAGCTATTGGGTCATTACAGGAGGTGGACGCTGATGATACATGAGATGAAATGATAAACTGGTTAAAATGATTTTTTTAAAGGAAGGAAGTGTTCCAGACCTAAGTAAGGATACGTCTTCGCTATTTGCCATTTATGAAGACTGAGGAAAACCTGGAAAATACATCCGTAGTAGAGAGCGGTCCTGGTGGGAATCGAACCCTAGACCTCTCTTCACTAGTACGCGCCTTAACGACCTCGGCCACTCATAGCCTTGTGGTGAATGGAGGTTGACTCAGGTTTGTGTCCATATATAAACATATGCATAAGAAACTATTCATAATAAGTATGTGATGCATATTAATTAGTGTGTATGTATTTATGTTGCATATATACGCATGTTTGTTTGTATGTAAATCATAGAAAATGTTGCCGTTCTTGGGTATAGTATCTTTGGTGTTTAAGCGGGCGGTATTATCATGTACGGCCCTAAGGTCTATGCAACAGCTATAATTATATGTGTACTTGTAAAACTGTCACAATGAAAGTTCATTGATACTACTACCACCATTATCACCACCACTTACTGATAGATGTCATTTTAGTGCAACCTTGATATACACTCTGTTTAAAGTAAATGAACACCACTTATCACAATTTCAATTTCCTGATCTATTACCAGGAGGTTTCAGCGTAGTAAGCAATGCCCGAGATTGGGGAAAGAGTTATTTGTCACTTGTGTTCCACTATTGAGACAAAATGTTCAGTTTTTGTGCTTATTTGATTGGCCAATTCAAACTGTACGGTGGTGACGTAGTAACAACTATCCGTTACAAGCGATTTGTCCATGTTTCGAGATCGGTAAACTGTTCGTCAAGTGTGAAAGTTTATATTAGTAACATTAAGTAATTCATTTAACAAAACTTTTAAATTCCTTTAATTATCCAATTGCCACACCTTCAATTATCTAAGAAATGACATCCTGGAAGTCCAGTGGTGCCATTCTCTGCGTCATCAGACTTGTAACATTGGCGTAATATTACTAAATATTTAATAAATGCGAACCAAATATATGGTCATTCATATAACTACTGATTCAGCTAGACCTTTGGTGTGTCAATAAATGTTAACATAAAAATGAAATATGGCAGGGATGTTATCAAATGTAAAGGTTATTTACACTTTTCTGCACCAAAAGGAAAATTGAGCAAAGAAGCAAAAGAATAGGGAGTATTAATGTACTGGGGATCAAATAAGGTGTTAATTCCTGAACTACATACCGTTAGGAATACCCTACCTATTATCAGCAAGCTGAATCATGCACCGAAAGAAAGAGGAACTTTTGAATGAGAAAGAAAATACCCGACTTCCACCAGTTTACTAGTTAAGGATAATTGTGCAACAGTCATTCCCTCACTGAACATCATGCATGACACACTTGCCCAGCGCTTTCCCTCCACCTGGTAACACTAGAAATTTTGACGATCATAGTGAAGATACAGATTTCCGCTGAAGGATCTAGAAGTGGTGTTATTATAACACCCAAATGTGAATCTAGAAGCTGTAGTGAAGTAGATAATTTACCTAAAAAAAGCTACGAATAAAATGAATTTGCCAACATCATTGTCTGCTTCTCAGAATAAATGTCCTGAAAAGAAATTAAAAAAAATCAGTTCAAATGGGTAAATATGTTGCATATGTTGCAACTGCAGGAATCTACACAACTAGTCGGCTATGGGAATTTACAGTGCTAGACAATTTCGGGCGACTTTTGTAATCGTATAAGTTATATTATGACAAATTTATATTATTTCCAACAAACTGCTGAGTTACTGAACAATAATCAGAATGGAAGTGTGCAGTTTCATGATACGATGCCTTGAATCACGGAAAAAAGGGAAGGTGTCGCCTAATCAACAGTTACTATTTGTTTAGTTCCTACAGAAACTCATTTAAGGCATGTTATTATAAAGCATAGTTTTGAGTACAATGTAATGCCTATGTTTTTGGACCAATGTTCCCTTTTTTGGCAATAATATGTACAAGAAACACGTAATTCATCTCCTTCAGCTGCCAAAGCTGTTTTAAGGCAAGAAGTCTAATTATTCTGGAAAAAAAAAATAATTTAGATGTAATATTTCTTCTTGTTTACAAATGCTTATATTGTATTGTGAAAAATGTTTTCTATAATTTTATTTGTGTTTCTCAAATAAGGAGTTAAGGTGTAAATTGTAGCATGTTTCTATAAGCAATAGCATTAGTCATGCAAAATTGTCTGACTAGCGCATGTGGAGTATCAACAGACTGCTGCTGTCCTAATCTTCATTATACACCCTAATTCGCTGCTAACAGTTAAACGATTTCTAGCTTCTGAGAATGGGGCGTGTTTGTAGAGCTCTAGATATTCAACTCTCATTTCCAATCGCCTTTTCGTACCTTGCCGACCCCAGTTGACCTCTTTCCTATTCGAGAGGTTGGTTTATCACCTAAGACCCTCACCTCTTCCCTGCTCGCTATTTCCTGTTCCTTCCCCCAGGCGTCAGCAAGACTATTCAGTAGATTACTGGGCTGATTTTGCTGAGTAATTCACCGCAGGGCTCCACCAACAGCCCCATTCCTCTACTCAGCCTCTCCACACCTTGCCAACTCTACCCAAGACATGGGAAATGCCAGGTGAGTCTTGGAGTCTCTCCCGCAATTTTCCCTCCCTCTCTTTCCAACCCGACTATACCATTGCATCTCTCCATATTCAGCCAACATCAGCCACGGATATTAACACCCCAAATCCAGATCAGGCCCCCCTCAATTACCCATTCTATCTACCATATTTCCCTCTGCTGTATGCAGAAGAACCGTGTGAATGTGCTCGTGTTGCGTGACGTGCTTGCATTACGGTTTAAGCGAATTTCAAAAATTCCAAAATGCCATTCACCAGAGGCTTATAAAGCAGTCGGCAGCATAGCAAAATTTTCTTAATCTTATATGACGGCATTCCTTCACTCCACGAACATTCTAATATATATTCCACAAATTACCTAACTATTCGTACTCTATTGCTCTTTAGTTTACTTTCATTAAAATATTAACTTACATATTTCATAATTTGTTCAGCTTTCTTTAATGGAATTCCATATGTTCACATCCATTATGTATTTTAATACCAATAACAGTTTACAAAATAAAAGTTGTTATTAATATATACAATCACACTCGAGTTTGAAAGTTGTATTTACACCATAATGTTTTATATATGTTTCAAATCCATTCCCAAAGTTGGTACCTACTATACCCAGAGCGATTCAATTAACTGTGCACCAACTGCGGTGTTTTGTCTATAGGCGAGAGTGGCGCTCGTTGTCTGCAGGTATCGTAGAGTGGCGCAGACCTAAACATACAGCAGTTTCCTCAACTATTTTAAAAGATTTTACTTATCAAAGTAATGAAAGGAGATTGTGTTATGCTATTTTCTGGCGGATATTTTGTTTCAATTCTTTCCGTGTATTTGAGTTTATCTGGTGTACGGCATTTTTTAATTTCCCCCAGAGATAAAATCGTAAGAAGTTAGGTAGAGGGATCGAAGCGATCACAAAACATTAGTGATAACTCTGTAGTTCTGAAACATTCATTCAAGTTCTCTCGTCGAGTACGGGCTGTGGTGGAGTCCAGTGAAAAATGGTGAAATCATGCTCCCTGTCGGTTAGTCCTCTAAAAATTAGGGAGAAAAATTATATTCACGCATGGTACAGTAATTGTATATCTTTTTACTTTAAATTTTTAGTAACTCTTTGCGCGTTAACCTTTATAGAGAAAGATGTCTAAGAGATTTTTGGGGGGAGTTGTGCAAATGTAGGCCGATGTCATGAAATGTTTCTCGCTGCCTGTTACGTTTTTTTTAAATTGAGCACTTATGGTTAGAAACATATTATAAAGGTTACGGATTGTTGACACGGCCTGGAATTTTTACACCCGGGAATCTTTCTTAAAATCTCATTGAACTTAACAAGCCGAACATATATGAATCATAAATTATTAAAAAATGTTCTGTAGAAAACATACACTGATTTATAATTCACTTCAAGATCAAATACAGAACAAAACACATTACTCGTAATAAATGAATTGAACATAACCACTATCAGATCCACACTGACAGTCAGGTTAGCGTGATCTTGTTTTTGTCAACGGCAGGAAACGCGTGCACACGCTCGGTGGAAAAACGCCCTAGTTTTTTATAGTTCATTGGAACTTCGGCGTAATTTCAATCACCAAATATTTTTGAAATATTTTAAGAACGCAAACGTAGTTACTAAACAGTGGCTTTGCTTGCATAAGAGACCTGTTATAATACAGGATGACCCCTTAGGAGACGACGAATTTAATCACATGAGTCTAGCGAAGGTAAAAGGAAAGGGCGGGGAAATGCGAACAATGCAAAGCAGCCATCTTTGCAGTTATTCATTTTATATCCGCCCAGCCAACAACGCGATCTGCGAGGCAACAGTTTGTTGCTCTGAATGTTCGAAAGTCACACTTGGTACCAAATGATAAAGCCACTCGCCTGGAATTTTGTAACACGTTCTTTGACATTTTATATGGTGACTGCACAGTTGAAAACACATCATATGGGGTGACGCACACGTTCACATACTGAAATATGTTAAAAAACAGTTGACAGTTTGAGGCGAGTATTTGAGAAAATACCCGTGGATGTCACATAACATAGGAACGTTATTAAAGACAGTTGCATTACTCGATGCTGAAAAACGTGATCGTTTCAGCAGGGCAGCGTTTCGTGGTTGTTTATGCTCAAGTCTTGATTACTTTTAAAAGCAAGCGAGGTCCTCGAAGCTAGTACCTGCTATCGTTTTCTTTTCGGGATATTTCATAGTAAACTTGTACATTGTACAACCAAGTAATATCCAGAATCTATAAAAAAAAAAAAAAAAAAAAAAAAATGCATCATTTCTGAGATTAAAGCAATAAGCACGTCAAGATAATGTCATAACTGTACTGAGTGAATGCCTTCGTCACTTAGTGATCCGCTTAAAGGCTTTGTTTTAAGAAATGAAACCTATGCAATAATTTTCAAATAAAACGATTAACTTTTTGTGAAAATTGTTCTAGGAATTAATAGAAAAATTTCATTTTAAATAATTATTTTTATTATCATACTAAACAAATTGTCAGACTAACTTTCATAAAGAGTCTGTTACTTTTGAAAAGAAAAAGTATTGCAAAAAGTTACATCTCTATCAACAAATTGTTTGCATAAATGTTATTTTAATATAAAATCACTATTGTGTGAATATAGAGAGAGAGTCATTTTTTTACCTGTCTCCACAGGTGAACACAAGGCGTAAGGGGCCTGTCATGCCAGTCACCGGCTCTATGGATGTACAAGTTCCCCTTGCATTTGAGGAAGAATAGTATGCGCATTTATGTCATAGAAGTTTTAAGCGGTGTACGTCTGCAATCGCACATTTCTGACATATTTTAATGAAATTTGCACTCACTCGCAATAGCTCTGCATCCGCAACTCTTCTAATTATTCTCTTCTACATGATGGAACTTATTCCTGTAGGATTAATTTTTTCTCTGTTCTAGAGGTAACATTTCAATGCTTTACGCTACAATAACATTTACCCTACTAATACATTAGCACACCAATATCCTGTAATATCACAAAAACTTGAGATATATTGACTGCACAGCTGAGGAAGCAGGCCAAAAATAACGCACTGTATTTCTAGTGGTTCTTAATTTAATGTTCCTTTTTAGTACAATAAGATGACTGAAAGAATGAAAATGCGACCCTCTCCCCAGCTGTGATATGGCTAAGAAAATCGAAATAGTTAACATTTTCTTATCTCTACGTCTTTCTGAGAACAACTTCGTTTTGATATAAACCTTCAGGTTATTAAAATAGACTGTCATTTTTTATCAAATATATCACGCCACAAAACATTTTATTGGCCGAGATACGGTGTAAGCTTCAAAATGCCAGATACACATTCAAGCATATTATCCGCCAGCTCACTCACTCAGCCCAACGGGTGGCAGGTGGGATTTTGCGTGTACCTCAGTGGGATACCACTTAAGTCTGGGATGTGTTCAACGTGTAAAAATGAGCACTGGGGTTTTCCCCTTGGCGCACTTATCGTCCGACTAATGACTTATTTTGTTGCTACAACACGTGTAATTAAATTTGTTAAAATGCAGTTTCTGAAACATTGCTGTCGTAATGTTTTATAGTTTCCCCCCCCCTATTTTGTAAGAAGTAACAATTTGCTTTGAGTTGTAAATTAAGGATTTTATTACTTTCTCGTGAAGTATTTATGTTAAATAAAGCGAAAGCTGGCAGGCAATACGTTCACAGAGTTTATTGCGATATAATTAGTCCAATTAGCGTATATTACTAAAGCAGGTTATCTAAAACATTAACTTTCATAAAACCCTAAGTATATATACAACGTTTTCCAGCTTACTATGCATTTTATTCTTCAGACTTAAAATTGTCTCCTCAAAAATTTTTAAATCAAGATCATTGACTACATTAGTTTATCATGCATGTGACAGAAACATTCCATTAAAAGTTTGTTGTTCTCATACAGTGAGCTCAAAAAGCAATTATAACTTTTCCAAATCTTATTTAGCGATAAAATATAGTAAAATCCACGAACAAAATTATGTCGGATATGTATTAAAGGCAACGTAAGTTAAAATCTCTCTACCGAACTGTTTTAAAGGCGTATGCATTGTTATATATAAAGCTATCTGAAAGCTCTTCGGCAACACGGCGTTTACGACAGGCGCATAGACGTCGTTTGTTTCAATTTCCTTCACATTCCGCCCCCCTCATCAATCTCAAATTTGCATACCTGCCTCTGATTACACCGCTTCACTTAACTTCACCCTACATTATTCCAATGTTGCCAGCTTCCCTTAGGACTTTTCGGGCTCGGTGCAGACGGAAATGTTATGCTGAAAATATATACTCTTAATGATAGGTAAAACAACTGTAAGATTTTTTCATGCGTTTCCAATTAAATTTTAAAAATTGCCTCTTCATCCTAAATGGCGAAATTTTACGTTAGCAAATCGTTTATACTTTTAGATTTAATATCTCATCGCACACAATCTTCACAACAATGGACTAAACAAGGGATTAATAAAGCAAGGACGTTCTGCAGTCTAATGATAATCTAGTATTTATGTTTCCGTTGAAGGCTAGAAACGGAAAACCAGATTAATAGAAAGATTTTAGCCAAGTTCATAAATATGTTTTTTTATTTGTTTATTTCGGACGCTCTTTAACATCTCAGGTCATCAGAGTCCCATTCAATTCAGGGCGTGAAACGGCAAACAAAGTTTGCTCAGAGGCCTCTTCTTTCAGGCTTGAGGTTCTTTTCCGTGCCGTAAATGTACGACACGGGACCCACGGCTTTACTTCCCATACTTAGGATTTTTACGCCCGAAAAAAGCCATCGATCCTGGCCGGGTTCGAACCCTCGATCTTGGGTTTAGAAGGCAAGTACATAAACAGTAATTACCTGACTTCAGGAAATGTTATTTTCTATTAACGTAGTGTAGATAGTACGCAAATATATAAGCACAGGTAGGTTACATGTGTAAAACAGTTAAATTTAAAAATTTGCCCAATTTAAATAATTCCCTGGATTAAATATGGCTTTATGTATTTCGTGAAAATTTTATAATTGCATATAAATTTAAAATATATGTGGAAGCCTACATTTAAGTATGGAACTAGGAAGATAACTAAAATGGTGTATTTTGCCTTTTATTTTTAAACTCACAAGAATCTGTGAAATGCTTGTGTCTTTACTATTAGAGGAAAAAAGAATTTAGCAAGACTGGAGTGTAATATTTTAGTTACTTTTATATGAAAGTTTTGTAGTAAAATCGCCTCATTTGAGCAACTATACCTATTAAAATATTTAAATAACTAGTTTTATTAACACTAATTTTGGGAGATTTTAATATAAAGAGTAGAAGGACAGGAATGAATGTTAAATAAATATAACCAAAGATATTTAGAAGCACTTTCAACTAGACAGACAGCTGTTCCGATAATAACCACATGTTCATATTTACGATTTTATCTTTCCTTCTTTCCTTCTCCTTCCCTCGGTATGTTCACTAGTTACTAATTAGTAAAACCGTGGTTTTTCTCTCTTGGCCCGAAGAGAAACCTCCTACATATGAAGTAAACGTTCTCATGTAATAAAAGTTCTTGCCTTTCACTTTTAGCTTGATTTGGTTCTGGAACCTCTAGGCAGGTAGTTCATTTTGACAATAGTTTTATCACATGGGAGTCATCATTGCAGAGTTTGTGTTATATTTTAATTATTCTTCGACAATGGCACCCGTTACCTCAAAATATGTTAGACTGGGGTCAAATTCAATTTTCAGGCTCTAGGCAAATTTTATATTTTATTTAAATTAAATAATTGGATATAAATGTTTCATTTATTACGACATTTGTTGCTGAGGAATTTTTTCTTCATGGTGCAATTTCATGAAAATTCCTACTCATACGCAATATCAGGCACTAACACTTATTTACTCGTAATTGTTTAAATTTGTTGCAATTTAATGGTACTGTGTCGGGTTATTTTCATTATAATGTTTCACTGCGCTTAATTTCAAGTATGTAAATATTAACTATTGGCAGTTTTATAATTATCTTTATATATTGTTCTAAAGGGGAATATTTCCTTTAATATTTGCACGTTATTTTAAAAAAGCATAAGTAAATCAAGGATAAGAGTTAAATTTTCTTGCTCCTGTTAAAAGCAAATTTATATTTCCTAAGCCAAATACTGGAAGTTGGCTTTAAGCACGTTTCCAAAAGCAAATATATTGCTTTGGCATTAACGAGAGAGATCACCACGAGTGCCGAGGTCGTTAAGGCGCGGACTCGTGAACGGAAGGTCTGGGGTTCGTATCCCGCAGGACCATCTTCCCTTATGGGTTTTTTCCATGTTTTCCTCAGTCCTCATAAGGCAAATGCCGGGGAGGTACCCTAAACTTGGACCTAGAAAGTTTCCTTCCTTAAAAAATCCTTTCCCAATATACCATTTCATCTCATGTTTCCTCAGTGTCCACCCCCTGTGGTACCTCAGTAGTAAAAACGGGCGTTAAACACCATTAAAAATAACGAGAGAATACCATATAAAACATGTACAAAATTCAGAAGCTGCAGCACAGTTTAGCCAAAATATAATTGCTGGATGCTGTGTGGTATTATATTCTGGTAATATCTCAGAATTTACACATTCTAGTGATAATAATCAGTATGAAAATCTAATAAATAAATATTCACCTAGGACTTTCTCATAAATCAAAACATTTCATTTTAAATTCATGTCTAAAGATGATGTAAAGGTACTTGTGATTGAAAAACTAAACTCTGCATTCATGAGTGAACGAAAAGTATTATGTTGGCATGAATGTAAACATTTTTATGTTGTGGGTCAAACAAGCACAGATAAAAGAACATACTAAAGGCAGTGAAAAGTTACATAATAATTTGTACACAGACCGCGTTAAAACGTAAAAGCATTTTAAGTAGTTTTAGGTAAACAAAGGTTACTATTAGTATCGATGACCGTCATATTACGCAAAAATAAATAGCTATTGGTATGCTCTTCATTAAATTGAAGTACAAATTTTTAGAAAAAGGATTTTCAAGCAAGCCAGTTTTCTCCGAGACTTTGGGCAGAATGTTAGAAATGTGAAGAATGCATTCCATGAATTCAAATGTGCTTTAACTAATAGAAAATTGTAATTTTGATAGAGAGGAAAGTAAAACAAGAAACCAGCTTAATGTTTTAACCCCGAAAGCAATGCAGTCCTCAGAACCTCATGAAAATCTGAAGTACTGTTTGCTAAAAGTCAAAATTATAAAAGGGAGAAACAGACTGATATAGGCATGACGTGCAAAAATATTCATTAACATGTTTAATATTGGTTAGCAGTTAAACGCTAGTAACTCGTGAAGAATTTTCAGATAATATAACTCACATGTAACTATAGACTCAAAGAAATATTCTATACAAAGGCAGTTTGGTATCTAATAAATGAACAAAAGAAATATAAACTTTGCAACCACAAAATAAGAAAGAATATATTAAGTTCTAGCCATACCTTTCGAAACATATAATGTGAATATAAAGTAGGGGGAAGAACTGCAGTAAATGTCTAAGGGTAGTTTCAGTATAATTTCCTTTGAAATGCGGTTGTAAAGACATTTCATTGTTTTCTAATGCGGCATACACAACACAAAGTTACAAATAAACAACAGGAGCACTGCTATGTTGGCACAATAGGTTTGATAATAAAACTGAGCAGTAAAAACAAATAGCTTGAAAGGATGACGGCGGAAAACATATAAATTCACAGCTGAAATAGAAAATACAGGCAACTTTGCGGAAATTCAAAATAAATGTCGATAAAAATGAGATATAGTAATAGTTTGATTTTACCGTTTGATGTGCGGTTTTATTTTTATACGCTCTGTTAAATATACAATGCCTTATCAGGCACGCATTAACGTTTGGAGAAACCAGGAAAAGCATAAAACGACGAAATCTAATACAAAATTAATCTCAGTGGGATAACGATCCAGTAAGGTAGTACTGTTAGATTTGCAACCCGTATCTGATCAGGCAGTAAGGCAACATTCGGTCCCCGATCGGATATTAGAAATGTCGTTTCATTGTTCCAAATCAGGCGGACGTGCGGATGAAGCCGTATGGGGAAAGAGTGGGATGGGGTGATGGCCAGCTATCATGGGATTTACGATCGCCAGAACACGCCCTACTAAATGCATAGCCACCATTCGTTTCACCCCAACTCTATTTCACTAAGGGGCAGAAGGATTAACAGTTAACGATGGCGATCTGATGCTCTCCTGCTGATGGCGTCTGCTTGGCTCTTGGCCGTCTTACGATTTACGTTAGCCAGAGAAATAACGAGACCCGCTTTTTCTTGTAGCCACTCTTCTTGTGAAGGAAACCAACGTGTAGATGGGATAACAGAGTGCACGGATTTGTGAACACGAATGCCGTAATGGTTCAACTGAGGGTGAGATCTTCCGTGTTGAAGATCGAGAAATTTCCGATGCAGAAGTGGTACTTCAACTTCTTGTCAGTGATCCCAAATCAAGAAGTTTTTAGGGAGGAAACTCTTAATAAATAGAAAAATAAAACAACTTCTTAAAGAAAAATATATATGATGAAGCTTGATGTATTCCCATATAATGCGCAGTTTTTTCTCATTCAGATGATTTAGCAACCAAAACTCACGCTTCAATTTTTATCACTCAGTAATTTCACCCATCGCTCTGAAGAAATTTGGGAAAACCTCAACAGAACCCGAATACTCGCTTATAGACAGTATTTACTGTTGCACGAAGCTGTTAAAAAGCGCAGTTCACAAGCTGCCAAATCTAACTTCAGTAAAGTCACCCTTTAACAAGTACAGGTTTTGCTTGTGATGCAACGTAAACAAGAATGTAACCGTGGAAATCTGGAGTACAGCTGTAGATCTGTCCAAAGAATGCGTTAAGAGCGGCGGATAATGAGGCGATTGCATATACACGAAGCTTATGCTGCTTGCGTTTGTTTTCCGTCCAACACAACAGCGGGAAGTGCTTAGATTATAAACGCTGTTGGTACAGAATATCATAAACATCTTGCCATCCCTGCCATCATTAACCTGTATACACTAATTAAAAGGAATCCATTACCAACATCTGCTAGAGTTATTCTCATAAATGCTATATCCACCGCTTTGCAATTCTCTTTGTTTCATGTGGTAATATGCAATACATATGATTCAGTAGCATTTCTCTTGCCAAATGTTCTGTATGATAACTATTGATGTAACGCGCTGTAAACCAACTCTTTAAAGTAGAATTTCTTCAAATTTAGAATATGAATTTTCTACCAATGCATCCCCATAATTTTTTTCCCTAATGTGAACTCCCAGAAAGTGTTAATTAACTGTTATCGCTGTAGCTTTCATTAAAAGCTTGAAATTATAAATATTTACAAATGGTTACACATGCAGTAAAAAAAAATATTAAGGTAAATTAAAATAAAACGCTCAATGCATTTATCTGCTTATTTGAATATAAACAAAGATATTCCAACTTCTCGTCAAAACCTTTTGAATACGTTTGATTGATTAGTCATAAAATATTGGCTGTTCATTTTGTTTTCCCCGCACGAGGACCAAGCAGGCAGCCAGAAGCACACTGCGCAGTTGCCCACACCTAGCCCGCCGCGCAATCAGCATAGTACTAAAAATATTCTTACCTTTTTCAGAGAAGATGTAATTTTCCCTCCCCAAATTGGTCGGTTGTAAGGCATGCACTTCAGTAATCTTGTAGAAATGAAAAGTTATCATTTTTATGGCAGAACGCTGACCCCCACTTGTTGTGCTATCTTTGCTAGAGGTTATGTTCTAATCGAACAGGGTTATCATGCAGTTTTTACTCTGTTTACACATAATGCCTCAGTCCTATTTTCTTATCCAACGTTAATTTTGTTGCTTTCCAATTTATGAACTGTAGATCGTCATGAGAAATGAACCTCTGAAAAAGTTCTTGAAATTCTGCACTTAAAATACTACAGGAAATGAAAATGCGTTGTTTTGTACTAACTCTTTAAACGATACAAACAGAGAACTGAAACGCAATAACTACTCACTATTCCCAAACTAAACAAGCACTAATTGGCCTGCAACTTCGAAGTGCCAGCTTTAGACCCGATCCGTGTGCAGGGAAAAACAAAAAGAACAACCGATATATCTCGGGGTGGAAACAAAAAAAAAAAAAAAAAAAAAAAAAAAAAAAGTGGGGGGTATTCGAAAATTATAACCCTAAAAACATTAACGATAAAGGTTTATTCTTTCTATAAAGTGAAATTAAATTTCAATATTCAGAATACACAGTATAAATTTCATAAAATCATTCAGGAATTTGTTAACATGCCCGGTGCAACATATTGTTTCATATTTCAAAATTTAGCTTCATTGCTATAGAAGAATACTTGTTGTATCTTTAAAGGCATAACAGCAATTTTAAATCATGCGCGATGCTCTTATTGCCAACTGTACTATGATGCACTAATGAATCGAAATTTAAAGTCAAAGCACCAATAAAAGTGTCCTATCTCAGCAAGTTTAACATAGTTGAGCATTTACGTTTGCAAGTGGTGCAGTTTACAGTAACAATTATGATTCAAGAAACTTTAGAGTGCAAGTAACATGTCTGTAATTTGCAACCTGTTTCGGTTATCTGGAGAACGGCAAGGAAATCATTTATTTTTCTTTTACGTTCTAGAAACGTTGAGAGCAAATGAATGATTGATATACAGGAGCCCAAGTAAGAAGAAAAAGTATTAATCACAGTTAATAATATATTAATGTGAGTAACATCGGTTAAAATGCAAATTTCTTCCTTTACTTTTATCCTTTAATTTACCTGATAATTGTCTTCGAGACAATGAACCAAAACGAATTGCGCAAAGGAATTCAGGCTTAGTCAGTCTTAAGTTCGTTTGATATTCCCCTTTTCGGAAAAATGATAATCTAAACATAATTTTATTTAGGAAATGGTTTCAGTTCATCCATAGCTGGTAGATAGATATTGCACAGTACAATTAAATTATTTGTTTTTGCATGCGCGTAGTCCACCGCGGCGTACTCGCGTGACTTGAAATGCTAACTTTATACATTGTCAGCCAAATCAGAAATTGTATCTGTCAAGGTAGCTGGTAACACATCTGAAGGAATTAATAATTTCATTTAAGTGTACTTAGAAATTATCAAGCTTCAGTTATATCTGCTAATGAACTTTTTTCGCAAGATTTAATACTAAAAATGTTATCCTAATTTTCAAGAATGAATACCAGATAACATTAGGTGATAAAATATTAGGAAATGATTTGAACATTTATTAAACACAACCTCATACTAGCCGCAAAAATAGGGTTTTAACCAACGCGAACAGGACTGGAGACAAGAAAATAGGAGCCAAAAATGTAATTTTTCGATATTTTGAGCGCGAGTCATCACTTTTATTTCTAAACATTTTAAGTTACAGATTTTTAATTTAATATAATGAGCATTTCCTTATCGACGTTGCTGAGATCGTACTGTGGAAGACATTGTCACATTCACAGCTCTAGAAAGCTTCCAAAATTATCGGAATAATTGACTACACCATTCGACATTCACTGTTTTTGTAACGGTATTTTATGAATAATTACCACTGCCCGTAGGTATACCATTATTTGTGGTTTTTCCCTCCCCTTTTTCACTGCTTGAAACATGTCGATTGCTGCAGGACTCACAGATAGAAGTTTCATGAGTGGGTTGAGCTATTCTGTCACAAATGAGTCTCACGATTTGAACCACCACATACTCGACACATGCTCATTAATGTGGCGACTGTCCAGTTCTTCAGAACAGTGTGCTGGGGATTATTAAGAAAAATAATTTTCGGTGTACCAGAATTCCGCTCCAAACTTGACTGAAGCAGGATCAAAGCCCATGCCCCATCATGTAACTACACCATAGCTTGCTAAGGCATCATATTTTCATTAATGTTTATTATGGACGAAGCTTGCTTTGCACTCCAATGAGTAGTTCCGGTGAATTGGGGAAGGATTAATAAATATTTCATTAATTACAACGCTTTCCAAACCTGGTGAATTTGGAGGGGAAAAAATTACAGCTAAGAGACATCTATGACATATGTATGATGGTAAATTAGTACTTCATTCCCATATTCAGCTTTAAAATAACTTTTGGTGGCCCAGAAAGACATGATGGCACAATATGTTTAGTTAAAATAAAATATTCTATTGAATAATTAGAATGTGTACAATGAGATCTGAGTAAGTTGCACGTTTTATATGTGATGCGTTTCTGTCTTTCATAAACCTGAAAACAAGCTCTATTTTTTAATGCGTGGTACTAATAGTGTTTGTGCTGGTCGATAATGTAAATTACCTCACCCTTCCGTACAGTATCCATAGAGTCACTCGTGTGAAACATAGAAAAGTTATGAGTTGTCAAGAAAAACTTAAATCAAATATCAACTTCAACATTGTAAGGTGTATGTCGCACTTCTTGGCAATTCCGCTTTCCTACTTCTAGAAACTACGCGTTCTCTATTCCAACGTACTCTTCTTTCCTCCACCTCTCTTGACGTTGGGCTTGATACGTGAGTCAGGTTCTTTGAGGTGAGAATTAAAAACTTTTCTTCTTGATGTTAGGGCAGGAGAGGAGAATTGAGTCACTCGCCTCAAACTTGGCTCCACCGCAGTCTTCAGCATGCATCACTGCTCTTCAGTTCTTTGGGATCAGATTAATATTCTAGTCCAGCAGCAGGTCGCCGGCCAGGTTGAGTTCGCTTGCGTGACAAAGTTAAGGGGTGCATGGGTAGGCAGTGCTCGAGGTTCCTATGAGGTCACTCATCTTTCCTTTTGGCTGTTTTATTTCCTTTCCTACCAAATTATTTTCTCTTTGTAAACGAAACTCCCTCAAGTGTTCACTTAAACAGAGATAACTGGATTTTTCTATAAAACTGAGGCAATCCGTGAAAGAAATGCACTTAAGCTGGAAGGTTTAATGACAAATTTTTAGGACCTCATTTGATCTATTTCAGACAATGAGCTAAGTCAAGCACCTTCACAAACAATGGGTATACTTAAAATAAATCATTTACACCATGCATTGTGTATCAATTAGAATAGCCCTCCGCTTATGTCTGCAAACTTTCTCTTATGGAGGGTACCGACAGAAACCCCCCAAGATGTGTTCTTGGAAAAGCGACTCAACAATACGGAAGGGTAATGAAAACTAACAAAATTCAGAGATAATTATTTAAAGTTTGGTAAAAACTCAAGTCGCATGCATAGCATATACAATATTATTTTGCATTGGAGGCAATAAAATGTAAAATGTACTATGATAAACTTTTAGCATAAAATAAAATTATACAGCAGCAATAAAGCATGATGAACTCACAATATGAATAATATTTTTCAAAAAAAATAATAAACGTTTACATCAAAGGCTCACAAAATGGTGTAAAAGAGTTGCCCATTTAACTAACAAGTTCTTAGGTGAAAGTATAACAGACACCAAATAAAGGTAAATTCTTTCATTTTAAAGAGACAATATTTTAAAACTTGCTTTGAATATCAGAACTTTTCAATTTCCCTGTTAGTACACACTATTGATAATTCATTAAAATATCTGGCAAATAATTAAAACTTTTCCATTTAAAGAACCTTTATTATTTAAGAAAAATTGGAATTTAAAAAAGGCTATACAGTTAAAATAACTTTCGTTCGTCCCAAAAATACCTGGCTCACGGAGTACACAGTGAAGAATATCTATACAAATCTTCTCATTGAAAGAGCCGAAAGATTCTCAACAAACGGGAAATTTTTTGGCTGCATCTGAATCTAAAAAATCAGGAAAGTGTGTCAGGACCTAACACCACAGTGCAGCCGTCCACCCTTAATTCTCTTATTAAGTAATGGCTAGGACTACATAATAGCACAGAAAAAATTAGGAGGGTACAAGGAGAAGAAACATTACTGAAAATATTGATTGAGGACAATGAATGAGTACATGTATTACCTTATATGCAATACGAAACAAGTTTACCTCCTAAAATAATGCATTGCATTCAAATCACGTACTGCATGGGCAGTAAGTAATCTACGTGATTCTGTAAGATGCAAAGCCATTGTGCACTTACTAATTATTAAAGTTTGTTAATTACTTTGCAATTACGCATTGGCCAGAAATGTAATAACATATCAGATTTCTTAACATTTAAGAGGAGATAACCAGTACCTTCAGTTGTGTTTCTGTCCAAGTTGCTCGTTGATTCTTCCATCACGAATAAATCATTAACTTTCCGCGTACTGTGGGACACTAAAACGATTATACAAACCAGCAAGAACAAATGTCTGGGTCGGTTACATTCTGATGTTGCACAATAATGCACATCCACGTGCGTGCCTATGAAAAAACAGTGGGAATTTACAACTTCCTTTGAGCAATAACGTAAAATCCATTTAGCCTTGACTTAATGCCACATAATTGTGATTTGGCACGCTCAAACATCTATAAAGTCAACGAATAGCTAAAGCCGTGACGGACTGGTTGCTCACAGTCAAGACGTTGATTTAGAACATCAATCGACTTCCGCATGCATGTAGAATCATGGAAATAGACTCGAAACGCGTGTAGCCACCACTGTTTTATTCAACTACACATTTTGCGTATTGTTCAAAAGTAATTATTTTACATCCAAATGATATTTACGCTTATATTTTTATTTATACTGTAGAGTTAATAAATATCTGTGAACAGTAGGTTGTCTAAGCATTATTCAGTCAAATTAAGCATTCGTTCTCAGAAAGGATATAAATGGCGTTTTCTCCCGGCTGAGATGCGATTTCATAAGCTCAATAAAGTATTTAGAGTTCATTGAGACAGTTCCTTAGCTGCAAAACATAAAGTATGAACGTTTGTATGTTTGTAATGGAAGTTATAAATATTCTCTTTCAAATATGAAATACTTTTTGTTGATTTGTTTTGTTTACGGACGCTCTTTAGTTGAGATACTACTACTGTAGTTTTGGTTTTAAGTTTTTTTACAGGTGATTTGAGCTTAAGCCCTAATTATTTAATGCTTCCATTATATATTTTTGCAATGAATTAACTGAAATACAAATATATGCTTTACAGGAATTTAACTAAACGTAATACAAGAATAAAATAACGACTATTTCCAAAAGTATATTATTTTAAACTTACGCAGTAAGGAGTTAAACCGTTCGTTCCTCTTCGTAGGCGCGCTCATAATTGCCTCGTAAACCGAAGATCACGGGTTCAATCCCGGCCAGGGTCGATGCATTTTTTGTGCGTAAAAATCCTAAATATGGCTTTCTTTGGAAGGGAAGTAAAGCCATGAGAACCATGTCGTAGATTTACGGCACGAAAAAGAACCTCAAACCTGAAATAAGAGGCCTGTGAGCAAAATCTACCGGCCGTTCCACGCCCGAATCGAATGGGACGCTGATGACCTCAGATGTTAAAGTGGGTATTTAAATAAAAAAATCAACAAGTAGGCGCGCTGAGCGATGGTTAAACGAGTCAAACTTCAAGTAACGTAGGCCGTCAATGTGTGACATAATACTAAAATTGCAACAATAGTTATTTTAAAAGACAAATATTATATCAGCCGTTAAAACATAATAACATTTAAACATTGCAATATGCTTTGGAATTAACTTCTATTTCTGCCGTCCAGTACAAAGACGCAACAAATACTTTAAGACCCTGTGGCATCTATTTGCACGGCAGGGCAGGCGGCGTCATCACAGGGATGTTAAATTCTTTTTCATATTAACGAGTTCATAATGGAAGTCCAAGTAAGATATCTGCGGGAAATTCCCATTCATTTTTGAACAAGCAATGCCTGAACTGTAGAAACTTTTATATTTACTTCGCCAGTGTTTATGAAAGAATCTTTCCTAAAAGTAACACAGTATCTTATTCTTAGAGGGATCGAGAAATAAGCTATAAATTATTATTACATATTTAAATGCAGAAATTCCACAAGTTTAGGAGAAAGGTCGATACAACTCGATGTTTGCCCCTCCAGTTGCCTTGCAGACATCTAGAACCCACTCAATCCACTCAAGGTATATACGGTTACACACAGTTAACAGATTTTTGCTCTCCTAACCATAGCACTCACTAAGCTTTACTGAATAAATAGTGCCGGATTGAATTTTCATTAAATATTGGTGCACATGTGCATGAGCGCGAAAACACACTTTCTTCATATTCGTTGTATGAACTTTTGGAGTTTCCGTAGATTGTAAGATGTAAATAATAACAATATCTTATACTAATGTTAAATAGTGGGTGTTTATTTCATGATACCTCTAATTGGAGCATTCTGTGTTTTTTCCATAACACAAATGTTACAAGTGAAGGTGAGAGATTAGCGGTGAAGAGTAGAGGCGATATTGTATCATAAAGCAAGCTAGTTTTTATTCCAGATCTGTTGAGAGCGCATGCAACCAACGGGAAATGTATCAATGCCACAAGTGAGTGAGCTTCACTTGAATCCTCTCGCTTCATTAGCTACCAGCCAGATAATTAACGGCAAGCCTGATACACAACCATCTACTTTCAATAAATCAAGAGCTATCCTAACTACGAGTATTTCCGAGGCTTAGTCCTTATTAATGTGCTATCACGAGTAAACTTTCATTAATATGCGATACGGAAATCTATTAACGAAGGTCTGGAACTTTTAACATCTGGTAACTTTTCCAGTTAATTCTTCTTATACAAAGTAGAACTTATGCTAAATCTCACTTACTTAACAGTCAGCCCTTTGAAATTAATAAAATTTTAAAAACACAGCCGCCTGTAATTGGCTTGTGTCTGGCGTGACAGTGTTTATTAATACCACCAGGGAAAGTGCGAGCTAATGCTATACTTTACAACTTAAGAAAATATTTTAAAATCCCTTATTAGCAATAGATAAATTCAGAAGTATTCCAGGATACTAGAAATATGCTAACAGAAATCAAACTAAAAATACAAGGAAACACATTCTCTGACACTACCACGGCAAGATGCTTGTTTTCCTTTAGACAAACACGAAAACGATTATTAACACTTTGGTTGGCTTAATAAAACAAATATTTAATAAACGTAATTTACTTTTCATTTAAATTAAATGGTATTGTAAATGACTAGTGGCTCTAGAGACATAAGACTGGATATACAGCACAACAACGATAAAGAATCCCAGTCTCTCACAGTAAAATACAATTGGCTTCTCTATATATTAGCGGAGGAAAGAAAAGTTCGATATTAAAAAGAAAATTAGTAATTAGGCCTAAGATCTATTCCGGGTACTCTGTAGAGTGTTTGAGCGCTATAATGGTGGTGTTTAGTGGATGTGTGATCCATATTACACATGTACACTGCCCAGTAAGACAACACAAGGAAAACTGAAAACTATGGAGTAATGAAATGAACTATAAACCAAGTGCTGTTTTTCCACTAAGCGTGTGTACATTTATTTCCTGTCGTTTACTGGCACTACGTCACGCTTGGCTTCAGGTAGTTAGTATGAATAAAATAAAAGTTAAGTTTAGTTCAGTTATTACGAATGGTGTGTTTTGTTCTGCATTTAATCGCGAAAATAATTAAGGCTGAGTATATTTTTCTACTACGCCACGTGTATTTATTTACCATTTATATGTAACTCAGTCTGCTCGTCACGTTCAAAGACGATTTGAAGAAAGATTCCCGGGTGTAAAAGTTCCAGGTCTTGCAACAATCCAATCTTTATAGTGTTCAATGTAAGAAACTTCACAGACAGTTGAGGGTACTCACTGAGGCAGCTGTCGTGCTTGTGGTGAATTGGTAGCTATAGTTGTCCCCTAAACTGAAAATCGCGGGTTCGATCCTGGTCAGATTTTTTCGGGCGTAAAAAACCCAAGTATGGCTTCCTTCGGAAGTGAAGTAAAGCCGTGGATCCCGTGTCGCACATTTGCGGCACGACAAAGAAACTCAAGCCTGAAAAAAGTGGCCTTTGAGCAAAATTTGTCGGCCGTTTCACGCCCTGATTTGCATGGGACGCTGACGACCTGAGATGTTAAAGAGAGTCCATAAATAAATGAAAAAAAAGTACGTTAAACCTTTTAAAATTGCTAAGCAAATTGTTGTATGGTTATATAAGCGCAGCTCTCGCCTATAGGCAAAACAGTGCAAGTTGTTTTCATAGTTCACTGGGTTGCTCTGTATATTTAAACCTATTCATGTCCGTCATGGGATTTGAATCTGTGACCTTCAGGTTACAAATTACTCACCGCAGCGAGCATATTCACAAGGACAGTTCCTCAGTTATCTTTTAAAGGAAAGTTTTACTAATTTAGATGCTTGGCGTTGTTTTTCAATTGTAATGTATATCTTAATTCGTTTGTTTACGAAGTTGACTATAGAGAATGGAGAGTCTAGCGTGTGTTTCCATTCCGAATATAGAAACTTTCTCCTGAAGATTCTGACATAGTGGTGTCTAAGTTGATGTGACCGCAACGCAACTCTGAATTCATGCGCAAGAATGTGTCTGTCTTGATGCCCTCAGCCATCGCATGAGAGAGGAAAAAAGGTACGGTCTTATCTCAGCACATATTTGCAGAAGAGCCCTGGTAATGGAATGGAATGGAGGTGGCAACCCGGGGATTCTAGCGAGAACATCTCGTCTCAGCTAAGCAGGAACAAGAACAAATAACAATTGTTGTAACACGAGATGAACAAAAATTTAATGAGTAAACAAAAGTTCAAAGATCCACATGTTGCATTTTCTTCCATTCTGCACAAAAATTACACTTTAGTCTAGTTATGAAAACTGATTAAAATATCTGGAGTTGGACGGTAAAGCTATTATCTCTATTGCTAAAACCATGGGATAAGCATATCTCATTGCTTCAAAATATAATTATAGCTCAATTTCAAAATATGTGCTATATTACAAGTTAAAGTAAATTTAGATATGAATTATGCCTTGTTCAGTTATAACACCACATTATCAGGAATGAAAAATGTTTCAAAATACGTACTATATTACAAGTTATGAATATTGTGTCCCTTTGCTCTTTTTTAATACCTAATTGATATAAACTTATAAGGAAATGCAGCCAAATTTGTTGATTTTAAAATAGTCTTCGATAGTGTTAAGTGAGATGTTCTGTGGGTAAAACTGTCAGAAATGATAAAATCTCTGATGCCGATTTACAGTGACGTGAAATTCGCTGTTAAGATAGGCCGAAACAGTATATCGGAATGTAGATCAGCCAGTAGAGGAGTTGTCAGGGATGTACGGCCTAACCATTTTCTAGGTATGATAAAGACAAAAACTATATTTCACCTTTAAATATAGTTACCCGTTTTTAACCCACTCTCACATCTTTAAATTAACATTTCAACCCCCCCCCCCAAGACAGTCAGAAGTCTTGTCTATAAAATGGGCATAAACAGAATCCATCACTTCTTCGTCACACTTAAATTTTCTTCCTTGAAGATTGTCTTCTTGAATTTTGAGAAGAGAAAATAGTCGCTGGATGACAGATCTGGGCTGTAGGGTGGATGGTCGATCTCCTTGAACCCACATTTATTTACAGCTTCCTTTGCAACAAGAACTGTGTGCACAGGCGAGTTGTCGTGAAGAAGGCGCACACCTGCACTCAGATTTCCTCGCCTTTTCTCTTTGATGGAAGCACATAATCTGTGGAGTAGGCCAGTAGGCCAGCATAGTACCCTCTATTTACTGTGGTATTCCTCTCCTTGAAGACAATGAAGAGTACTCCTTCACAGAACTAAAAGATTGTGGACATGATCTTCTTAGTTGAGTGAGTGACCTTGCTCCTTAGAGGCGGTGCTTCGTCAGGTTTACGCCATTCTATTGATTCTCTTTTAGACATGTGACTATAGCAGAGGACCATAGTTTCATCTCCTGTAACAACAGTTTGTAGAACTTCTCTTCCGTTGCCACGGCAGAGCTCCAAATATGCCTCAAAAACAGATGACTCGTTGTTGCTTTTGAACTGAGGGAGGAAGTCTAACATCCATCGTGCACTAACCTTATTCATGTTTAAATGTTCATGAATAATTCGAAAGACTGTTGTTTAGAAAGGCCCATCCTTGCTGCTGTTTCTGTAACCTTGAGCTGCGGATATTCCATGATTTCCCTTTCCACAAGAGCTATATTTTCAGGGGTGAGCACCTCCAAGGGCCGACTGACACGCTCTTCGTCTTCAGTGCTTTCTCGACCCATTCGAAAAAGTTTGGCGGTAGATTATGAGGGGGATGCTTCCGCATATACACCATCTAATCGCTGTTTAATTTCATTTGCAGTAAATGTTTCTTTTGTGAAGAACTTAACAACAGCTCGAAACTCAATTTTGAACATGTCACAATCTTCTACACATAACCTTCTTTATGCAACTTCATCTGAACAACTGAATAAAGCGAAATGCAAGTTTCAGCTGCAATTATTTGCTTAACAGATAAGGTATGACACCAGATAAGAGTTTTAGAAGGTGATAATCCTTATCGGCGAGGCCGGAAGCTTATGGACTTACCTCATATTCTATCTCCGTTATTGTTTAATATATTTATACATGATATCTCGGATCCATGTTAGTGGAGAAATTTAATACCTCTGAAGTGGACAGTACATCATTTCTGTACTTTTGGATGCTATTTTATCGGCAATGAGAAATGGCTAGCGGAAAGGTATTCATAACCTAGAAGATTATTGCTTGAAATGGGGCATAGTGGTAAATATTTACAGAACCAAAACAAGGACATTTAAAATGCCTAGTGCATGGCAGAGATGAAAAGTGGTACTACCGTGGCCAATAATTAACAAACTTTTAAATTTTGTGTAAATTTGGAAGTAACATTCAATAAGAGTGGGAAATGCAATAAACGTCTGTCTGTTATTAATTATAGAGCACGAGGTCAACTAAATGAGTTACAACATTTTCTGAAAGGGTTCTCGGTCTCTACAAAGGAAGTCAAACTGGGGTAATGAGGGAGATGGGTTGCAATGAAGACACGGTTAACAGTAAAAAAAGGACAGTGACATACTGACTTAGACTAATGTAGGGAGACAGTTCACATAGCCCTGAATGTTATAGACAACAGATAAAAAATATAACACCATCGTTTTGGGCTGTAGAGCTGAAAAGAGGACCCAAGGGGATTGGCCTGGGTTGAATATAGCAACGAGGTAATGAAAAATAATAAAAATACATGAAACAAGTTTATAACAAGACTAGAAGGTATCAGTATGCAGGAATTCGAAGCAGAATGTTACAGGAAAGTTTCCTTGAGGTTATCAAAATAAATTAAATTAATCTGGTATAAAGAGGTATATGTGCTCGTTCTAGAGAGAAAGGCCAGATCAGGAGTGTCTCGCCTAGACTAGGAATTTGGAAGGGTAAAAAATACCGAAAAGTTCTGGTAAGAAAATCTGCCCCTTTTGTGGAGGGGATGAGGAATGTACCTACTGGTAACACCTGAGAAAAACGCTGTTTCCTGAAAAAAGTTAAGTGAATTAGAAGTAGATGGACACGCTGGGACATGTATGCAGATGACACTAATTGGTTGATAATGGACAATTTCCTAGCCAAAGCGCGAAAAGCTAAAAACAATTTATTTTCTGGTTAGATCGCAATAATAGAATATAATGTGTAAGTTGTTTCCGTTCATAAGCTTGTAAATACCCTTCTTTCTATTCTTTACACTTTTAATTATTTATTATTGTTCTACTTTAAGTGTTTGTCTTTCAAATTGTGCACCATACTGAAAGCATGTACGGTTGACGATCCATGCATAAAATACATATGATATAGAAGATTATATCAATAGCAATGAAGGTACTCCTACTATTACACCCTTAAATTATATTAATTAACAAATATTTCTGGACCAAAGATGACTAGTTTAGTGTCCAAAGAAACATAAATATGTGCTGTAGTAGAATTCCGTTCAAAGTATTTTATTATTTCGCTAAAGTACAGCATTCGTAATAACATAAAAGGAAATATTTGCTGGAGCTGATTCAATAGTGAGCATTGCTCAGAGTGAATAAGGCTGAATGATTTATGGAGAGCATTTGGCTCTCCCGTTCTGTGCGTTTGTGGTCTGAACGTTTCTTGCAACTAAGAGGGCATTTTTTTCTTTCCGCCACTGATTTAATGTAGCAATATTTGGTATGCCATACATAAACCACTTAGTGTTATATCTACTGAGAGAGAAAACGTCGTACAGTGTTCTGATACCCACTGCGGTATATGAAACAGATCAAAACGATTTTTGAGAAGTGAGGATTCACTAAAAATGTTGACAAAAATTAGATTAATTTACGTTGTACATTTTTAAATCGAACGAATTCATGAATGGAGCTAATACCTTCAATTCACTATTGCGGCAATACAACTAGTTAGGAATTACAATATTTATACTATAGATGTTACTTTCACGTAAGTGATATATTTTTACAGGGTCACCACTTCGGTAGGTTTCCCTCGCTCGGTACTGCAACCATCGGTGGTCGATGTAATGTAGGCTGCGGAAAAAAGTTTCTCATTTGCAGTACGCCAACAGATTCATAAGTATGTTTTAGAAATGAGAATCGTGTGCTAACCCACGACGGATGTTACTCTTCAGTCCAGTCAACTGAGGATATATTATGAATAATTTTTCTTATTTATGACTAAATAACGAAGCGAAGGCATTCTAAGACGTGGGAAGTGTGAGCTATAAACAATCTATACGAGAGTACTCATGAGCATATTCTGAGTCAAGCTAATTCACCGAGTGCTTTATATGTGCGATAGTAGTTGTCCCTGCATGTAATTTAATACATTTTATATTTTCGCCATGATCATGTATATTGAAGTATATAGGTCCAACAAGAAGGTGTTTAATATTTTCTTAGTGCATTAATATCTTGCGAACGTAGCAAGATGGTTCGGTTTAAGTGCTCTATTGTAAAATGTTTCCTATGCGTTAATGTAGTTAGTAACAGAGGTTCACAAGTTCATCGCTAAAAGGTATCAATTTTGCATTACCATGGGGGAAATTCTGCTTCAATTTTCGTTTAAACCTCTCAAAAAAGAAATTGAGTTAGTATGGTCATTGCAAGAGCCATTTTATAACTCAAAGGGACGTAGCAACGAGTGATGGTTAATCTTTCAGACAGGTGCTAAATGTAATACTGACATCATCCTATGACATTTCAGCTAATTAAGCAATCTAATTAAAACATTCATTTTTAAAATAATAGGATAATAGGAAGTGGAAGTGGAAGTGCATTAGACATACTAAATCAGCACGGAGTAAAGAATACCACAGAAAGCATGTAGCAGAATTACGACGGTAATTCTAAAAGCACTCCCGAGCAAAGAGTTGGCGTTAACACTGCCCAATGGATAGGTACAGCGTGCTTAATCGGAAGTGTAGTACATATAAAATTGCGGCGTCTGTGGCTGCAAGCACTGAAGAGGGTCAACGAGCAATGGTCTGAAATTTAAAACCTGGTACATTTCATAAACGAGATGCCCGTATTGCTGGGAGAAGAGTACGCAAATGGGTGCATTTAATAACGGGCAATTATTAATCCACGATGAATAACGTTCCTGTCGTTGCAGCACAGTCGTCAGTGATAAGAGTGTGTTAGGCTGACCCCAAGATATTTCTTTAAACGTTCTGGACAATGGAAGTCAGCATTGGATACACACATACTACTGTCGCATAAGTGCCCTATTATGCAAGCTGTGTGCATTGTGTATAGGGAAACGAACCCACAACCTTTCCGTTGGTAGCACGACGCTCTAATTAACTAAGCCACCAAACCGGTATGAAGAACGTGGTAATTATTTGCCTACAATAGTTGATTGGAATTGGGCTCGGTTTTCTCCGCTGCCCTCCGTGCCGTTCGTGAAAGGAGCTGGTTCCTCGGGGTGAATCTATCTGTACGGGTAAGTTTATTCGTGTGCAGAATTACATAGCCTGTGGATGAGTAAACTTATAATAAGCATTGAGAAAAATTCTTGGCATAAACCTGGGCGCGTCGACACGATACTGAAACTAATTTCCCCAGCCAGAAAGTTCCAAGCATTAACCCTCCATTGAAAAAAATCAGTTGTTTCTGATCTAGGATCTAAAAGGATAAACTTTGGAGTTATATCAGAAAAAGGGCGCGACAATATATAGTGTGAAACAGGATACAAATAGTGTTACAAGAGAAACTGACTGGACTGCATTTTTTGACATTTATACGGTGATTGCACTTACGGCATCTCCCATATTGCCCTGATTTTTCTTCCTCAGATAATTCACGATTGAAGGATGCTTAGAGAGGAGAAAGATGTAGGATATTGATAAGAGTAATAGGTGGTTTCCTGGCTACAGGCATAATCAAAAATTTCCCTTTTATGAAGTTAAGAAAAAAATTTCTGCAATGGTGTGAGAAATGTATTGAAATGGTGGGTGATTATGTAGAAAAGTTATCTATCATTTATATATTTTGCAGAAGGATATATCTCCAAATGAAATATTCATATTTTGAATTATACTGTAAACCTGAAATTCCAATTAGATGCTCTTCCTAGAAATACTAATACTAATTAGCACAAAACTTAATAAAATGCAGTGGCATTTATTATGTACCTTTACATAAACCATTATATTCGGCAGAAATTATACACTTTCTATATTAAAGTAAGTGATATATAAAGAAATTATGTAATTATTATATTATAGTATTCCAGGGAAAACTTTACAGGAAGCACAGATGTTTCGGGGCTAATATACACCCTTGACATTCAAAGGAGGTAATAAGTTGATAAGTGAACCTATTTGATACATTTTAAATCCTTGTTTTTGATATTAAGAAGTATAAACAAAATATATCAGCAAGGACCGAGATATGTTTTTACACATTTGAACATGTTAGTAGTATATCATTGGATAAAGCAACCGGCTGGTTTTATTCTTGTGTGCACTTCATCAATTAGCCAAAACAATATTAATTCCCACATTTTATAAACAAATAACACACACACATATTTATGGCGTTTTGAGGAGTATCGTTCTTCATTAATTATATTTTTCATTTGTTAGGGTAGTCTATTTCAGAAATATGTAAGAGAGGCCGTTTACTACATTTGGGGGATTGAATTTCGGCAGGTGTCTCAATTTCCAAGAGGATACTGGCGAGCATCTACCGTGGTGATGTGTATAATATTAATTACTACTTACTACTGGTAACCAAAAATGCGTGCTACAAGTTCCGACTGCATGACATTTCCGTGGGTAGGTGACAAAGAGGTTACAAAATAACTTCCCGTGGGTAAAATGAATATGCGTTAGCATACCAGAAAGAAAATCTGTACTTTGTCGACTACTGTAGTTAATTTATTTATTTAAGGACACTCTCTAGGAAATGTGGTCATCAACGTCCTATTCAAACAAGGCGTGAAACAGCTAATACATTTTGCTCAGAGGTCTCTTCTATCAGGTTTTGAGGTTCTATTACGTGTCGTAATTCTACGACACGCAACGGACTTAATTCGCTTTCACAGGAAGCTACACTTAAGATTTTAGCCATTAAAATCCATCGACTCTGGCCGGACTGGCAAAATTGGGTCTACGAGATATACGGTTACACTATACCACCAGGATTTACTGAATAATTTAACTGAAAACCTATTTGATGTGTGTATAGATTATTAAAGATCACCAAGAGCTTTTCATTACATAGTTATAGGTTTGTGTGTCTTCTACAGCGCTAATGTATTAAATGTTTGTATAGTTGTTTCGTTGGTAATGTGGTACTATAGATTTGCCTTTAGTTTTTTGTATTCATTTTTATCCATAAAGTCCAAAAATACTATTAATGGAAACATTGTGACAATTAAAATACTTTTAGCAAATACATTTTAAGTTTTGACATAAGGATATTATCCAAGTCTTACTAATGCCGAAAAAGTCATTCTACATTCTACATTTCTACCTGTTGCAGTTTTAAACTACATCTTAACCTAAATATGTTTTTTGTGCTAAAAATTAATCAAATCATAAAATTACAAATATTATTACCAACATATTTTATGTATACATCCTAAATTTCTCATCATTAAAACTACTGCCTTTGGTGCCTCAGTAGTAAAAACGGGCGTTAAACACTATTCAAAAAGAATCATTAAAATTGCATTTAAACTAGTTACTCAAAATTTAAGTTTTATTTTGTAAACATACTACCTTTTCACAAGTATAGGCTTGAACAAAATAAATATAATAAAGTACTTTGGTATTACAAGTCAAATACTAATAGTTTCAAATGTGCTGTAAATGTTTGCATATTGTTTTGTTTTTACTATGTCAATTTCATAGAGAGCCTTGCTACTTGAATTTATAATAATGCTTCTGAAACTTGAAACTTCTTCCAATACTCTAATATTTCAGGATTGCAACGTTTTTACAACTATGAGCATGATATCTCCTAGATTTGTTGTTTTTCATTCGGCGATGCGAGTATCACCAGTGGTCTGTGAAGTGCGTTTAGTTAGTACGCGACAAGGAAGCTAGGAAGAGTTTAAAACAAGAATTATCTTGTCATTTTATTATCTAAGTTTGAAACATAAACTCTAGATCAGTTGTACAATTGTCACATTATGGTACTGGAAAAACAATGGGAATTCCTGAAATTAGAAACCAATGCCATGCGTTGACTGAAGCCTCAGCGTTTAATTTTTTCAAAAAATATTGAATCTCATGACAGAATCAGGGATCCACTTTCTTAGTGAGATTCTTTGACAAGACTTTGTCAGATGGAGAAGAACGGTTCTGTTATACGGGATTGAAACTTTTATTTTCCAAATATTTCTCTCTTGTATGTATGCATGTATGCATGCATGAACAAGATTTTATCTGCACTTCTTTTCATAATAAAAGAAACAGCCTAAATTGAGTATGTAGCAGTAATTGGTGGGTGCGGGGGATGTAGTTGATCGCTGAGCTGATCGTGGTTTTCGATGTCTCGGCCGGGCTGCTCACTGATGACGTCGTTTGCTCCAATTCTGTTGAATTTTATCTCAGGGTCCACCGGAGTGTTTCGGGATCAGTATAGATCCACGGGAACGAGAAATGTATTGCCCAAAAATACACAAGTTGACTTGTTTAAAATATTTTTATTCACATGTAAAGTACTTCCTAACCGTTCGCCTATGACTTCGCTACTCACTTAGACTGGCTTCCTGAGTGAATATCTGGATGTCTGAATGTCCCTCTGAATCTATGAATGTGTGAGTGTAAATCTGTGAATGTATTTCTGCTGAATGTCTAAATGTGAATCTATGAATGTCCGACTTCTACGAGTGTGAGATGCGCCTCTGAATGCGTCTCTACCGAATGCGTGAATTGACGAGTGTGTGAATGTCTGCTGACTGTCTATCTTCTGCGAGTGTGTATTGCGCCTCTGAATGCATGAATGTGTCTCTACCAAATGCGTGAATTCTTGAGTGCCCCTCTGACTTCTGTACTCTAGTTTTTCTACTACATTGCCACGCCTTTCGCTAAATTAAATTCCCTCGTATTTTATCTATTTTCGTGTTGTACTTTCATTATTGGCTATCCTAAACTTATTTATTGGTAACTAAGTTCTTCTGATTCGTTAACTTTTATCCGAAGACCATTGGCTAGAATTATTCTTTCCCCCCTGATCTAACGTCTTCCCACGAACTTGAATTTTCCCAGAACAAGCTGTCATAAATTTCGGCCCTTTCCTTACACTCTGATTTCTATTGAAAATCTTTTGCCTTACTTAGTTTGTAGATTCCTAAATGTTCCTAGAGATTAAGCACGTGTGTTTTCGGCTTTCCTGTAATAAAACATTTTCGTCTCCGTTCTGACATTTTCATTTTCTCTTAAAATATTTTTAAGTCTGACTTTGTTAAATACTGTCCCGTTACGGCCACATGTTTCTCTTATTGTCAACTCCTAAGTATTTCCCGGGTAGAAGGTTCGTGACCTAACAAAAGATAGTTTACCCTTTCTTCAGCCTTGTCTAAGGAGCGGTCCGTGAGTGGAGAGGCGTCAGGTACAAAATCTCTTTCTAACATGTATACAAAACCCTTTTGTATGTTACAAGTTACAAATTATTTCTATTCCTGTTATACCTATCAAAATGATTTTCTTATACATATACATAACAATTATCCTTATCAAATATAATGCCTTTATAAATATCGCTCTGCAGCCTCAGGTTTTAAAATTAATATAGGCAGCCTTAATTCCGGCGTCAAGTAAAACTGGAGGTAACATCAAATGATTCATTATTAATAATAAATTATGTCCTTTGTCACTACGAATTGCGTAGTTATAACATATTTGTGCTTCATTAAGTTGTTTCGTGATAATTTAGTACCTTTTCTCTCTCTCTCTCTCTCTCTCTCTCTCTCTCTCCCTATGGTCAAACAGGCTTTAGGGAATTTAGATCCTTCACTCTTACAAGGTAAATTGTTCTCTTTCTTATTTAATTATACTGTTTGTTGTATAGAAAAACTTAACTGATGGTAACGTTTACCTTATTTTTCACTTGGAAATCCCCGAAACTGCTCCTTATCTAAAATATATATATCTCGCCACTGATGCAATGTAATAAGGAATAAATTTGCTTTTTATAGAAGGAGTAAGTATGTTTATACAAAAAACTTTGACTTCCGCTTTGCAGGAATTAGAAAATAATTCATCTGAACAATCAACTTGCTATGTAATGCATATAAACAGCCCTATCTCCTTGTGTTAATATGCCGAACGCCAGATCTAAACAGAAATGTTACACCAGTGTTGAATGCGCAACACCTGCCATTATTTCAAACAATGCTCTTCACTGAAGTTATTACCAAAGAGATACTTCGGTTGTATTCGTACTCCCCCCCCCCCCCTTGGTAGCAATGAGTAATGAAAAGCACGACTAAATTAAAAGTTACATCTCAGACCAGCAGTAGTTCAGAAAGTTTCATTGTCACCAAGGGTGAAACGACTCATGGTCATTGTGTCAGCAGAGTAGGGTAAGAAATCGGGGGACAATTTTATTAAGAAAGTGAAACTTATTAAAGAACACGTAAATTAAAATATTGCAGTAAAGAGTAACTTTACAGGTCCTTGCCTGTTTACCGTGTTATCTCCGTATCCAGATGATATTGCTTCATATATCGGGAAAACTTGTTTACAAAAACTTATACTTTTGTAAATTATTGATTTGCGTTCATATTACCCATACATGGCTTTACTCCCGATTTTAATGAGCAATAGTCCATTCCCAATTTTTAAAATATTTCTTTCTGCAGTGATAATCTTAATCAATATGTTTATAATGCCTGTTAAATCTAGATATATTTATTTTTTACAAGCTAAATGTCGACTCAATCTTAATCTATGCGTATGGTTTTCAAATGTTAGTACCAACCTGAATTTGAAATTTATGATCATTATCTGAATTCTGTAACCTATATGCTCATTTCTTTTCTAGAGTAATAATTTTAGTCATTGTGTTTGTAATGTCGGTTTATAGAAGATATATTACTTTTCACCAGTTAATTATCTATTCAAACCTTTTTATCTTCTAATTATTCCAAAAACAAAATGAACCCTCCCATTTTTGAGCAAATTCTGCCATAGACCCATGATATCCTTTGTATCTCTAGATATGAATGGCACTTGGAATTATTAGAACATGGAAATTTTACTTCATGAAACAAGGTTATGAATTATTTTTCAAAACTTTCCCAGTAAAATTTTTGCACTGTAGACTGAAGATAGAATTGATTGTTCTTCTACCAGACAAATTTGGGTTTCCGACATTCAACATTCTCGATTGACTGGGTCAATTACAGAATTATTTAAAGAATTATTTAAAAGTAGATTTTTTCATCCTTACTTAAGATCAGAAAACAGATACATTTAGGATGGTATTCTCTTAATTGTTGTTTCTCACTAAGTCTTGTGTACGTGAGGTTGGTAGGATGAATCACATAATACTTACATACCTAACGTATTGGAAGTTAAAACCTTACAATTTTATCCAAGTAATCCACAACTTCGTGGTTTATCATGAAATGCAGTTTTCATGCTTTATTTTTAATTTTACTTCAGTGAGCCCCAATACTTTTGATACAAATGTCATTTCTAAAGAAGAATGGTGACAACAGATCACAAGAAAGACACCAGCATACTGTAGAATAGTAAGAATGGCACGAGTGCTGAAATAAGCAAAGTTGAAAACCTGATTTGCAATTTTTTACTAAGGGATAATTTAAAAAGCTCTAATATTTATTCAGATCAAATAATATGTTACTATTTTAAGATATATAACTATTTTAAAGTTACATAGTTTACCTTAAATTGCGGGCTGATTTTAATGTACTAAATGTAAAATGTAAAACTAATTTGAAAAAAATTAAGACGCAAAGGAAGAAGACAAAGTGCTTCCTTAGTTTAAACCAAGCAAAGTGAAAACTTTTACATTATTATATTTTTTTTCAATAACAGCTGTTAATACCTCAGACATGATTCTGATTATGCACATTAGTCATTTTCTCGTTTAAATATGAAACATGATTGTTCATATTCTTTTTTTGTTTTAGCTGTTCCACATGAAACGTGTGTCCTGAAATTACTCCATCTTATGTATTTTCGGCATAAGAATGTGTACCTCGACGATTTCAGTAATTCACTGGCGTAAAAGCTTTCAATCATGGATATTCCAAGCTATAGAAAACAACAAACACCCCTGTAATCAATTACTTATTGTAATGGCAATCAGCACCTGCGTTTGGTCTCAGAGGAGGTCTGAAACAAATGAGCGAGATTCGTGCGCTCTCGCTTTTGCAAATTTGCCAACACGTGGAGGACAATGACACCAAATCTGGATTATTAACTTGGAGGAGGGAGGACATTCGTAGGCACGTATTAAAAGGGTCCCCAACGACCAGTTCAGCAGTTGGTGAATTGGCTACAACCTCTCGGTGTCCCTTATGCCACAACGTTAATGAAACGTTAAGGAAGTGGATGGAACTGATTCCAATATTTCATTCACAGCTTTTTTTAATCCTGTGAGATTTCGCATTATATTTTCCGATTTCCGATACTACTCCGTGATTTACAAATATTAAATTCCTGTGAGAGATCAAGAACAAGAGCAATTGCTGGGTTAAAATTTAGTAGTGAACAGCTTAGTGTTCAGTAAGCGCTTACACACCTGCCCATGTTTTTTTAAAAAAAAAAAAAAAAATCTACGTTCATGTAAGCTACGTTAACACTGGTTAACATTATTTTCTTGCCAATAAAACAAAATGATGATTTAAAGGTACTTTATTGCTGAATTTCAATGTGTAATTATCATTTTTTCATCAAGTGTTATTTTCCGGCGGTAAAGTTAAATTTAAATTAGAATTTGGTTTTCTTCTTTCAGTTTTATCAAGAATACTGGCTGGAAGAATATTAGTTAACACACACACACACATACTCATATACACAAATGTCCTCGAATCACCATTTACTTCTTGAGATTTATACCTTGCGCATGGCACGGCAGTAATGCTGTTTGCACGTTACAAGGGGATCAGGAAGTTGTAACTCTGAAGTATGTGAGGGTCCTGAACACGATTAATGAAAATACGTTACAGTTGATCGAATTCATTAAGTGGTGTATGATAGAGAAACGGAATTTTGCTAATCTCACATCTCTGACGTTTATATTTCATTCCAATTCTATCTCGTAAGAATTAATACTTTTGAAAAGTAATACTAGCCTCGGTTGCAAGTGAATGGTGTTTAACTCCCGTTTTTGCTACAGACGCACCAAGCCCGATTGACACTGATGATACATGAGATGAAATGATATATTGGCAAAGGATTTTTTTTTTAAGAAAGGAAACGTTACAGGCCAAAGTGTACCTCCCCATCATTTGCCATATATGAGCACTGATGAAAACCTGAAAAAAATTTGAGTCAGAGACAACGGTCCTAGCGGGATTCAAACCCCAGACCTCCCGTTCAGGAGTCCGCACCTTAACCACCTCGGCCACCCATGCTGGTTCCCTCCGTCGCGAGAGACTGGTTACCAGTTGAAGAGCGAGTGTCACCGAGTCTGACTGTGGTGGTGTAATTTCGAGATCTGGTAAACGGGTATATATCGGGTGTGTTCTCTTTGTTTGCATAGTTTAGTGTGATTTTTTATGGTTGCCGTCTTAATAAAATGAAAAATGCTAGGGATGACTATATCATGTAATACCCCTATACGCGATAAAAATTATAAAAGTGAGTTTTGAGAAAACAAAAAACGTATTTTATTGGTTCAATACTGTAAAATGCTGATACATGTCAGTAAATCAATATGTATTTTTTGTTGGACCTTCTCCATCTCTCTGTGCTTTTATTTTACATTCTGGTAAATAAAATTATGTAATACTACATATAATACGACCTTAATATTTTGTATCTTTTTCCTCGAGTTTGGTTGATCTACTCTCTGAGCGCTGTATCCTAGTACACCCACCGTAGGATCTGTGTATTCACATCAGCGATAATTCGTCTGCGGAGAACCACAATGATTTGTAGCCTTTTGGGATAGTCCGTGCTTTGTCACTATAGAAAAAATCTATGGGTTTGAAGTCTGGCCAACCAAGGGACCAGGAAATAGGACCGCAGTGACCAATCCCCCTCCATAATAGCAAGATGGGAGAAAGTCTGCAAAAAGCAGCCAGCGATGTGTTGCCAGTGCAGTGCAACATCATTTAAAAGATCACTGTCTATTATACCAGTCCACAGGAAGAGCAAGAAATGTTCTGCATTGAGATCGCTTTCCAGGAATATTGGTCCAATGAGATTATCATCTAAAATATCACACCACAGCATACATTCAGCTTCCACCAAATCTGGGTAAGGAGTTAACAATTGATACAAGATTGAGATCTGTCCAGTGAACCATGTTGTGCTGGGTTTCCCTGCAGATATAGGTGAAAGTGTCTTCATCTGACCAAAGAACTTGCAGCATGAAATCCGGTTTTTTAAGACAGCAATCATTGCATTGCAATAGGAAATGCTAACATGAAAGTCATTTATAGCTAACCAACCAACTAAATTTTGTATGGGGTACGACTTCTATCCTTGGAGTATTCGAAGAATGCAAGTATAACTGAGTCGTAAATCGACTGCGGCCTCTCTGATGCTCACGTGGAAAGTTTTGCGAAATAAAGCCAGAACATGTTGCTGACGCCCATTAACAATTGCCCTAGCTCTTAGCGTATGGACTAGTCGTAGAGTTGCATACGAAGATATGACACGAGGGCAAACGAATTAGCGGAAATCGTTGTTGATATAGTATTCGAGCTGCAGAAAGGTTTCTATTGTAAAACGCCCTCACACGATAGAACCATCGCTTTTATTCCCCATGGGAATATTCTGGAAACATGTCTTCTGAACAAATAGGTCAATGTTTCTCGAAATGTCCAGAAATACGACATAATTGCATAGAAATTAGTACGTGTTTCAGCTTTAAAACTCTCATAGGGTGTAGCGGGCTTTGTCAATATCGCTATCTAACAGACAATCTCAAAATTTCTGATTCTCAACGGTCGAGACATAATCATATACATCATCATCACCATTATTATTATTATTATTATTATTATTATTATTATTATTATTAGTATCGTTGTTGTATATTTAACTGATATTCATATTATTAATATTATAGTATTATACTAATTAACAATAATAAACATAGGTCGGTTGGATCGAACAATGAAAACTCAGTGTTAGTACATTTGCTTCCTACGCGGTTACAGTGTTAGCAATACCAAAAAAGAGTTAAAAATAAAAGAATTTAAACGGAAGCAAATAGCCCTATTTAACGTTATAGTAAAACACTAGAGGTTTTGTACCAACGATTTTGGCCGCCTCATGATGTCAATTGAATTGTTTATTCGAACAAGTTTGCAGCAGTATTTTTGGGTGTTGCGCGGCATAGGTGTTGGTAGTCTAATAGTTTATATGATTATTGAACTTCCTTGTCTCAATGCCCCACGTTAGGAAGCCAATTTGTAACATTTTTATGGTGTGTACGGGATACAGTTGAATATTGATTATTTACTTCACAGTTGCCCACTGCTGCTCCGTTTGATGCGGTTTTTGTTGTGGATGTTAGGGTCTCAGAGTTTGCTACACTGAATGTTTTGTGATCCGTTAAGGCCAAGGAGACAAGAAGGTTTCAAAAACTAGCAACAGAGAAGAACATACGACATTTTCTGTATATCACTCTTTATTCGTTATGTAATATTTTCTCGTTATAGGTGTAACTGTACCAGGAGACCGGAGTTCTAGCTATCACTCTTTCTAATTCCTAACTATTAGACAACTCTTGAGACCTCTCACTGCCCTCTTACTGCCTGACTTCGAATTCTTACTTCCTGCTGAACGTCTTAAAATTTGATTTTTTATTCCTAAGTCCCTCCTTAAGCGAATTTTAACTATATATTATTCTGAAATCAGAGTGAATTCCGGGCTTCCTTATTGGATATCCCCCAATACTTATTGTTATACAGACCGGCTCCAATTCGTGCTATTTTAGACAACGTCCATTGGCTGTCGCTACTTTACTGAGCTACGTTCCCATGATTTTTACGGCCCGTTATTTTCCCACAAAAAGCCTGTGTTATAAATTTCGACATACGCCTTTCAAGTTGGACTTCTATGCCTCTTTCATTCTTTAGTCATTTTTAGATCACTTTAGATGTTTGATACATTCTCAGAAATCTTTATTTTCTTAGTGTGGCGCCCCTCCCTTTGTCTCCTTTGTTCCGTTAGATAAACAATGTAGCTGTTATTCTGAAACTGGAAATGACCCTTTTACAGTAGGCCGGCAATGTTCGCTCTAAAATAATCACACAGGAGAACAGTAAAAAGTCTTAGCCTATCTCTGTCTCCTACTACTACCTGCCTCGGCTAAGTCTCGCGCAGACAGAACTTCCGTTACATACAATAAAACCCTTAAACATACAAGAGCTCTTGCAAAAAGGCTTTCATACGGGTGTCTTTCAGTCATCTCAATAATAATAGAACCTCCACCAAGAATCCAGTTATGCACAAAATATACACATGTCTGCTTGAATATTCACCTACATGGAATCTTAATCCTAATAATAATTAAAAATATAAACTTAATGTTAGGGAGCTCCGAGTTCCGGTTGCACGTTGGACGGTGTTTTAAATATACTCTGTATATCTGGTTTACATAAAGTCGGGTAGCACATATTCAAACTTCAATTACATACATACCATAAGTGATATTACTCTCGTATGTATAGCATTCTGAAGAGAAACTTAACAAGTTGGTCTGTAAATAGCCTGTAGTCAGCGTTTGTTGCAAAGATTCAGACGTCCGGTGCCGAGAAAGCTTTCTGTGTGTTAGAATTTCATAGCAGCAAGTGCACCACGGATGTTCGATGTAAATTTCGAACAAAATGTAGTAACTAGTAACAAAATATAGTAACTAGTCACCAAACAGAAAGTAAATTTACCAGTGTACGGTTGTTTTTGCCCTCGGCAAAGACGTTATCGTCCTGGTGTGAGTGAAAGGAATGTGGAACGAAAGAGACGTTTACAAGCAACCCAAAGAAATGGGTGAGTAGAGCTTTTCGTGAGTTCCTAATGCCGATTATGACTTGTGTAATGCTCTGCGCAAAAAATTGACTATAAAGGCATACAAATTACAGTTAACACTTAAACTAACAGAAGCTGATAACGAACAGCGCAACGACAGGCAGAAGAGAACCCACTAATTTTCAGCAGCAAAGCGACATTCACAGAAATGAAATCCTAAATAAACAATTTTGTCACATTTGGCGTACCCAGAAACCTATTAAGTTTATCAAGTATCGTCTAGATAGCTAAGTCTGTGTGAATGGACATTCCCACCTAAACCTGTTACACCTATGACTGATACTCCAAATGCAGAAAAATTCTGATACTTTTCTGTTCCAGCAGAACGGGGCACCACCCCATTTCCATAATAATGCTCGTGCATTCCTCAACACGGAGATGAGTCAGCGCTGGATCGGATAGACAGTGTTTAATGCCAAGGCTTACGATTTGGAGTCAGACTTCTTCTTGTGATGATATATAAGGGCCTCCACGATCACTAAGAAATGATATGCGAAGAGGTGTGTTAGATTACCTTACGGACATCTGTTGAGCCACACATAGTGACCACATTGAAGCACTATAACGTACAGCAAATATTTCGTTCTGCTCAGCATGATATACTTACATTAATGTATCAATTTGGATTTGTGTAATTCAAGTTCGAAAAGGTTATCGGACTTAATGTAAACGTTGTTTACACATACATACGCTTCATTCCAATCCATTTCTATTTGTTATAAAATTTTAGTTTATCTCGTTTTTCAACATACCCAGCGGTGATCTTTAGCATTTCTACATATCCCTGAGAAAAGGACTGCCCAACTTCTACAAATCACCGACTTAGAGCTTCCCAGAATTTATAACCTAAGGGATATTTACTTCTCTAAAAGGTTTTCTTTAAATTTTAGGAACAGTCCGAACTCGATGAGAGGCACATCTAGAGAGAAAGCAGGATGTTCCAGCATTTCCATCCCTGCTTTATCAATTTCAGCTTTTATAATGTTGAAGAACTCACCTGAAGAAAAAAGACTCTTTGCCTGCACTTAAGTCGGTCCTGGTGGTGCAGTGGTAATAATGCTTGCCTCGTAAACCCAAGATTGCGGGTTCAATTCCGGCCAGGACCGATGGATTTTTTCGGGCGTAAAAATCCTAAGTATGGCTTTCTCCTGAAGGGAAGTTAAAGCCGTGGGTCCCGTGTTACTCAAGGCTGAAAGAAAAGGCATCTGAGCAAAATTGATCGGCCGTTTCACGCCCTGAATTGAACGCGATGCTGATGACCTGAAATGTTAAAGAGCGTCCGTAAATAAACAAATCAACAACAACCTCCACTTAACGCGTCCTTTCTTATTCATTGCTTCTAGTTATTTTTAATTAAACATGCGCAATAATCTTCTATCTCTGCATATAACCGGAATAACATATTGTGCATCTCAAAAAACACACACCATTATCTTGACTGCTGATGGATGTATTCAGGTTATATAAACCTTGTATTTCAATACCACCCTTTAGTTTTAGAACCACAGAGATGGGCCCATGACTATCTATAGTAAAAATAAACTGTTAAGAGCTTTCTGTTTGCCGGAACATTTCTTAGATGAGACTTACAAATATTGTCTTTCAGCACTTTTTGAGTAGATGCCCTCATTCAATGCACCTCTTATTCTTTAATTAAAATAGCATATACTCTAGAGTGTGTGCTGCTTGCTTCCTGTACTTTGCCTTTCATAGTCACTCGCTGATCTTACAATATTAATCAGGCATTTTATTTAACTTTTCTTCTTTAAAAACTCCCTAGAACTTCCGCCAGCTCATCTTAAATAATGTGTTATCATATTTCAACTGACCACACCAGCTTTTTACACAGTAAATTACCCTAAAGTTGCCAACATAGTTTGATGCATTTCTGAAGCATACATTCACTCATTTGCAGGTATTTAATGACAGCTCATTGATTGACACGTTCCATTTTTAGGGCGTCAGCGCTTCTATTATTTCAAAAACTGCTATGACGTTAATTGAATAAAGTATGAAATGAAAATTATGCACACGGTCTTATTCGTTTAAACTGTTCTTGTGTTGTGAAATTAAGGTTTTTAGAAAGGGGTGATAGGTAAGACATAGATACCAACCCTCGTATGTGCACAGTGTCCCAGGATTCCGTACATTTTTCAAGATATCATCTATTGTACTTTCATGGCATACATGCCATATTTGCTACACCTTTCTGGAATTTAAGGGATGGATAAAAGTAGACGTTATGTACGCTTCTTTCCGTTAATTTTTTTTCTGTAAAATAGCTTTATCGAATTAGCTGCAAATCTAATACTACTTAATTTCCTCCTCTACTTATGTGCCTGTTTTAAATATAATTTCCTTTAGCTGTTAGTAATATTGATCTGCTGAATTTAGTGTCGGTTTAAATGGGTAAAGTATTTATGCAATGATAGTGAGCAAATATAACACTTTTGAAAGAAAAATATCCACGAAGTATCTAAGCACGTTTTCAGTAGTCAGATATTGACGGTTGTTAAATCAGCTGCTGCTTTATCCACCCTTAGAGCGAAATGTAGGTTGCCTATCCCGAAAAAATGCAACGATTCTGGGGAAAAAAAAAACCACACACACACACACCCACACCCACACCCACACCCACACACACACACACACACACACACACACACACACTCATACATGCAATTTGTGTATTTTATGTATTTTGTTTTGCTTAATGCAGGAATGTAATTAAAAACGTTGCATTGTTTTAAGACCTTCTGTAACCGCTTTTCATCAAAGGTTTAGGGACCTGTCTCGTACAAGATATTTTTGACAAACTCTCAGCAATTTTTACCTTAAGCGATGGCATGTAAAATGTATTGAGAAAAAACAAAATTTTGGATTCAAATTTTCAAGCAATTTATCATTAAAATGTTATGATTTAACTAAGCAATCTTAACGTATATATTCCTGGTTGCAATGAAGTCTACTTTACAGATACAGAAAATACTTAACTATTTTAGTCGCCATTGTTGTTCCAAAAGGAACAGTCTTGAATGTCGAAAAGGTTCTAAAGATTTCTTATGAAGGTTAATGATGTGTTGGGGTTGGTGATGGATGTACCAAAAGTTAATTTGAAGAATGTGCTTCTACAAAACGTAATGTCTTCCCAAGAATATATCTAGTTGATAGCCTAAATATGTGAAAATATGTAACTACTATCATCGGAAATTAACTAAAGTATGTGTTTAGGTTTAAAGCTGGTTGCTTTATTGTCTCGTTTTCAAATTGGGTATATTAAATTTTGTCACTTCATGTGCATAATGCAGAACACTTCGGGAATCGCAAAAGTGAATCACTTATTTATAAACGAAAGAATGTAGAAACATAATATTAAGAATAGTTTTCTGAAAAAAATGCATTTTACACGAATTTTGCTTAATCATTGCAGTATGCAAAACCAACAGGCTTATAGAAAACGATCGGTTAAAATGTGTGTTATTTTTAATGGGTTGTTTGAGATGAAGGAAGAAAATTTGGCACCCGAGTCTTGTTCACGGCTGGCCGTTTGTGCCTACTCCTCCAATGGGGGAATCCACGGGAGGAAGGAAACATCGAGTGGCCTGCATCCACGGGCAGTGACTGCGCAGACGTAAACGGGGTCCCTAACATATTTTCAGATAGAATACTGATGTCGGAACTCCCATCTAAGGAGTTCGAGTCAATGAGAAGGGTCGCTTTCACACCACGCGCCGGGGCAGAAATCTTTACAAAGCGCAAGCCACCATCACAATGTGCCAGTTCACCTCGCCGTGCCACCGTCGTCTCTAATAGAACCAACGGAATGAACTATCCCAGCATCCGCCTTATTGACGAGGAGTAATCACAAAAAGTACCCCAGTTAAGAGAAACAGGCCTACTGGAAAATTTACCCAGAAATTTCCGAACGCGAGTATCAAGCGTTGCCATCTGGGCCACTCCACTTTTTGCTGGTGATTTTAAAAACATAATTGCCACATTTGGTCTAATAATTCTACTTGAACAAACAACCGCCTAAATAGACTATCAGGACTGACTTGCCCGTCATCAGCCGACTGTTGTATAGGAAGGTTCATTAATTGGCGAGTGACTGCAAAGTGTGTGTTAACACTCAACGTATAACGACTAGTATGGTTCATAGCTAATGACAAAGACGACCTTATTTTACCTGTAAAGTAAATTAAGATATTAAGAGATATTGTGTACAAACAGCCTACATTGCGGAAGATAATATAAAAAGTTGGAGAGCTAGAACTACTTTGTTTCAGCATCTCATTCCCCAACATGTGTAGACTGTTATATGTTTAATGTTTTTTACTTCATAAATTGTCAAGGAAAATTCTTATTACAGTTTATATAATTAGCACTGGATATGCTCGTACGGCTGTCCCTGTACAGCCTTTTGTCGATTATAAACTAATGCCAGAGGTGTTATTATTAAGCTAAATGATTTGAAATACTATACACATCTAATAATGAAATATAGCAATCTAAATATTTGTCATTTTTCCTATTCCTCTTCTGAATTTACATTTTCCATTTTGTTAGGGAACAAAAATTCATCACTTTTATATTCTGATTTCTTTAGTCTCTCCTGTATCTAGATGATGATTGCAAAAACGCTTAAGCAAACGGTTACATTAAACGCCTTTCCTCTAAATTTGTGGGATTTAAGTTTACACGACTTACGTAATTTTTTTAAGTCACCTTAGTTTCAAGTGCCGGAAATACCGGGCTTTGATATTTAAAAAAAAAAAAAAAAAAAAAAAAAAAAAAAAAAAAAACTTGTCCACACAAGCAGTGTTTTACGTCTCGGCTAACAGGCAAACCGGAGCCGGTGACGTTCTTATTTCAACTCCACTTCTTAAAACTTGCATACAATCTTACGTTAAATATGATTTTGGAATTTTCGTTCGCCCTGGGCTCTATTTGATAGATACCTTTAAGTTTGACAACGGTAATGTTTCCGATTTCATTGTTCGCGTTTCCCCTAATATTCCGATACCCCCGTTATTCTCATTTCGAACTGATTTTGTTGGCAAACGATCAAGATGTTTGCCAATTTCGTCCAGAGTTTGTTGTATATATATATATATATATATATATATATATATATATATTTGTTCACTAAGCCAGCACATCAAAATTAGAGCACAATATTGTTAATTATTAATTCTGAAGGAAAATTCAGAAGAAAGCTAAAATAGTAGCAGCACACATACACAAAGAGATAATTGACATTAAAATGGCGTTTACACAAAACAGAGCTGATCTAGAGTCAAATGTATAACCATATTCCGTAATGAATGTATAATGTCATGAAAATGTCAGTGAACAAATCAGAAAGCGACTTTGAAGAACATGACAGCGGAGTTGAAATACCTGCGTAGCCTGTGACAGTAAGCCCAATAGCCGAGACAAATACTACGTGAATGGACAAGTTTTACAACTAATGTGCTATAGAACACTGCATTTATTTTCACAGGGCCCCTATCAACTATCGTACGGTACACTACTTCGAAATATACAAATACTTTATCCATGCATAGAAATAAGTATTTTAGCAGGGAATACATATCAGAATAGTATTATTTATTGCTTGTTTAATTGTAAAATTTCGAGAGCAATTTTTATTCTCCCATTGAGATAAAAATTATATAAATTAGGAATAAATACTTTCTAGAATATTCGTAATGGCACGTAGGAGTGGTGTAGTACCAAACATCAAGCTCCTTGTGCGACTTTTTGGCGTCGACATTAACTTTAAAAATTACTGCTAACTTTAATTAGAGATTATGATTCGAAGCACACTTGCTGGTTGAACAGAGAGCGACAAATTTGGTCCACTCCTGCCGGAGAACCGCAAATTAGGAATAGCGATGCAAAAGCTTTTTTCGGAGGTGGAGAGTTAGTTAGTTGTTAGGAGTCAGACGAAAGTTTAATAGAGTTGTAAACCGACAGAGGAAGAGGCGACAGCTGAAACTAGAGTAGGCTCTTCCAAAGAGGCTTCAGCATAGGCAGTCTTTCAAAGATAAATGAACTTCACTCACTGCGTTTTATTGCTGTAATTAGTAATAGGAAAAATAAACTAGTTATATTTATTACTTTGGAGTTGTACCCCTGTCAAATGTTCGCGCCAAATGTAGGTTTAACAAGGTTGCTAGGTGACTTATCGTCACTGCAGGCTTGTCGTCTTTTGAGTAAATTATAGTACAAAATGAGAATTTCATGCAATATGTATGTATAATATGAATTAGTATTTTTCATGAAACATTATTATGTATACCAATACTGCAATTATATATTTATGAAACAAAATATTCGGCTGTCCAATTTTTCCATTGACCACCAACTGACTGCCCCGTGACGACGGCATTTAGGATATTTTTGTCCCGCTATATAAGGGAATGCATACTTATAGCAATGCCTTACACTGCATTGACACGGGTTGCGAAGCGATCAAGAAACGCACTTCTGCTGCAGTACAATTCAGTAGCGGCATTCACATACATAGCAAATCTATCGCAGGGGAATAGTGTTTCAATTAGCGGGGATATTTTGTAAATATTTGTAGATATTACCTTTATAATTACATATGCCTCATTTACAAATGCTTTAATTTTTTGTCAAGTAAATATGCTCTAATACTACACGTTACATTACAAAGTTATTTCTTTTAAAACAGTTAATATTATTGCCATTGATGCAATTGTTTATTTGAAATACTTATGATACAGTGATGATAATTAGCCAAATTATTATTACAAAATTTTATCTTGTGCAAAACGTTCGTTACTGTATTATGCAAAGTATTTACTGCTATCTACATATACCTGTTACGCTATTCCTTTTAATTAATACTTTATGCAGAATAATAATAATAATAATAATAATAAGTAAGCGTTATGAATTAACAGAATATATTCATACTAATTCACAAATGAACACAAACCCAGAAAAATGATGTAGAAATATATTTTTGCACAAATTACAAGTTATTTGTGTATATATATATATATATATATATATATATATATAATTATATACGTATTATTTAAAGAAATAAAGAAATACAAGAATATATCAAACATATTACTTAAAATTACATACATTTCAAAACTTAAGGACATTTATATAATTTTTATATTGCAATATTTAAGAGACATTACTAAATTGCTGGCCATTATTTGTAGCATCAGAATGTAATCTAACAAATTAACCGACAGATATTAAACCCTGTACCAACTTTTGTAAATAAACGAAAAAATTAAACAATAAAGTATTAGGAAAATGAATGACCATACTAGTAAAATCACAAAATTATAATGACAAAATTGGATAGTTGGCAAGCACCCAGTAGAAGTATACTGTACCGTATTCAATTTCCCATGCATGCAAAGCTAATGGTATTGGTGGCGTCGAACTAAGAGTATTTTGATCTGTCATTGTTCTTTTAACAATAATTATTACACAGCAGAGGAAAGCACGTGGATAAGTTCGAGCATCTGATATATTTGTATGCATGCAATCTATGCTACTGTCGCATTTAGAAATGTGTGTATGTAGGTATGTGTGTATGTATATATGTATGGATATATGTATGTATATATGTATGTACGTATGCATGAGTATTGCCCTTTTGATTGCTATAAGGACGACATTGGCATGTACGGCCTAAGGCCCATGCGACAGTTGTATTTACTTGAGTGTATCCTGAAATCGTACAATAAAACGTTCATTACTTATTACTATAATGATCGCGAAAATAAAGAAAGCCACGCAGTTGCATTTGTCATATCTGCATGAATATGTTAAAAGGTAACCCGTATTCATCAGTGTAACTAATGAAACACACATGTAGTATTCATAAAGAGAAAATTATAATTTAACAACTTTCAGAAGCAACACTCCAGTGATTTACAGCCATATTCCACCTGATTGACGTCTAACATCTTTCAGGGTGAGTTTGAAATGTCAATTGTTAGCTACCAAGTGATGGTATTCGTGCAATGTCCCATCTATTTTTGTCGCGCTAAGTTTTGAATTATTTCTTAAGATTTCGAATAATCAACTGGGCAAAGCTTAATTTCCATACCTAAACTGTGTGAAAATATTTCCGCCTCAACTTTCCCGGCACTATATCAAAAGCATATCAAATATTGATAAATTCACACTGATCTTTTGGAAACTCTTTCCTTGATTCTCAAATTTACCTCTCCACACATCTTCACAGCAGTACCAAAGGTATACCTTGTGTTACGCAGATGGATGCCTTTAGTCATTAGTATTAGGATTTTCATTTATATTACCATTTTGAATTTAAAATTTGAAGCGAAATCCTTTCCTTCTTGGGAATATAACTAACGTGAACAAATTCTCTTTGAAATTGCGCGTAAGAGTTATTCTACCATATACGTTATAGCTGAAAATATTTCCCAATAAAAAACACGTCAATTTGAAATATCGAGTCAACATAAACAACGCCAGGCTTAGCTACACGAAAGTGAAAGAAAAATAAACGTGATATAGGGGCACAAAAGCGAATTCCAGATAGGTTCAAGTTTGCTTTACGGAGCTATAACTTTAAGCTTCTTATGCAGCTAAGTATAAGCTCATTGATGCTGTAGAATTTCTTAGGTTTACGACGCTATTAAACTTTCAACAAAAAGTGTAGGCATTATATATGAGTTTTTTGCTCTCCCATTACTTATTAATACAGGCTTAGTTTAGCAGCCTGGCATACAAAAGCTCTACTATTGGATTGTTCAGTTTCTCATCAAAACCATCTCACAGTGAAATATTGTTGATTTCTTATGACGTCAAAAATGACTAACTCTAATTTCTTAAAATAAATACAGTCGCTTTTACATTTTTCAGACTTTTACAACTTTCCAGAACTTGCAAAATTGTGAAAATGTAGGTTATATTAAGGTTTAATTTTTCGTTTTGATTCCCATAATTCACTCTAATAGGAAGCGTGGTGTTTAACGGCTTTAACAGTTACGTTATGAAATGCGTACGTAACATTTTGATGATCAGAAAAGATACAAAAATTCTTGGTTGCCTAAAATATATACGGAAGAAAGGTATTAACAAACTAAAGCAAGAGCAAAAATAATGTAAAAAGCTCAGAGTAATATTGAAGAAATGAACGAAATTTTAATATAGGATAAAATTACATGTTAACAGTTCGATGAGAAAACATGAACAGTAATGGGGACAAAGCGACCCGAAGTGAGAAATTACACATTACAACAATCTAAATAAAATGTCAATATTAATGAATGGAGATGGATATACATCGAATGCTCTGGATACTCAATACCTATACGCGTTTTATTCTCGATAGACATTTCCATATTTTTAAACAAATAAAACAAGCAAGTCTTCCATATTATTTTCAGAGTACTTATATAATTATAAGACAAAATAATCTGAACCTCCTATTTAACGGGCAGCTTTTATTATGGCTCTGCGGTTGAAATTAGAAACGCATCCATTCTAGCTGCATCTAGAAACATGAAGTTGATTAGTTTTCCTGTGACCACTTTAAAATGCACAACTTATGATAATATTAATTTAAAATTGTCCTATAACAAAGAATATGTCGGAAAAGTATCGAGTTCATATACAGGTGTATCCTTTAATATCGATAGGTATATTATCGAGAGAACTGAGAACCTATCTGTAAGTCAACACTTGTAACGATACCATGAACAAACGGAATAATATTACGATTTCTGAGTAAGGAATCTGTGAATGACTCCTGTGCTTAAAATGTCTTAATGTTGTGTAGAATGAGGCAGTTTAATGTCCTTGTTTTGTTCTTGATGGTTTGACTTTCTAGGTGTAAATCATATTTAAGCTTAAATAAATATTCTGATTCAAAATAAAATCATTTAGACGTATATATGTATAATTTTGTTTGTTCTTCTAACACTGTAGTCGGGCAGTGGTATGCTCTGTTTGTTATGTATAGCACCCTCTGGCCAAAGTGCTTTTTGCTTATACTTGTACATACCTGTGCATGGTTCTCCGCGACTTATTGTTGGTTTTTTGTATACAACAGGCATAAATTACAAATAATATTTTCAGATTAACCTTCATAATCATTATGATGTAGCATTTTGTTTCCCGAGACAAAATTAAGCCTGTATTTCGTTCTGTGCATGTTACGATTGTTTTATAATATATATGAAGACAATAAACACATACAAGCCAGGCGTTTTTACCGTCTATTACTGCTTTCTATCTATATACTTTTTCCAATAATACGGAAACATTCCTGCTAGTTTATCTCGTCAACATTTACCTTTACAAGATGCATTAAAATATGTCATTACATAAATTCTGGACTTTACTTATTATGCAGCAATGAACGTACGATCAGATTTATTTCTTTGCCCAAATTAGAAATTACGGAAAAGAGGGTTCGGTTTGTGTGGCGACACCTGGAGGTAAATCAGAAACATTCGACCAAAGTGTAGAGTACGATTTCAGTTAAAAATGTATTGCAAAGAAAACAATGCGAAAAAAGCAGTATCGTGCAACCATACGTACTGTTCTTATTCCACAAATTAAATTTAGTTTCTTAAATATGACTACATCTCCATGCAGAATGATTCTCCATATCATATTGAAAAAATCTAAAGTCCTACTTCAGCAATTAAAATATGAGTGTATTAGATCGACTCTCTGGTGCGTTAATGCATTTATAAGTCAAACTTGACTTTAAAAAGTACTGTAAGACTTTATTTCATAAAAATAAACGTAACACGTACGACACGTGTTAGTAAATTGAAAAGTATAAAAAATTGTAATTTAATGGTAGACGACTGCATATGGTATGCAACAGAATGCGTATGAAATAAGGTCAGTTTAGAATATACACGATCTTCCCCAGGAAAGATGTTGCTGAGAGCTATCGATTAAGAATTCTGGTGCTAGAGACCAGGAGATTTACTTCACATTTGAAACAAGCATCCTGAGATCTCTAAAAGTGATTTAGGCAATAGTTTACTACAATTTATCATTGCTTTAAGGCCTTTTGGAACAAGATACAGCATATTAACAACCCGAAAGAATGTGTATCTTTTAGTGTGATTTGTACAGGTACAGGAAAGAAAAGGAGGTGCCTTGGAGGATTGAAGTTTAAAGCGATAATGTGCTACATCATGGAACTGAAAAAAGGTTTGGTCCCTTACCATTTGATCGCTCCAATATCTTATCAAGCGCATGGAGTCCATGATCAAGTTAACATATTTCAAAAAAAAACTGTGAATGATTTCCTTCTTCTCTGACAACATATGACGGCAACTCGGAAACGTTTGAGAGATTGTTGGATGGACTGGGTAAAACGTTATACTTGGATCAAAAGTAGTGGCTGAAGTGGAGAAATGGAAGTGAGACGGGTAGAAGTTGACGGGTTGGGTAGAAAGTACAAATTTGCTCCGAGACATCGAATGGCATCTTTTCTGTTCCGTCTCTTTATCCTCGTTTTTCTCCCTTCCCCCAACTCCCATTGTTGTGTATGTCTCCCATCTCCTTGCTTCGCCAGACTCCTCAACGGCGTGAACGTACGCGGGTTGGGGAGGGGAGGCGACGGCAGTTGAATAATGCATAGCATCGCTTCGCTGGCCCCCAAATCTCATCATTCGCCAGATCGCCCCAGGACGTGGGCCCCTTCCCTTACCAAACCACCCTGTTTCTCACTCCTGTGCATTCTGCTCAACCATAAAAAATCTGCGACCAATTTAGTGCTATGTCCTTTGAATATGAAATTATTGCATTTACTGGAAAGTCATATTTCTAGAAAGTATACGCAGTTTTGGAATTTTAATATGCATGTTGTATTCACGAAAACGGTCAATTAATTTTTACTCGCTTTAAGTCTAAAGCGCTTGTATCTTCAACAGAATATTCTGAATACTATGAACAGTATTGTTTGACAGGGCATGAAACATTTATCCTTGAATATTGTTTGTTTTGAGAGAGATTTCTAAAGACTACAGCTCAATATGGACCTCTATACATTCTGTATATGCATATTTCAATATTTTCTATAGCATCGTATATCAAAACAGCATATGTTTATTAGCTGGGCTCTGAAAATCCTATTCTGTCATAGTGAACACCGTAAACAGAGTGGGTACTAAACGGAGCATGCAAACAATGTTACCAACTCGTGCTTTGACAAATAAAACAGCAGTATTTGCAGTGATAAAACTGTTTCTCCAATTTAAATTTCCTCTTAGCCGAGCCGCACACTAGCTAATGTGCGGATAGCGAGTATTGCCGTTGCAGTGAAATGGGGAGAGGAGAGTAGAGCGGATCAAACAGTACGTTGTGCGTTCATTCTCAGTAACGTAACACTTATCAAAGACAATAGTATAGAACGGCAGTTTACAAACTGTGGTCCAGGAGTTCCTTCCAGTTTTTCCATGAAGCATTAGAGTATTTATTCTTGAATGTGCAGGCACAAACAATGAATTATAAGAAAAAGAATGATGATACAAATTTATGTCATTTCTTAAGCTAAAGTAATTTATAATTAAAATAAATGAGATTATTTTTTCTGGACGGAGCATTCAAATTGATTGACCGAAAGTGCGAACCAGGCAGAAAATCATACGTACCGTGTTAGCTTACTTGGCAACATCACGTATCTTTCGGCAACGAAATGTGCACGCTGGTACTAACCAATCTCCAAAGAAGGCAATGAAAATCAATCAATATCTGTACACATTTATTTTAAAAAATATATGCGAAAACGGTTTGGAAAAGGAAGAATCAGAGCTCAAAATGCATATTTCCCTTATTAAGCCCGATATATCACGTCTTATAAGCGAAATTTAGCATATTCCTCTCATTCAGGAATTAAAATTAACCAGTAATGTTGCGCTATCGTATATTGTCAGCTACTATCAATATTTTGTAACATAATTGTTATGATTAGTACGATTATGTAAGTAAACGGTGCAATAAAAAGGAAATTTTTGAAAAATACGTATTTATCCCCTTGATTATATCCATAAATTATGTAAACCAGTAATATAAACGTTTATAAATATATACAATATAAATTTAGAATTTTAAACTTTGAATTAAATTTTGGGAATTTGCGTCAAGGAGAAATCTACAAAGGGGCTCTGGTATCAAGGAAAGTTTGAAAACCGCTAGTTTAGAGAATAAGAATGCATAAACTTTGCTAAATTATACGTTAGAAACATTTTACTTAATTTAATGCTAAATTCTAAAAATAAATATAATTATATGTAAACAAATATACATTTTTACCCTTTAAGAACACTTAGCAGAGTTATAATGGCAATTTTAGTACTGAATCTCAACGGAATAAAAACTGAACTTTTTGAAAAAGTATACTGGCTATACAAATGAAACTGTTACTACTTATTAAGGCATGACTTCTAAATGATAGACATTTTATAAGTTTCCGTAACCTTAGTTATTATTATAATAAATAATTTTACTATACCAGAACAAGTATTAATTTTTAAAATTTTCGCCGGTATTATCTCAGAATCCTCAGATTTTAAAACCATTTTGAAAACATGTTACTTAATATTACTAATGAAATATGTAATTTAAAGCAAAAGTTACATTTTTGAAAAAAATGTGCTGAGATTGTATCATTGTTTTATCAATTTTAAAAACATGTACTTTTTCCAGGTCTCTCATGTATGCACAAGTTAAAAGGTTTCACAGCTCTTCAGAGAAAAGCATTTTGAAAATGCACAAAATAATTCATAAATCTTCTTACATCGATTTTTAAGAAAAGTGTACCTAAAATAAAAAATATGCAAGTTACGGCAAATTACAAAAATCATAACAACATTTGTTGTGTGGCAGCCTGGCAAACATATTTAAATTACCACTTAAGCAATAAATTCTCCAAGACCAAAATAATATGTTTGTAATCTGCAAACTGCATAGTATATAGTTTCGTGTTATGCATAACACGAAAAATCGATTTTTGACCCATAATCTTTAAATTGCCATTTAAGCATAAACTTTCCAAAAACAAAAGGTGTATATGTTTGTAATCTGCAAACTCTATAGCATATAGTTTCGTATTATACATAAAAGGAAAAACCGTTTTTTTGGCCCAATATCTCTACCAAGTGTCCGTAAATGTTATTTATGATTTTCAAATTCATTTGCCCTCAATTACATTTGGTACCCATTACATATCTTTACACTAGGACATATGCACAAAAATTCCTATAAGGTGCAATTAAGCAAAATATTTTGAAAACTCCTTTCTGGGGTTATTCCGTTTGGTATGTCGCATATTAAGGAGAATACTCATTTAAAAATCAGGAATCTAAAGATAAAATCTTCATTTACGACCATGTTTCATTGAAAGGTAAGAATATAGTTCTACAGAGCTTACATTGCCCCCCATAAAGATAATTATTAGTTGTTAACAATACTTTTATTTTCTTTGGCAACCATCATATGTGTTTGGTAAACTTTGCTCTATGCCTTGAACAAACTTTTCAGTTCCAGTAACTGCTTCATTGTGTCACTTGAAGGAAATTTGCTTATCCAAACGTGTTATGAGAGTAAGTACCAAAGATGCCCCATTTGACTGTTGCCTTTACGCTCAACGTCCCTCTATCTACTACCTCCTCTATCACTTACTGGTGACTGTAGTAATCTCGTACAAAGAGCGACAAGGAGAATGGGTTATGTATACAAACAGATTTTATGATCAAATTCAGGTATTACCTAAAACGAAGGTCTACTTTCAAATATGGCTGGTTCCAGTTGAGCATTTTATAAGGGAACAAAATACTTGCATGGAAACATTAGGATATCCCATAATAAAAGAATTTTATATTTCAATAGGAACAACTTTTTTTTTTAAATTGCTAATATTATTAAGTCAATATGAAACACAAATACTGTCATTAAACAAAATCAACAAGCAAATATCCTCCACGTCTTCGTTGGCACACCCTCACTCTGTTGGCAATGTTTTTCACAAAGTTCTGCTTTGAGTTGAGGGATGACTCATAGATTTTCCATATAAACACAAGAGTTTTACACATCCCTATAAAAAGAAGTCAAATGGTGCCAAATCACATGATCTCGGTGGTCAATTTTGATCGCCGTTGCAAGAGAGGTTCGACGCTGCAAATAATTCGCGGGCTTAAGCTCTTGTGTTAGTTAGCTTTAAAGGGATGCATACGCGTATCTTTTGTTAAAGTTCGTTGCAAACTGCTTTTCGGAATGGTTATTTGTTGAGGACGCAGACAAATCGACTTCATGAGGTCGTAGCAACGCTCTCTGACGAGGACAACATTCTCTACCGATAACCGGGAATATCCAAGAGATTTATGTTTTCTGTCGATCCTGTATATTCAGATTTCCATACTGTTGACACGTTAAGTGCATTTAGTGTACCAAAAATTACACGCAGTCCTCGAACAGTCTCTACATAACATTCACCGTACTTAAAATGCGCTTTCAGAATCTGGATACCTTGATCCTTCGTTTATTGCTCCATTTTAGCTGTTAACAATTCACACAAATGATAATCATTAAACGCAATACAAACATGAAAAACTGTTAAATTTAAGGTCCGGCAACCTAACAAACCGACAGAGGAGCTCAATTTAAAAATGGCCACACCCTATACTTGTAGTGCTATTGAGATCTGCAATTCATAATTTTGCAAAGTCTTATATTGCAAACATGGCTATATTTGAAAGTATCTGTAGAACTTGGTCACCTCTGAAAGGCTACAGCACTGTAAATAATAATTTTATTTTCACATATTAACATATTAACTACAGATAATGAAAACAAGTTTAATAGTATAAACATTATACATCAAAAACATAAAAGGCGGGTTCATTCCCGGCCAGGATCGATGACTTTTTTCGGGCTTAAAAATCCGAAGAATGGCTTCCTTCGGAATGGAAGTAAAGTCGTGGATCCCATGTGGTAGATTTAAGGTACGATAAAGAACCTCAAGCCTGAAAGAAGAGGCCTCTGAGCAAAATATTTCGGTCGTTGCACGCCCTGAATTGAATAGGACGATGATGACCTGAGATGATAAAGAGCATCCGTAAATAAAACAAACCTAAATAATAATGTATACCTTCAAACGAATGAACTGTCCACAATGGAACAATCACATTAATTTGTACCCCTGCATCACTGTCCTCACCGCCACGGGTGGCCGAGGTCGTTAAGGCACGGACTCGTGAGCGGGAGGTCTGCGGTTCGAATCCCGCCAGGACCGTCCTCCCTGACTGGGGTTTTTTCCAGGTTTTCCTCAGTCTTCATAACTGGCAAATGCCGGGGAGGTACCTAAACTTAGGCCTGGAACGCTTCCTTCCTTAAAAAAAAAAAATATCCTTTCCCAATTTATCATTTCATCTCATGTATCATCAGTGTCCACCGCCTGTGGTGCCTCAGTAGTGAAAACGGGCGTTAAACACTATTCAAAAAAAAAAAATCACTGTCCTCAATAATACTTAGTACCACTACAAATTATCTCTTTCCATTCATTTTCAAAACAGGTAATTCTCTGGATCTACAGTTTTTACTGATATTCCAAATGCAATAGGTTCACATCAACACAAGTTTTCCGTTTTTTTTTTCAGTGATATAACTCTCTTTATTTAACTATTACAGCAGTAGTGCAGCTCTCCTATTATGATAATATGTTTTAAGGACACTACCGCAGATTATAGTTAGTTATGATGCTAATATTAAAAGCGGCACTTTATTTTGTGGGTAGGAACAAAATAACATCTTTTTTAGCATGTGTATTATACACTATATTTAGTCACTCCTGAATATTTGTAAATAAAGATATAATTATAAACTAAGTCTATTATAGTAATTCCGAAACTTTATTCAATTAATTGAAATAGTTGTTGTATTTCTCACAGAGGGAGTATACAGGAAAATTGGTTTAAATCTCTTGATGATGCCAATATTGCAGCGGTGGTTATTAGTAGTTTTAATGTATTTTGGCGGGCTAAGTTTTCAAATTAAATTAATGTTTATTATAATTAAAGTTTATTGAAGTAATATACTAACTAGTCGTTTAAATATCTAATTTTATCTCGTGAAGGTATCAGGTGTTATTTATTTTCTTCCAACCTGATATGGCTACTTATGCAAATAAATCTTAAAAACAAAATTATGTCATATTAATTATTGCACTCTACTTGACTAAACTTACTTTTTCAATGAGAAAACTGGAGAAGCAACTAAGAAGTTTCCTTCACAACAATGCCTACATTTTACTTCCAATCAAAAACATCTCAAGTTTCCCAAACTTTGCCCAAAATTTAAATTGATCCATCCTTTAAAAGCACTGTGATACATAAATGGCCCTGCTATTTCATTGAAGGACATTTATTTTTCCCCTCCATTGTGATTGTTTCAAGTATAATAACCAAGCCAGCCACCTTAACATTAGAAAACACATTTCTTGGCGGTATCATCATTAAATGGAGCACATTTTGGCATTTTTAAAATATTTACTCCCATTTTTATAACAAATTTAAGGAAATTATGGCCTTTTTAATCCTTTCACACATTACTTTAATTCTCTCATCTATAAGAATCTGTGAAAATTTATTATTGAAATTTAAATGCTATAACTCATGGCTATAACTGAAAATAAAAGTTTTAAATGCTAACCTTTCCAACTTAATAAAAGAAGAAGAAAAGCATACAGCAAACAATGTGGTTTTAGAGGCTCTTTAATATATTGATTCATTTTCCTAGACAAGCGCATATGCTCTTTAAGACTTTGGAAGCAGTTGTTTTTTGTAGATGACTAAACGATCTGAGTTCATAAAGTTGAATTCTATGCAACAACACTAAGCTCACTTAGGCCATCATTAGTACGTTTCATCTTATTCATGTTCTGAAATATTTTTGACAGTTACTTTTGCATTGTTAAAATAAATATTAAATCGGAATGGATGTAACGTACAGATACTTAAATGAATATAATTTTTTCATGCGAAATTTTTCTTCAAACTATTTCAGACACAAGATTTTTAACGGTGTTGTAATTTTGGTATTTGAACCATTTAAGTGTCGAACGTTGCTCATTTAAACGCCTATGTATCAGACATACTATACCGGAGATACCGCACATGTTTTATTTTTATATTGGCAGTACTTTAAAAGAAACGATCATTGAGAGAGAGGAAAAAAAAAACAAGAGAGGATTCAACAATGTATCTCTTCTTAAGTTCCGAGTTTCGAGAGTTATTGTAACACGTACAGTTTAGTTTTGCGCTCCTATATTGTGTCTGAAAGATTTAATAAATTTGAACAATGTCTATCTTCCTTTTATGCTTGTTTTGTATACAATAAATAACAGGTGACCTTCCTGCATTTACATATATTCTTCAACAGAAACATCCTGATATTACACAAGATTATTGCGCTATAGTCTTAAGTAACATATTTCACTCAAGAATTGTATTAATTTTCCTACAATCCATATATTTATTTTAATAAAGGACTTACTTTAAAATTATAATTGTTAAAATTATTCCATAATTTTAATCCTATAATAATTTCGTCATAGGAAAAAAAAAACCAGGCAAAGACGAATTCAACTTGAGCAAATTGAAACAATTCTTTCACTTTTAAACTATTCAACGTTTTGCATTTAGAAAAAATCAAAGCTGTGAACCAATAATAATTCTCCAATGTTAGTGAAAATGATTAATATTTATAACCTTGTTTATGGTTTTTAGAAATATCTACAGAACAGGATAACAAAGTTTTTTTTTCAAAAAAATTAAATATCTGAATCAGCTTCAAAAATGCATATGCCATTTTCTTAGTGCACGTAAATGGAACTTGTTATACTTTTCTAAGAAATTTAGATAATAGCCTAAGATTGCGTATACATTTTAAGAAGAAACATTTAAAATATAGCAATCTTAAAGATTCTGAAACTTAATTGATCTCTCATTTCAGACTAATGATATTTCTCCTATAATATTTGCTGGTTCTTGCATCACTATGTATAACTTGGAAAATAAAATAGAAATTTAGAAACTGAAAAAAGATTGGCTGTAGTGTCCCCCTCAAGCATACCGGAACTATTCATGTACTACTTTATTCTTATGCTCTCTCAAGCAAGCTATTCAGTGATTTAGGAGTCAAAATCAGTAGTTCTAACAGGAAGTCGGCTTTACATTACGAGTGCATATTACAGAAATGAAAACAGAAGGGAGTAGTTATAAATTTTGGTGAGATATTGGAATTATCGATAGATAATCACATATATATGCAAACTAATTTCAACAATGCTTTTAGAAAAGGGAACTTTAATTGTTATAAATTAGTTGGTGAGTTGTAACCAGAATTTTGTTTCCAAAGGAAAAGGGATAACTCATCTATACTCGAGAGAGCGCTTTTCAAACTGAAGCGTCCATTATTATCCCACTGTAGTGTGAATGATCCTTTGTGCTTCAGGGTAAATAAAGCAGCTGATAGTTCGGTTTTTAATCTCCCCGTTTGATGACATTCAATTACACATATCCTTAAACTGAAAAGCTTCTGTTAGCGTCTTCTAAAGTTAAACGTTATTCATTCAGATTCAGGGTTTCGACACCCGCCTTGAGCATCAGTTACTATGGGGTTTCCCCTTGATGGGGCTCGTATAAATGAATAATGTTTAACGCCCGTTTTTTCCACAGAGGCATCACAGGTGGTGGACACTGATGATACATGAGATGAAATGATAAATTGGGAAAGGATTTTCATTTTTAAGGAAGGAAACGTTCCAGGCCTAAGTTTAGGGTACCTCCCCGGCATTTGCCATTTATGAGGACTGAGGAAATCCTGGAAAAATCCTGTCAGGGAGAACGGTCCTGGCGGGATTCGAACCCTATACCTCCCGCTCATGAGTCCGCGCCTTAACGATTTCGGCTACTCGTGGCGGTGTTGGGACTCGTGCCTAATGCTCAGCCGTGTAAATATCTGTCTAAAGCGTCTAGGAATTGTATAAACATTTTTATGTAAATGAATTAAGGGACTACGGAATGGGTAAACAAGAAGAATGTTTCATCTTTGACTTTTATAAATATTAAAAATCTCTGGAATTTCCTCATTTTAATGATGTATACAATTATGCAGTTTTATAATTAATAAGTGTGTTAAAATATTAAAAAGTATATCTTCTTCATGCACGTGTCTTAGTTTGTTAGTTGTCGCACTATTGACTAATAATTGTCCTTCCCAAATTCATACTCATGACGTGCCTCGATGATGATGATGATGATGATGGTGATTATTATTATTATTATTATTATTATTATTATTATTATTATTATTATTATTATTATGGAGGATAATTGATGTGGCAAACCGATATATATACACACACATGCAGGACATTTATAAAAACTTAAATGTGACTAATTATTCTAATTATGATGAATCCTATAATGCTGGAATGCACTGAAAGGTATTCTAATCCTTATTACTTCATTCCTGAAATGTTTTAATCGTACAAAATGGATGTTTTCTCAGGATTAAACTCACCACTTCGCTTCAAATGTTCAGAATATATTCTGAAACTACTACTATTTAACGTAACATGATTTATTATAGTAATTTTTATCGAATTTTTGTATAGAAAACTACATAAAATGCATTTAATTAACTGTATAAAAATGTATTTCTCTTAGAGCGCATTCATAAAATAATTGTGTAGGATTTGAGTTAAGGCCTTCATAATTAACTTGTAAATATATCAGCCCAACTTATCAAATTACGGAACATTTTGCAAATTCATATGCACTATTTTAAAATTGGAAGATACCCTTAATAATAAAATTTAATGGTTTTATACTGTTAATAAAACAGTAGCTTATTAGTAAAACTTCACTTTAATGTCCTGCTAAGGCAAATGTTACAGAAGGTAGTTTAAATATGCTGATTTATTGGTCTAAATTAAATTTAATCTAAATTAATTCAAATCTTTTAATCATGATTTAACTTTATTGGTCAATGCACCTCTTGCCTTCAACGGTGCATGGAGTGGTGCCTTGCTCCATTATAGTGTAATGGGGATTCTGTTCTGAGCTTTTCGAGTGAGAGGACGTAGACAAGTTCCCAGGGAATGGGGTTCATTTTTGCTTCCATTAGAATTCCAGTGAGCTCCTGGTTGCCTATTTGTGACCTAGGTTTTCTAAGAGCGCTTTTAGGTCTATGTTATGTAAACTAATATGTAAATTTAAATTTAAACAACCTTTCTCTGGATAAATTATGAACTTTTGCAGTTTATCATGCACTAGCCTGTAATGTTGTAAGGAGTTTGTTTCAGATAATTATGCGTATTTTTGAGAGATATTTGTGACCTGGTAAATTATATGATATGTAATTTTGACTTACATATATATAAATTTTGGTAGCCCAGCCAGGCAGGTTTCTTTGTGTACCGTTTCAGGTAATTCCGTAGTTAAATGTACTTCCATTAATAGAAATATTTAAAAGTTTAATAGCAAACAGCATTATTTACGTTTTAATGCTTTAATAATTCTTATATGTAAAATTTAAACAAATAATTAAGGTGCCGTGCACACCTAAATTTGCAAAGCTAAAAACACCATATATTATTAAACTATGGCTTTTTATCACTAATTGTTTGGAATAAAAAGGGATGTGAAACTGATATATTACTTCCCTTAAATTTTGTTAAAGTCCTTATCTCCTTTTAATGAACCACACACATACTTCCACAGATCCATAGCACCTTAATATATTTTTTTACGCTATTCAAGTGTAGCATAAATTATAATACCAAAAGCAAGTTGCACATAGTAATAATGGTTAGCAGAGCGCGATTGTTATATAAGGAAAGTTACGTATTGACGGCACATAGAGCGGAGTTGTTCAAATTATATCATAAACTTACGTCCTTACATCGTAACCGCATGGTAAAATAGAAATATGTGGACTCTTCGCAATCGACTTTTTGCAGGATATAAGACAATACGCAATATACCTGGCATTTATAATGGTCATCACGGGAGAATGCGACATTATGATGAGTCATATGTTTATTAGGAGATAGCCATTTTGGAAATATACTCCCATGTGAAATAAAAACTTGGTGTCAGACAGACCTGAAAAAGAAACACGCTTTTACTCTCACAACTGCCCTTCAGAGTATTTTATTTACAGAAATGCTGAAAGCTAAATTCTAGGTAAAAAATTGAAAGTTAAATTTATATAATTCAAATTTTCATATCACGGATAAGCTAAACACTTGAAATTAAATAAGTATATCTATATGATGTACTAAAGGGGTCTTTAAAATGCAATTTCAGCCAAGAAATTAAAAATTAAAATTAAAAATAATGAAATTAAATAATGATAATTGTTGCTTTAGAATGTTACAAAATTATGCGGTACCACAATTGCAGAGTTTCCTAACATATTGTCTTTGTAGTCACAAGACATAAAGCCTGTCGGTTTTTTGAACTTCGGAATGTCTAAGAGAAATATTATTTGGTTCTCTTCTTACCTTTTTCTGAGTCCAGTATATTCCACTGAATCCTGTACATTCCCCAGAGGAATGTCCATTAATGACGGAAGAAAAAATCTTCAGATTAGAGAATTTTAAATTTGTTTCTATACGTGAGAAAACTCAGTTCTTTTGTGAATAAGACTGCGTGATTATATTTCTGTCAACTTAGCTTTCAACAAAGTTACAAAAGTTTAAAACGTTTCCTGACTTTTGAATAGCCTCATATTTTTCCTTTAGCTCATCAAATGGTCTCTTAAGTAACAGATTTTTTCCTTCCTTCCGTTTATCGTAACAATTAATCATGTTTCGATGCTCCGAAAAAAGTTTTTCAATTAAATGAGAGGATTTTTTTATGTTTTAGGTCAGAAAATTATTTGCTACTGTATGAGATTGAGAGGAATTAGACCCAAAGGGAAATTGTCATAATAGAACACTTTTTTACTCCACCAAGGGTTGTTTTAGTCGATTATACTTTAAATGTCATTTTAAAACTAAGACTATTTTGTTAATAATTGCAAAAACACTCTTTACAATGCTGATATAAAAATTAAGCAATAGTGTGTATTTTATTTAAAACATACGTTTAATTTTCTCCAGATTCATTTGCCTTTATTAATTCATTGTATTATTTTATTTCAACAAGTGTAACAAGTAACATAAACCAAACCAAACCCGCAGTTTAACAGATTATGTAAAGTATATCACATTAAGGGTAATGAACACTTTTCATTTTGTTAAATAATGACATGGAGATTTTTACATTTATGTTATTCAAAAATACTATCATAATTTCATAATAAACATTTTGCATTTCTTCGTACTTTTTCAATTAAGAAAGTCTTTTATCCCTCCCAAAAAGCAATATTTTCGAAAAATTTTGAGATATGAGAGGTTGTAGTTTGTTGTTTCTCCCTACAAATATTGGATTAGGAAACAAGATGACAGATATAATACTATACATTCGAACAGGGGACGAAAGAGGTCTCAGTATATTGTCTTTCTTCCTCTTTCGTATGTATTTAGTGTTCGACTCTCTGTACACTGCTGACAAGTATTACTTAATGAATCTCTCTCCAGATAAACACAATAGTCCATTCTTTCCTATCATCGTGTCCTTTTACCGTCACTAATCACGCTGTCTATGTTCACGGGTTTGCCTTTGATGAAAAACGAAAATCGCAAAAAAACGGGATTGCTTTCTGCTCGGCACAGAAGTTAATTAACGCGTAAGTCCAATGTAGAAAATAAGAGAATCAAAAAGTCCAGAGTAATAACCTTGCAGTTTTGATTGTTAGCTCATCGAACAGCTTTACTCTGCGAGATATACACAAAGATTTCAGGTATCGAATTTGAAAAAAAAAAAAAAAAAAAAAATTCTTCTGCTCTTGTCACGGCGCAATTATGTGCCTTATATTAATGGAACTGTACTAGCGTTCTCGTTCCGAATGTTAACTTAGCAATGTATCTGTAGGAACCGGGATCATACTGGCTGTTTTGAAAGCTATTTTTGAGGTTAGTTTTGCTTTCCACCTGAGAAGATAGGTCAATAATTAATTTATCATAAAAATCAGAGCAAATTGTTAAAAAATTAATTAACCATCAGTTATATATTGATACTAATAAAATGGAAACAAACTATTGAAATGACTCCACTTTCCTAAACTTACACAAATGCATATTACTATGAGTAGGTCAAAATACTGGCTTAAACCAACCTAAAGAAATCAGCAAACCCTATACTCAGTTCCGTAGTGAATAGTAGAATTAAAGATAAAAATTGAAGATAAAATGAGGAAACAAAGATATAAAAATGTAGAGAGAATTTCACGAAGTACCGCTTTAATATTTTACCTTAAAAAAAAAAAAAAAACTTTTGAGCCTTTATCCAAATATAACTAAATGTCAAAATTACCGTTTCGATAATAATAATAATAATAATAATAATAATAATAATACTTGGCTAGAGCATTGGGATGTGTTATAGCTTCCATTCCTTGGGTACACATTTTTATTTATATACTCGGCAACATTTGCGATATGCGGCCCTGCATTATTATAATGCAATATCCAGCTTGTTGCAAAAAAAAAAAATGGTTCTTTGCATGTGATATGGCCTTGCAGAGTTTTTTCAGCACATCTCTGAATCATTGCGCAGTGAACAGTTGCATTTGCAGATATAACATGCTGGCAAGCCATTCCTTGAATATCAAAAATGCAATGATTATCAGAGGGAGTTAAGAAGGGCTGGGCCAATCTCGTAAGCAGATGCCAAAAATGTGTGGAAAATGAAGGCAAACAGTTCCAGCATCTCTTAAGGTGAGTAAATAACTAGAATTTTTAGAATCTCACTCTAGTATCTCTACCACTGATCCTGGTGTTCTTCGCCAGATCCGACTCCAGTGTAATCTGGCTGGCCATGAACGATGGTTTATCTGCCGATGTAGTCTGCGTCGGTCATCAGATACTTGGATTACTCGATATTTTTTTAAATATCCATACGAGCACTTGTATTGTCTTCTAGGTAGAGAGAATTAGAAACATTAACTGCCAAGTCCTGCCCTTGTGTCATTCTCTGAATGTGTAAATAGATTCAAATTTGGAAAGTTTACTATAGTTAAGAACACGAAGCCTCTAAACTTGAAAACAATGTCTGTAGTTATAAGGTGAAAGTGCATGCTCTACGTTACATAGTTTTGTGAGTGCTTGATACAGTATTATAATTTGCGAATTTTCATTGGTTTTGTGAAACTGTATATGTCAGGCGCATAAATAAAAAACAAGCAAGCTTCCAACTGATTAATATCATGTAGATTTATGGGTTAACGAAGAAGGGAGAAACACACAAATTTGTTTTTGTTAAGGTAACATATGTTACACACGTTTCTTTCCTGTTATGTGTTTTAAAGAAATGTATATTTTCCTATGTGTTCCGTACGATAATACGCCCTCTCTTTAAGGAAATATTAGAAATTGGCGTTTTTAGGTGAAGAGACGAGAAAACCTGCTCAAAATCTGATTAAGCCCCATGTTGCAACCAAATCAGAAATGTTTCAGGAAAGTTTACTTGCATCAAGCACTTGATGCTTGTTAACACTCTATTTCTAAATTACAACAGCTGATTGAATAAGAAAGTTGAGGATAGCCCTCTTTCTCTTTACTATTTACATAAACTAACACAGAATATACATTACCTACTTCAGAAGCAACATCAGCTTATGTGGGACCCCAGCATACAGACTTACCTGAAAGACAAATAAGGAAAATAATTTAGTATGCTTATTTAAACAACTTCCATTAAAAACACAGTGTACTACATATATTTGAAATGCAGGTGGGGTTTTTCAAAAGACAGTTCGAACTTTAAAGCGCTTTAAATTTTAATATAATTGAGATGGGTAAAAAAAAAAAAAATCACTATGTTGCATCATTAAGGGCTTGTATTTTTGTTTCTTTTTGCAATCCAAGCTAAAAAATTTTAGGTTAAGACAAATCATTTCATTAGCGGTACTTTTCAACCAATGGTTTTACCATTAAATGTTAAGAAACTGCTAGTCAAACGCTACAACGTCTTTCTCAAATATGTGAGAAAATTTAAAATATGTAATTTAAGAGAATGCCCACTTTCTATTCGTAATTATGGAAATTTAACTAAGGAATTTTAATAAACGGCTTCAATATTGATATGGATATATCTGGAAGACCAATCATTGTTAATGCGAGTCTCTGCTGGTATAAATAATGCAAAACTGTATCTTTTCCTCGTTTGTTAGCTGAAAATCCTTTGCATTCGTTTAAAATGCAAGCTAAAGACCTGGCCATATTTGCATTGAAGCAGGAAATGTTGTCTCAAAATGTCCTATTTAATTATAATTGACTCTGATGACTATGATAATAAATGCATCTTGTTTCAGGTAATCAAGGGTATTAATTTGCGATTAAAAAGGAGGAGCCCAATATTATATGCATTAGTGTATGTATAGATAGATATATCTTTTTACTAGCAAGCAATATCCATATTATCTTTCTGAAATACCACGTCTTTGTTATGTTTTTGTAAAAGAATGGGGCATGCTGTCTTTGTCGGAGAAAAAGTCAGTCTAAGGCATTCTGAGCATTCTAAATCATTTTAGGTCATTGTACGTTATTCTAGGTTATATTTGATCAATCTGGATTGTTTTATTTCGAATTTCTGAGGCAGTCGCGACAGGAAGCAGTCCTTACAGTGTCATAGCAGAGCAGTTAAAACAGTCGCGAAGAGTTAAAGTAAATGATTCATTCAGTGAAAGTCAGTCAGGCAGTGCAACGTAATAGTAAGAATAATCACCATCGTGTTCAAATGAATAAATACGCGAGTGAATACAGCGAATTATAATCCGCCGAAGTACAGCATGTTCCAGAACCTTCCAAGTTGTCGAATAAATTAAATGTTCAACCAGTACCGAACTTCATTATTTCAGTGAACAATCTCTTTTCCCCTAATGATTTTGAGCCATTAAAAACAGTCAAAAATTACCCTGAAATTCCTATCCTCTGCATTGGAACCAAAGAGTTAGGAAGAATCGAACTCATGACTCCAAGAGCCAAGGCAAGAAAAGATGAGCATCAAATCGTCCAATTAAATAAATAATAAATCACCAAAATCCTAAATAACCCACATACAATAATCCTGTTCCAAAATCGTCGACCAACGTGTGGGCGATATAATCCCGTTCCAGCATTCAAAGAAATTTACATACGGGAAAGTTGTGATTAATTAAAAGCAGAGAAAAATGTGTTGAAGAACAGAACATTTTTAAATACAACCACATTATTTGTCATTGACACTAATCTTTGTTATTATAATATTTATAACGATTTAACGTTTAAAATGACTTTTTAAAGATTTTATATAATATGCGCACATTGAAATTTGCTGGATATATAGAGATCACACATTCAACATATCGCTAAAAAAGAAATGTGTAATGAAAAAACATGATATATGAATTTACTACCAGTTCATATGAATAAAATATTTATATAATGCCACAGCCAGTGAAGCAAAGAGAACAATTTATGAAGATAAATTTATACGCAGTATCTGCAACACGTTTTCATTACTCATATATTGGCAGTTGTAAAATCAGCTGACGCTTTTCCCCAATATTTACATTATCCGCATAATGCGGGTTGTACATTCTGAAATACAATACTCAATGAGAATGGATTAAAAGCTGCGCATTTACATCGGCGGACCGCTCTAATCGCTCAAATTCCAGTTCTCTCTTCCAGTCAGATGCGAGCGGGATTTCTACATAGTAAGTCGGTTGTGTTCTGCCGTAGAGAGTGAAACTTCATTAAATAGTTCGGCAGTGTTGTGCAATTGTGAACTATTTGTTACGTCGTCGTATATTCACCTTCAAAGCACATATAGGTACATAAATTCTCGTGGTAGAACGAGACAGATATTTAGGCGAAAAACACTAAAATTAGTACAGAACTTAATAAAACAGGTTCCATGACTGACCGGAAAAAATGGATGATATCATGTACTCACAAAAGCAAAAATTAAAAAACAGATGCTTCATTAAAGTCCTCCTCATTTTCCAGATCTTCAATCGTGGTTTGTATCTTAGGGAGACATTGAAAAATGCAGTATATTCAACTAGCTCTCACACATTGATGGAGTTTGAAACAAAATTAGCCCATTGTGTGTCACGTGAAAGGGGCAACATTTTCAGCACCCACAGCAAGGAGGATGAGTACCAAAATCTGTTATTTAATATGTTGTACCAAATTTCATAATGATGAAGCGCTTTGTGGTCGCGAGTCTACAAAAGAAAATACCGGCGGCAACGCGGGGTCTAACCGCCGAACGGTTGAACTATTTATCGGGACATTTAAATTATTCTCACGCTAGATATCCTTCTAGTTATTCTAGACAAAATTAACTTAAAATATATTCTGCTTACTTTTCTCATTTTCTGCAGTGATACACAAAGCACATGTGCATCTCTTAAGGCACTTTATGCCATGCTCAATTAAAAAAGTGGGGAAAAGTTCAAGAAATGGAATTATTCGCAACAATTCTTCTTCATAAATGGTTAATGAATTTAAATAAAATCTCTAGAGGTTTTCATCTGATATTTTATCCCAAATAAATCAAATCTTACACGATATGTGACAACTGTTCCATAAACTATGACATGTTAGCGCACTAAATACCTTTATTCACTTAAGTATGTTATGATTTTCATTTCGTATTTTACTTATTATAAAAATTATAACTCGCACTGTCAGTGAATAAGGTATTCAATACATTCACGTATTCTTAAAGAAACGATGCATCTTATCAAATGCAACCAGAGACGCCTATAACAACTAAATAGAAATGAGTGATGGGATAACGAAATTAAGTCAATGTTAATTTTATCTAAATCAATTAATGATATAATGTAGCGCGTTTTGTGTAATTAACTTATTATATTAATTAATGCTGAAGAAGTGGACGTAATCTTATAAACTTAGTTTTCACATTAATTTGTGTCTATATTTTAAAAACTCATACCATACTGGGCAAAAATCGTTACTTCATGCTATATACTTCGCCAAGAAAGCATTAAAGAGATGTCAATAGCGCAAAACTTACAGTGATTGCATCAAATTCAGCACATTCATATTCCCGATAGGTCAGTACTATATCAGGAAATAAAAATAAAATGAACAAATGCCTGCTCTGATGTCATTATTTTAAGTAATGGACGTTTTATTATACCAGTTTTAGAGTACATTTAAATAAATTCAACTGTCGCATGGGCCTTACGGTCATACATGCTAATAACGTCCTTTTAACAATTAAAATGACCATATATACACATATATCACATACATACAAATCTAAATTCATACATACAAATATACAAATACTTCGACATATTATTCAATGTCAATTAATTGCATGTTTATATGCAAATATGCAAAGTGAATAATGTCAAAATTATATTCTGCTTATTGTACTATAAGGCTGGTTTTGAAAAAGAAAAGAAAGTACTGATTACATATACTTTACTCAAAACTTCTAGTAGAACTACAGTGAGGTTATTTGAGTGAGGGGCCGACAGAGCGTGGCAGCGCACTAAGAGAAGCCAATCGTCAAGACCACATAATAAAAAGGTAACATTTTGTAGTTAGTTTGAGGGAAACTTTGTCAGCCAGCGGTTAAGCATTCCTGCGTTACTTCGTGCTGTCATTGTGTATAAATTGTGTGTTACTGCTCTTCATTAGTTATGCCACTGCATACGTATAAAATCTTTAATGGCATTTTTTATATAATACACACGTGAAAATATATTTTTGCAAAGATGTAGTAAGGCAATTTACAACAAAATATTTTGGCAATGGTTTTTCAGATAGGAAACTGCCAACTTATTAAATGTTACCAGAAACAGGATCTCTCAAATACAAGAAACTGTTCCGAACCGCTGTGTCCTCGCGGTATAAAAATTATATGAAATATAGGAATAATCTACAAAGATATCAGCAATGTGTTGCCTTTAAGGGACATCATTTAAATAACTCTTATTATACAGGTTAGAGCTTCTTACTGTCAATTTTAAATACGGTGTAATTTTAAGATTCAGAAAAAAATATAATTAATTCTAAAATAAAAATACTGTCATTTTGAGCATGACCCTTATGTCTTCAAGTTGGTTTTTTATATAGTGTTCTCACCTTTGGCACCAATTTGATGTGGTTATTTTTATGGCTGGGGGCCTTGCGGGGGAGGCACAGATCCGATGCTAATCGAATCACGATTACTTGTTGCCGGCCGCGACCACCTAGATGTAATTGGTTCTTGCAGAGTATTTTACCCGAGGGTCCCACCTCGTACCCTGGGTATCTCAGGGGCCTGAAAATACGTTTCGTGCTCTCGTAGTCACGGGAAAAGGGAGATGATGCAAAATACAAGCCACTGCTTCTTTTAAATCTACAATGCATTAATTTAAAGATAGGTTTATGGATGGCTACCTGGTTCGCTGCCATTAACCGGCGAAGTTAGATCTTTGCCCGAACACGCGACTCTCGGAGATTTGACTGGACGCAATTATTTAATGTTCGGAAATTACTTTAATCTTAATCTGTGCGTGAGGGGATTCCAAAGGCATGCTAAAATACGAGAGTTGGAACCGCGTACTGCGTACTCGTATTCCTAGAAATTGTTGAGCTGAACTGAACAGCGCAACTGAACTGATGTTCTATCACTTAAACAACCGAAGGCTGATAACTAACGACTGCTCTAAACAACCCACTACTCGTGCTCTGACCAACGACTGAAGTATCAACTGTCTGAATGACGCGAATGATCAGAATTGCTGCCTGAACTGCAAGGACTGTATAAACGGCGTGCGTCAACTCAAACTGCTTCAACTCAATGATTCACGGGGGATGTTTCTCCTTACATACTGTCTTTGAAATGTCGCCATGTGGTTTTCTTAGCTCGCAGGGGTTCTTATGGGCGCTGGGCTTTGAAATTTTTAAATGTAATCGGTGAGTTTCGACTCACTAAGACGCGCCGACTCTCAAAAATGTCATCTCCATTAGGTTCACTTTTAAACATGCCATACTATAGTGCGAAAGGCCAGTCTCACCCACTGAGAAATTATGTAACTGCTCTGAGAGGATTTGACGACTAGCGAAAACACAAATGGCTTATTGTTTCCGCCTCCCACCGTACAGGTGTACCTTCGTTACCGTCAGTAGCCTTCACTTGAGAATATTAAGGAGGTAACACCAGGTAACCTTCTGAAATACATACAGTTTATTTTTAGATGTAATATTCCTTACAAGATAGTAAACGTTATATAATGATTATCATTTATTTGGTATGTAAATTTACTTACGCACAGGCGGAGGTACGAAGAAGTGCCTCACTCCCTTTAACCTCGGGCGACCCGTAACTCAAATTTCCTGTACATATTGTAATAGACAAAAATAATTTACTGATTTAACATCCATACCGACTTCATCAATATCAAAAGTCAACCCAGTGATACATAAGATGCATATACCTGTGCCTTATCAAGAGCATAAAATAAATTCTAGTAAGGCCCTCTGCTGGATGAGATAATACTAACAATTTTACCATTTTCAGGTATCCGTTATTTTTTTTAAAAAAAATAATGCTTAACGCACGTATTGCGTCATTATTAAAGCCCAACCTATAATTACTGTGGATACAGGTTAGGTGTTCGTCAATCATGAACCTTCGCTTTGAACTGAGAGCATGGTGAGTGAAAACAGCTCAAGCTACAGTGAAGACACTTCCCCTCTATTACCTGCAGGAGAGATGTGTAAGTGAGGTGGGTTGCCACCAAACAATAATTCATGCACAGTTACAGTAATGTCGATTACTTGGAGCTTCTCGGCGTCCAAACACAGAGCTACAGTCATTACAGGCACTGGAAACTGTTGATCGGGGTTCGGATGTTGATAATATTTTATATTAAATGCAACAGGCAAAATGGCATTATATTGATTAGGATTATATTGATTATACATACATCCAAATCAATAATTTTAAATAAAATACCACAAACAACACAAATATAATAAGTACATACATCCTGATCAGTATTTTGGGATTTAAACAACTATTTTAATGATATTTTAGTCCCTATTTGACGTTTCTCTTTTTTAAGTAAATTATCATATTTCAGTGCACTATTTACTTAATCTGTTTAGATTCATTTCAGTGCTTATTTACTTAATTTATTTAGATTCTAAAATATTATAGTCTATTTTGCAGTTTCGTTTCCTTCCTCATTTAAGTCAAACTAGGGTAGAAATTATAAAAGGACATGCCTAAGCTCTGAAATAACTACAAGTGTAGCAAAAGGTGTTGAGATTTTCTTATTATGTCCACAACTTCACCTAGAATTTTCCTGGAAGAGATTACTACTTCCTTTATGTGACTATGAGTTAACCAAAGATAATTGGTTTAGTCATTTCCAGGACCAATTATTTCATTTTTATACTCCTTCATGAGCAAATGGCAAACCTAGAAAAACTGTTACCTTTGGTGGCCTGAAAATCAAGCATCTAAATATTTTTGATTCAGAAGGGTATATACCGCCAAGGGTGGCAGAGGTCGTTAAGGCGCGGACATGTGAGCGGGAGGTCTGGGGTTCGAATCCCACCAGGACCGTCCTCCCTGACTGGGGGTTTTTCCAGGTTTTCCTCAGTCCTCATAGCTGGCAAATGCCGGGGAGGTACCCTAAACTTAGGCCTGGAACGTTTCCTTCCTTAAAAATAAATCTTTTATCAATAAATAAATAAATCCTTTCTCAATAAATCCTGGTGCCTCAGTAATAAAAACGGGCGTTAAACACTACTCAAAATGAAGGGTATATTTTAATTGCAGTTTGTTTACGCTCTAAAATATAAAAATAATGCCATGTACGCCGTATCATTTAAACGAAAGTATTTCTGTAATTGGCAAAAATGTATTTGCTACAGGTGGTTTGACATTACTGAGCATTGTTTGTGAAACTAACGTGGCAGCAGAGAAGAAATTTGCAATGCAACAGCACATAAAGCGCGACAAACAGGTACACATCCTCCAAAATGAAAACTTCAGCACAGTTACCGTTAACAAAAATGCAGCAAGTCACAGTAAATCTTCAAATATTTTTAAAAAAGTGTGTGGCGTTTCAGTTTCAATGAATATTCCTCTATGGAAACTGATGAACTTTCTGCAACGCCACACCTACCAATCAATTCCCAGTGAGACGGTTCTCAGAGTAAATTATATTACGGAGTGCTATGAGGACACTGTAAGAAGAATTAAACAAAAAATCCTTGGGAATAAGAGCTTTGTCTCTATAGAAGAAATCAGCGACATTTATGACCGCTCCATAGGCAAAGTCATTGTAAGGAATGGAAATCAAAACTCCCGGTCAAGTATTTCTGCTGAACACCGAAGTTTTGTAAGCAGTTAATCACTCAATAATTTGTCGTCTGTTCAACCTTCCATGCATCTACTGTGACCCGTGGAAATTTGAAATTACCACGTTCTACTGTTTGTCACCTATGCAGCTACTGAACGATAAGAACCGCAAAAGCTGATAATGGTTTTTATTCAAAGATGTTCTTTTAACTTGCCATGTGCACGGTACGCACAAGCTCGCTCCTACTTTCTTAACGTCGACCAACTTCCGTCTTAAACAAAGAAGTTAAAGTTCCGTCAGGAACAGAAGTCTTAGATCCATAGCTACAGGTGCTCCCCTACCACAGGAACCTGTCTTTACACGTACAGGCTCCTGGATCGATGCTGTTGTGTACTACTGCAACAACTTCCAGTATGTGATGCTCTGAAGTCGCAATATACAAAAGTCATCCAGGGAGCTGTTTTCCGAATATGGAGGAGAAACTGGAATATTTAAAGCAAATTTCTGATTCCAACCCTCTACAATGATGAAATTTCAAGAAAATTGTATGATAATTGAAATCTTCAGGAATATTTAAGATAGTTAAGTTGCACTTGGCAATACTTGTGCTGAAGTTTATGAAATGCAAAATATATCAAAAAGTGCGTTAGATAAACATCCGGGTACGGGTGCTTGATTTCTGAAATGCTATTTGCTGAAAATTTCATTACATCTTATTTCAAAGAAGTAACATCTGATGACTATGACATCCGATTTTAAGTGCCGATATTGAAAGCCGATTTTCAAAATATAACGATGTTCTTGACGATAGTCGGCGTTCTTTTACTGTTAAAATGCACATTGCACTCTTCAGAATAAAATTACTATTTTTAAATACAGTGTACTTTTTCAGTTCTATTTTGATATTGTAAGTGTGTGTAATATAAATATTTTAAAAATATTGCCAAATCACATTATAAGATTTAAGAGTATTTATTGCGCAACTTTTACATTAGAATTCGCGTGGCTCTTTTGACCGTCCATGCAATTTATTACACAAGCATGTGAAGGAAACACTTCAGTTCAAGGATATTTACAACTCTTATCACATACCCATATTAACGCATATGCATGTATGTGTATATATATATATATATATATATATATATATACACACACACACACACACACACACACATTTACTTGATCGCGCGCACACATATTTTAGACTGAAAGAAGTCGCTCTCTCCAACAAAGTGCTTCTAATTCCACACATTCTGCTGAGAAAATGCTAGTTTCGCCTTCTTCCTGTGCAAACAGATCGCAATATGCTAACTTATCCCTACTCGAGTTAACAAACTTAGTTCCCAGAGTAGTCAACCGCCACTAATTGGTGTCCGGGTAGTTCATTAGAATAACCTACTTATCATTTCATGAATTTCAGATAATTGAAGATCATTTATTGGTAATTTTGCATAAAGTCTATTTATTTTATGTGTGACTGTATTCTTCTCAATGCATCATTATCCGGGTTTTATTTTTTTTAATAATGTTTAACGCTCGTTTTTACTGCTGAGGCATCACACAGTCTGTTCTGGTGGTGTAGTGGTAACCATACTTGCCTCGTAAACCCATGTTCGCGAGTTCAAACCCGGCTAGGGTCTATTGATTTTTCGGGAGTAAAAATCCTGAATGGGAAGGGAAGTAAAATCGTGGGTCCCATATCGCAGACTTACGGCATGTAAAATAGCCTCAAGTCTGAAAGAAGAGGCCTCTGATCAAAATTGATCGGCTGTTTCACGCCCTGAATTGAATGGGACGCCGATGACCTGAGGTGTTAAAGAGCGTCCGTAAATAAAACAAATCAAAATTCAACGAGGCATCACAGCCGGTATCCGGGCTTTGGGTACACGAGATGAAATAATAATTTGGAAAAATAAATGTTTGAAAAGGAAGCACTATAGCCGTAATGATTAGGGTACCTTCCCAGTATTTGCCATTGATGAAATGAGGATAACATGAAGAAAACTTGAGTCAGGAAGGATGGTCCGTGCGGAAATCGAACCTCAAACCTCCCGTTCATAAATCCATACCTTAAAGGCCTCGACTATGTAAAGAGTTTGGATTCTATGTGTTGCATTACAAAATTAGCAAGATATATCAGCAATTTTCACAAAATGTTGTATGCATACTAAAAGGAAATAAATTCCATTATATTTCTCGGCAGAGAAGGGAGAAAAAGGGTAACCTTATGTTCAATAACACTGGTACCAGAGAACATCGCCAATAAATCCAGGAAATTCATTTGCTATAGACCGTATATCAATGGAAATTCTCCAATTATCTGGTTTGTTTTAATACAGACTACATGTGTATAAATAATGTATATTAATGCAATTTGACGGAGCCCAATGTCTGGCCCGATATCTACATCATTTTTTCTAGTGGTGGAGGTATATACGATCCTAGTAACCACAGAAAAAAATAATAAAAAAATAAAGTACAGATACGTTTTTCCATTAACCATGTTGCTCATTATTTGTGGATGTTGGTATATGAAACTTTTAATTATTTGTTTCTATTATCTGTAAAGCATGTGGTTTAATTTTTTTCTCCCTTCTGTTCACTACTGTGCATCATAATTAAGCATGTACCGTCACTGACTCCTGTTATAAATAATTTTGTAATATTCTACTATTTGATGCAAGCATAACCACTCACTATCTACCCTATAGCTAATTAAAAGGACCAGATATCGTATGGGAAAGGAATTAATTGTCACTGATTTTTCAATAAAAAGGTACACCAATGTTTAGTTTAATATATCTATCCCATTTTTTCTATATTATCATCAAATTAACTCTAAGTGCACTTTATCTAAACTAGAATTCGGAATACCGTAAGAAGCGCTTTTACTTTATAACTCAAGAAAACAGATGTCATAAGATTCACACTTAGTAGTATGTACGACATTAAAAATAGTAAACATTAAAAAGTGGTTGAACAGTACGCAAGTAGTACAGTACACAAAAGCATCAAAATATATGCAAAAGTATTAAAATTGAGTATCTGTTCAGCGCTCTTGCCTAAGGGTATTTATGGAAAGAAAATGGCTTTAGAGGTTTTCATCTATGTTTAACTGATTTTATCTTTGAATGTATAAATGATTACATTACATTTAAGAAAAAGCAATGCATAATGATATTTAACATTACTTCACTTACTGTAAACCTTACCACTTGTATAGTTACACGCTTATTAAAAATTATATTTGGTATAATATGTAATTTCAGTGAATAAATACGCATATAGCAACGGCGTATATGCGTTATAGTCTTGATGAATAGCATATTAAGTATTCACATTATACATGATGCCTTATAGTTCTTAAGAAGAATAATGGAAGAAAAAAATAGATAGCCATAGTTAGGACTTCATTTTTAGTGTTGTAGGAGGATATTTTGATACTGTAGCCTTGCTCAAAGTTTGGCCGTTTGTGCATACCTCCGGTGAGGAAGACACCGGGCCAAGAATCACGGGTAGTGAGATACGAACGTAAATGGGCCTCTAACATTGTTTCCACATAAAAATCGCCACTGTCCCTCTTTGTAGTATGAGGCCTTAATATTTATGACTGAGCTGTTTACAGTATATAAAGAGTACAATATGAAGAACATCTAATCATTAGTTAGAAAAGCATCCCCAGGCAAACCTTTCGAACGCAAATCTACACTTAATGGCCGTGCAAAACCTACTGACAGTGGGACATCATCTAAATAAGCTCACTGAAGATTAAGTCCCAGTATTCGTGAAATGCACACAAAAAATTCCTGCATTATAAAAGACATTTATTTGCTTCAATTTCGACAATAATTAAAAATAATATTGGAAGAAACCCGCGAACTGTCAAAATCATTAGGCGCAGTATATATGATCGTAAATGAATATGTTTAAAATAACTAAGAAACTAAATATGTGACAACTAAATATGCTTCGACCTTCTACTACAGCGCACACTATTTATTTATATCACAATGACAAATTCCAATAGTCTGAGAGAGGCTTTAAAGCTCCCGATAATTACATGGCTATAAATTGTTTCTAAAAGAAGAAAGAATGAAACAAAAGGATACACTATGAAAATGATAACGCACAAAACTAAATTGGTGACACTAAAGCTATATACTCTAAATGTTAAGATGTTTTGAAAAAAAAAGAAAAATTTAATAGTTTTTAACGGCCACTTTACTACTAAGGCATCACACTGATGATGCACTAGATGAACTTATATATTGGGGAAGGATTGGGGAAGAAATTTTTTTTAAAAAAATAAATCGTTCCAGGTGTAAGTTTAGGTATCTCCCGGGCATTTGCCATTTACGAGGACTGAGGCAAGCTTGTAAAAAAAGTCGCTCCTGGTGGTGTAGTGGTAACCATACTTGTCTTTCAAACCCAAGATCGTCGGTCCTGGTGGTGTAGTGGTTACCATACTTGCCTCCTACACCCAAGAACGCGGGTTCGAACCCGGCCAGGACAGATGGATTTTTTCGGGCGTAAAAATCCTAAGTATGGCTTCCTTCGGAAGGGAAGTAAAGCCGTGGGTCCCGTGTCGTACATTTACGACATGAAAAAGAACCTTAAGCCTGAAAAGCCTTAAGCAAAATTTGTCAGCAAAATATATCATATTTTCATGCCCTGAATTGAATTGGACGCTGATGACCTGAGATATTAAAGAGCATCCATAAATAAACCAAATCAAACAAAAGCTTGTAAAAAAAACCTGTCAGGAAGGACGGTCTTGGCAGGAATCGATCCAGAAACCCCCTGTCATGATTCCGTGCCTTAATGCCCTCAGCCATCTTTGTCTGCAGTGCACAAACAAATAGTTATAGCAGAACAAATACACATAAATTCATTGTATTTCGTATACACATTTGTTAATATTGTAGTATAAAATACACTGTGCGTAAAAAACTTAATAACCACCCATAGCACCGCTCTGTCAAAGTGTCTAGAAATAAAAGTTATAATATGAACAACTCTACAGCAAAATCAAGGCAGAGAGAATACTAAAACCCACAACAAAGCTGCCATGGGCAATGAACTGTAAGTTAAAAAGAAAATCTTGATGAAAGGATTTAAAATACAAAGTGAAATCCAAAGAATTTTAGAGAAAATTTAAAATAACAAGAAGGAAGTCACTGGGTGGAAAAATAAGAGAATTGGATTAGAGTATATAAAAGAGTGGCATTAAAAAGAACTTCGGAATTAACTGCTTTTGGGTAGAAGAAATCCAGGAAAACCAAAATAGAGATAAACTTTCCCCGGATATAAACAAGGGAAAAAAGAAAAAAAGAAGCACTAGTTAATTCCCGATCGAGAAAGATGCCGGAAGGAGGTTCTTTATGCAGAGTTTCGCTTCCTTCAGATACGAACAGGAGATAATAGCCTGCCTAATAATGTTGTTTGTTTATTTGTAACCCGCTGTCATTAAAAGTGCATTCTCTGAATCTTGAATTGTCGTTCTATTAATTTCACAACGAAATTGAACTCTTTAAACATCACAGTTTTAATCACATTGCAAAAATATATTTCACTTCAGAAAAGAGGGGCGTTTCTTTACACTTGCGCTTCGAACTAAGCGATGTGCTGTAATATTAAAGTTCCTCTGTTGTTGAGCAATAAAATAACGTACAAGTTTGGGCAAATTTGGCTTGCTGTCTCTGTAACGGTCTTCTTTTCGGCCTGAAATCTATTTCTGGTTCTTAAGTCATGTTCTAATACTTTTGCCAGTATTCAATTCGTATCTCCATAGGCCCTTTGTATAGTCAGCAGCCTATCTAAAGATGTTATCTCATCTTTCATTTATAGTTTTTATTCTTTGTTGTAACCCTAACACTCAGCATTTTAATTAACCACATGGAAGACATTGTTTTGCGCGACAAGGTTCTCTCATATGTGGACAATATTACAGTTTACCTGCAGCTGTGAAACATATGAATGAGCATGCTCCGTAAATAAATCAGCCGCACTTGGCCTGTGAATGCTAAAAATATCATTCGTCCATCAAAGCTGTCTTTAAAATCAATGGAAATACACAACGTCGATTAAATTTTACAAGCGAAGTGCAATGCTTTTACTAATTAGGTAGTGGGAGAACATTTGCCAAGCTATATCTCTGAAAGCCGTTGTACAAAATGGATGCCCTAAAGTGCTTTGATGTTAACTAACAATACATCTGAACAAGCCATTGCAATACGAATGCATGTTTTTATCATTTACACACACTACGGTACAATACATGTAACTACGCTGGTCTAAAAGGATTGATATATATTCTATTGCTATTATGTGCGGCAAACAGTAAAAACCCCAATGTATACCAACAAATTAAGATAATGCTTTGCTGTAACAATCACACTTAATTATTATCACTTTCAATTTCAACTCTACCTAGTTACGTAAAATGGAAATGCCTCTCAAGATATACTTCCGAATACTTCAAACACGCGAGGTTAATGATTTGCTAAGACATTGTATACGGAATGGAAATATTCCATTCGAATACAAACATTTCATTACGTAGCTCATTGTCAGTTACTAAAATGCCGATTAGGACAATGATCCACTTCAAAAACTATACATATCATTTTTTTTAAATTCTTCCTAAATTAATTTAGCCGTTGCAACGATATTACAGTTTGGTAAATAGAAGCAGTTGTTTATTTTTCAAACAATGGCACATATCGAGATTTAGTTTAAAAATTTGCCCTCTCATGTAATGTTCACCTTCACCTCCTAGAACACGCTGGAATTTTCGTCCTTCTTGGGCTAAAATGCGCTGTAGCGAGAAAACAGGTTAAGATTGACACATTTAATTTCTGCCACGGTAAATGTTGTGATCTTACCATAGATACTCTAAAAGTTCTCGGCCTGACCAAGAAAACACAAGGTTTACGAGATTTTTTTTTCAAGTGTATATCTTTCTTAGTGAAGGTAAACCACGTCTCTTAAATTGCTTGATAATCTTAGAATAAGAATATTTTACAGAAATGTACTCTTCCCAGAATATTCTCTTTTCAGCGCCGTTATAAGCGGCAGGCACAGGAACACACAGGTACAGGTAGCTTACGCTGTCAAAGCTATATTCGTTTCTGTAGTTTTCATTGCAGATCTGTTAACTCCTACCAGTAAACTTGGAGCAGGATTTCCTAGCTCCAACGATTATGGTTAATATAAGATTTTATATTTAATTAATATTAAGGCTTCCCTGATGAATCACAAACATTAATCAATCATCATTAATATAAGTAAAGCAAAAGTTTTAGACATGCTTCAGAAATTCTGTATCAGACATTTCTGTAATAACTTTGTTAAGTTCTGAAAGTCCGGACCTCACGACCTTGGCGTCCCCTTTTACACAAAGGGACAAACAAACCAGATCATAAATACCAGATACAACTAGCGAGGGTGATTTTACAGCCTGAAGAAACTTGAAAAAAGACGTAACTCTAACAAAAACATAACGGGACATGTTTGCCACGTAAGAGTAACTTGAGGGGGAGATTCAAGAGGAGAAATAAAATAGAAAGCCTCGAAGTTCGTTAGTAGGAGGACCCTGGGAGAAATCGGCGCCAAATTGTAGCCTATAAGTAGCGAACCGGGAACCACGTGATTCTTATGTAGCCAATCTACGAGTAGAACTTAAGAAGACGCTACAAGAATTTAAATATAAGATTGCTGAATGCACGTATGACTGGCCGACTGCAGATTTAATAAAAAGTCAACCAAAACCAAACCAAAACCAAAATGCCCACACTTCTTCTTAGCCAGTTTAGTTCGAGCCGATATACTTCTTCTCAGTCAGTCAGTTCGAGTTGGTTAGGCGGCCACTTCTTATCAGTCTATTCAGTTCGAGTGACTTACTTAGCCGGTTTACTCGGTCATTTCGAGCTAGTTAGGCAGTCAGTTAGCTACTTAGTCAGGCTGAGTTTAATCGATAACTGTTAATAAGAATAATAATAAAGTGATCGGTGACCGCGTGTGTCCGCGCCAATAGAAACACCACAGTAAGGGCTTTTCAAGTGTATCTACTACACTAAACAGATTCGCGTGGTTTTTCAAGGTTCTCTTCTGGCGAGAATATACAATTGATATATATATATAAAGAGATTCATCGTCTTGATGTAAATAGATAAATAAACAGTTCTCAGAAAAACTTATATAAATCTCTTGATGTGAAGAAGATAATATTCCTATTCCCCATCCTGTCTCCCTGGTAACGTATATACGTTCCTAAAAGAAAAAATACAAATACTGACCCTGAGATCCCATCTTAATCAATCCCAAATATAATCTTTTTCCCCCTACTATATACTGCTTCATTTCATCGAAGCGGAGAGGCAGGTCAACTTGAATGAACCCCTACTAATTACCGCTTCAAACTTGTTACCATAAATCGGAAATACCTCTCTGTATGGGATTTCTTTGTATTTGAACAAAATTAGAATATTATTCAACACATAAACTACTGTATTTTTAAATTACAATGCCCACATGTTTTTGAAATGTGCTAGCAATAAAGATAGTTTTATTAATATATATGAAGAATGGTAAATTGCTTCAAATATACTAATTACAATAATGAAAATTAAAAAATATTTTAGGAAATGCAAGATTTCTTCTGATTACCTATTAATTTACCCTCGATATTGAAGCAATATCAAGGTCATTATAATATAGGTAGTTTCCTAGGTACGGTAATGGAAATCACCTGTTAATTCCTAAGCGTGATATGGCAGATAGCGGCCGTATGCGCAGCACTACGATGGTATGCAAGTGATGCCTTTGAAATGCATATGAAGCCCGTTGCATTAATGTTCACTCATGCGTGAAATAAGTACAGCAGCAAGATGATGTGAAGGAGACGCACTGTCTTGTATACACTGCGCACAGTTTCTTGTTTGTGACGTCCAAGCGTAAATCAATGTTTCACACAAAAAGTGTTTGCTATGGAATAGAAAAGAAAGTGTGACCACTCCTACTGAAGGTACGGGATTGTGGTGAAACTACGAACTAGCAGCAGCACTGTCATTTGTTAGGGCAGTTGGATCAGTTTGTGCGAAATGTGACATGCTGTAGCATGAATGAATCTCGGAAGCGCCGTGTAACGACATAACTTGCGCAAATATTCGGAGTGTTCAGTTAAACTGAAGTTAATTTTGTGGATATCACAGTTGTGTGCATATAAGAAGCAAAAACAGATGATAATGCCTATTTACTTCGTTACCGGTTGCAGGTGTGGTTATAAATGTGTGAAAATATACACTTCTTTAAGCCACCGAAACACATAATAGAGTTAGTAAAATGGGCAAAATATGTTTCTTGAAGGAACAAAGAACTCTTATCCATGTTAATGTGTTTGATTTTCATTTTCTGGTGATCTCGTTGTTAAAAGCAACTCATTTGTAGTGCAAGGCGAACAGCTAGAAATTCCAAGGCCACGATAAATACAAGCAGGTGCCTTGGGAATAGCAAATAGTAAAATAAAACAGATCATTACCATTTCCCAGAATGGAAAAAGGTTCACTTGGCACTGACAGCAGCAGTAATTCTAAAGATTGTCCGGTTACATTTGTGCCAGGCATCTTAAGTGACGAAGTGTCTGTCATACATGCGTCAGCACATTTCAAGGTAATTCCTTGGAAGAAATTCCAGCTGCAAGCCTGACCTTCATTAGAGAATACAATAACATGTGGACCGAGGAAGAGCTTTCTTCACGCATCGCTCAAGAACCGATTTGAATGCATTCATTCAAATTGTAAAAATTAAATTTACAAAAACTTTTCACTGAACATATTCTATGGAGAGACATATTTATTGACAGTCTAGATATTTTATCTGTTGTGGAGATCACATTATAGACATTATTTCTTAATTAGTTTTTCTTCTTTTTCCAAAAATGTCATCAAATTCCAGAACATTATTACTCAGATTTAATGAACACTTTAACATTGAATGAAAGACTATAAAGTTTAAAACACATGTTTCATATTTTTATAGAAAATAAGCGAATACAAACTACATTTTCAGTAAGTGTGACTACCTTTTTCTTCTTGCGCCAAACGTTGAACAATTCACGCTTCACATCCTCATTTCATGTACGACCGCCAAGTGTGAAAGAAGTCGTTAAGGCGGGAATAGAGAGTCTTTCCCAATTTATCGTTTCATCTCATATATCATCAGTGCTCACCACCTGTGACACCTCAGAGTGTTGAACTATTTGAAATAGGTCATGTACACACAAATGTCAAGGATACATGGTTTAACTGCTGTTTTAAAGTCAGTATGACAGAAAAAGCACATTGTTGCGTTGAACGATTTTCAGAGAGGGGGGCTAAACTGCTCGCCTCTCATCAAGACTACCCAGGTTCGATCCCAGCAGACATAAGTAATATTTGTGGCAGACGCAACGGCGTCTGGACATGTTTTCTGTGAGTTTTCCGGTTTCCATTGCAGTTCATTCCACCATTGTTCCATCATCATCTCTCCTCCATCTTCACTTTACCATACAGCGTAATATAGTCCTTCGATCCTCAGGTGTGAATTTAAAAATGGGCTATACCACTGCACTCTGTCGTCCGTTTGCGGAGCTCCAACGCCTGCCTGCAAGTGAGTTGGCAATAGAACCCATGCACCCAAGATTTTCAGAAAAAATCAAGAGCAATACCCAACAACAAAAAATATTTACACTGAAAATTATAGATGAAATTATTTGCAGAGTTCCAGTATATTTTATGTGTACAGCAATATTTCAAAATTCCTAATAGAAAAGAAGATCGTGTTCAGCTCTGAGTATGTTGATGTATAGGTCGCGGCTAGTAAAAATCTATATAGTTTGGTTAAAGCTGTCCTCAAATGCCCTTAACCATTGCAACCAGTTTGGCCTCTAGCGCAGTTTCATATAGCTGCTGGTTTTAAGGAGACTGTCATCTCAATAAAACCTTATCTTACTTTCTATTTATGTGATCCAAAATTAATCAAAGTGCGCTTTTGGTCTTCACCGCAAACTGGTGCTTTTATGTCAGTTTTAATATTATATTTGTATCCACCGCAATTATATGTCCCACAGCAACAGTTTTCTACAGACTTGTTTACTGCATTCTGTTGCGACTTTTTCTATCTTTTTCATCTCCGCGCTGGATATTTTGTTCATTTCGTAGGAATATACTGCTCTATACCGTTCGTTTATTCTTAAGTTGCATTATTTTTATTTTCTTTGTTTTTTCTCATTTGATGCATATATACGCATGTATACCGTTTTACTTCTCTTAGAAAACTCTTCTGTGCTGCAGTTATTTCGTTTGATATTTTTTAATTGTCCTTTTTCCTCTACCACATGATACATAAACAGTCACCCCTTATTTAAGTGTCTTCTTTCGTTTTCTTCCCCAACAGATTACCAAAATGTTTTTCATTAAACCTTCGTTTTCATTAAATAATCAAATATAAAACTTTAATATATTCTGCTTTCGTTCATATACATTTAATATACCGTTGCAGTAGCTGATACTAGATTTATTTTCCAATAGTGATTTAGTTCGTATTTTGAAATTCTGCTTCTATTTCTCGTTTTCTTCATTAACTTTCTCGCTCCATACTTTTCAGGGAGATATAATTAGATTTAGTTATAATTCCCGATACTGTGGCACTATTATTTTTGCGTTTATTCTTTTTCAATGTTTTAATGTATATAACTCTGCCCATTACATTTAAGACTTAAAATTAAATCTAATTTCTTTTAAAGGAAATTCTATTTTCTGTGCACCACTTGTCCAAATTGAATGCCCTCCTTCTTTTTATTATTTCTAAAATATAACATACAAACAAAGTTATTAAACTTCATTTCTCAATTTTGAAGTTCAATAATAATTTGGCGGGAAATATATTTCGGAAATCCTGACTTAGATACTGTAAGTGCGTATGCAGTTTTTCAATTGTGTTCATATTATTAGAACTCCACTGGATTAGCTAAAGTCATGTTGCAGTTTAAAGCAATGTATTTTCTAATCGGCTTTGTAAAAAAAACATATTTTTCGTTCATTTTTAGTTTATAATGACAGCATTATTCTCTTTTGGAACGTGAGTTCTGAATACTCTTATTCAACAGCTACCTCCGTCTTATGCAAGTTACTTAAAACAACAATAATGGTGATAATGATGTAACCAATAATGAATTTTGGCAGAGTAACCGACCTCCAGGCTCTTAACTCCGATCTTGAGCGAGCTTTGGTTAGGACCATTCGAAGTCTGTTGTTTTGCTTTTAGTACAAGTTTATGTGCTTACTTTCAACTGTTTCCTTTATAATTTTTCTCTATAAAAATATCAGGTGCATTAAGAAAAAAATACTGAACTTAGAATACTCTCTTGCAAAATATATACACCTTTGTAAATAATGCATTTAAAAGTAAGAAATTTAGATTGCAATACAAACAGTTAACTTGCAGTTGTTTCGTCGGTAAATAATAAAAAAAATTATATCAAAAAGTTAACGGCATATAAGTTCCGAGCGATTAAATCGCAATGCTAATATTAGAATATTATACCTAGATTTATAATTTTCGATGTGAAAAAAATAAATAAAGAATAGGACTGTACAAATTTACATATGAAAATGTAGATTAAATGATAAATAATAGTAAATAATAACATTATATTGGTCTGCAAATAAATTTAGCGAAAGGCAGGTGGAAAGAAATATGATATCCCTTAAAAATTAAGAAACTGTTAAAAAAACCAAATGAAAAAGTTAATAATCAGATTAAAAGAAAGCATTAAGAAAGGAGGACGTATAAAATAGACCTGAGTTCAAATTAGAGCGCGAGACGCGGAAAGTTTCATTCATTATATTTATTGGGCAGTGACACTAATGACTTAACAAATATAAACTTGATTGTATATAAATTCTCTACATGTTGAAACAAATTTTAATTTCATGAATGCTTTCCTAAAATGAACAAATATAATCAAATTGTCAATATTTTTCACTTTTAGTTTCATGTAAAATGCAGAATAATAACTAACATGGTTAGCATTAAAGTTAATAATACAAATTGTATGCATCTTTGTATTTAATTTTACAGTATGTTATGGTTATATCCCCTGAAGTATAGGTATGTAATTAAGCAGAAAAGAAAGCGAAATCTTTGTATTGTTTGATTCATACTCGTGTATAAAGGGAATCATTTCTGATTTCTTTTTTTATTTACCTTTTCTTACATCCAAAGAATCTGAAGACTTAATAGTATTATACAGTATTCGAGGGTTCCACATTATTGTCGTGATATTTAAAATCACAAATCATTGGAATCGAGTTCAAATATTTAAGTGAAATTCCCGTTGTTAAAACTAAGCCCTGGGCCCTGTTCTCCCGTCTCCTCTCGACATTTGTGCGTGTTACGAAACAGCAGGAATTGAATCTCGAAAAACACAGAGAAAGCCATTCCTGCCGTGAAACTGGTCAAAAGATTCAGTTTCCACAAGGTGGCTTGCCTTGCAACCCATACAGCAACGAGACATCACGAACATGACTAAAAAGAGTGTCCAAGTATGGATGACCACCGTTGGTAAAGAGTGGGTTATCACAAAACTTTTCGCAGTACACACTATCTCTATTAGAGCATGTAAAACGCAAAGGTCCGTGACTGCTAATGCACTTAAAATTAGCGCTTGTTAGGAGATTAAAGTGCAAAAGGAAATTGCAACGTGGGCATTGTTGCTGTTTGTTATATTCTCTAGAGTATTCATTCATGAAGAAGAAAATAAATAACAGTGGTATACGCTACATCATGCCACATTTCGGGAGTGAACTTCTGAGCCCAGAGGTGATGCTGATTAGAAAAATTGCCTGCTCAAAATGTTCTCTAGTTACCTTCACAAAACCTAGTGCCAAAAATATTTATTTCATGCCAATTGCAATTTCATGGTTATTAACTGGGAATGCAGTGTTTTGATATTATCAGCCGATACAGATTATAAAAAAAAATTATAAAAATGAAGATTATAAAAAGATGAGGAAAACGTATAAGACCCACACGCCGAGTTTCATATTCAACCATATGTTTCAAAATTTATTTAGGTAGTGGGGGACTATTAACTAATCCTGCATATACCGCTTTAGAGGAGTTTTCTCTTATCCTGAGAAGAATGCCTAGGAATTCGAGCTCATTTGCGCCACCATTAACTCATTCATTTCATCCCTACAAGCTACGTTTAGGTACCTATAGGTTTAGAACGCCCTGGTACATCATAACCACTTTCAACATAGTCTCCGAAGAGGCCTCTGAGCAAAATTTGTTGACCGTTTCACGCCCTGAATAGAATGGGACGCGATGACCTGTGATGTTAAAGAGCGGCCGTAAATAAACAAATGAAAAAAAAAAAAAAAAAAAAACATTGTCTCCATTGGGACAACATAGTGGCGCCCTATAGGCGTCCCGGTTTCAGAAGTCCACTACATTACCGACATGCCAGGGGGGTATTTTCCTTAAAGAGAAACTCAAAAAGTGCACGTGAAATGGGATTTGTGAGAAGGTAGTCGTTGGTTAACAGAATGCAAATCCAACGCTCAATGGATCGCTCCATATATAAGTAAAACTTGTAAATTTATTGAACTTGTTTTCTCTTGTGGTTTAGAACAGCAGTATATGCTTTCTAATCTCATATATAATGCAAAGATTTTAGCCTGTCAGGTCTGTATCTGGCAAGCTCTGAATTAAATAAATAAAAACTACAAAATAAAAACATTTAAGTGTAACCGATTGAAGCAATTTAAATGGTAAGTATAATTAATGAAATGCTGTAATCTTTTCTTCAGGATTTAGAAAGTTTCGTTTAAGCTGAACATGAAAATCTGATTTTATATTTCGATATTGTGCCGTTTAATTTAAAACTACCTGAAAAATATGTATAATCCAGTTGGGATACTTTATGTAATCAATAACTATTTTATAAGCAAATATTTTATTTTATTTTCTCATGTCTTGCCAAATAGAGTAAAGTCCCATTCTTTAGAATATCATGCATAACTCGTGTATTTTCATATAAGTATGAAATAATGTAATAGAATAATATTATATACGAGCTAATTCGTCTGTAAGAATGCATCTTTTATATTTCGTGCCCATATTTTTCACCCTGGAAAAAGTAGTGAAAGCGCTTTCCTATATTAATTCTTTCCATGGCAGAGAAATGAGTAAGGATTTATGACCACTATTCTTGTTGTAGGCATGGAACTGACATGCTGATTTATCCCATCTGAGTGCACATGGCAAAGCCCTTCTGCCCGTCTGCCGTTTAAATCACAACTATCAAGATGCTTCAGACGAGCAAAATGTTACATTTTTCGGGGTGCTGTGTTACTTTGAACTGCATTTGTAATTAATGTGCCGGTGGAAAGTACAATTAGTCGCAAAGTTGAACTTAATGCACAGATACTTTAGATATTATAATTACACATAAAGCTTTTATACGAAGGTGAAACCATACTTAATGTGCAAATACTGAATTCTATTAAGTTTGTGTTATTAATTTTCTGCACGCTACGGAATCGAGTTCATTGAAAAAATGTCGTAGGTAAAAAAGTAAACTAAAACAAAACCTAGCGGGATGGATCAGGCGGAAACGTTTGTGATTTTAATTTGGGAGATTCCGGATTTAAATTCCTTGTGGGAGGATTTTTTCATGGTTCCCTCTTATATTTCCTTTCAACGAGTTTTCCATTCTATCATTTCATTTCTCTTCACCAGTCCTGTTATAGAGTCGAAAGTGTTGTGCGAGGTGGGCTGGTGCTAATTGAGATGTGACGGTGACTTGCACTTTGAAAAAGTTTGTCTTGGAGTTTGTTATGAAAGCGGCACTTCCTATGAGATCGAACTTCTTGTAGGTGGGGGCCTCGCCGGCATCGGGGAAGCAGTGTTAGGCACTTCGTTTATGTCAGTGTCTTACCGGCGGGTGCATTTCACCTCATTACTTCCTCCTGGAGGTTAATTCCATTGTAAGCACAAATTACTCGTATTATATAGTTAAGTTTAACTATAGTTTAAACCTAACTTATTATATAGTTAAGCTTAAACTATAGTTAATTTTAAATTTTGATTAATTTAAAACATCTATTTTCTATTTATATACGTGTACAGCATGGTGAGCACAGTACATAATGACAAAGATATTTTAATATGCAAAGCTTAGCATTTATAAAGCTTTATCACCAGAGCATTAACGGTTTAACTTAACAAAGGAGAAATTTATTCGGAGTATGTCGTCGCCTCGAGTTTGCCTTTCAGGACAATGGAAAATTTCGGAGTAAAATCTCCCATGCACTTACCTCAAGCAGTAATTGCTAATTTGCAAGCCCTCCACTGACACACATGCTTCAACTCTTCATAAACTTCTGGCCTGATAATAAAAGTGTCACTGATTGGTTTTTACATTGAAGTTAGAGCCACTTTGCCCTACCTTTGTTTTAGTATGCTTTTAATTTGCGCATTTATAGTACAAGGACTGAAAAGAAGTAGTGAAAAACTATTGCCACGTTGCTAATGAACAGACAGGGCATCTAGAACAGTGGTTCCCAAATGTTTTGGATTTACGAACCCAATTCATAAAGCTCTGAGCTTACTGAACTAAGTTTCTGCAGTTACGGTAAATAGACCTGCATTTGGATTCTCGTCCAAAAACCCACACAACAGCTCTTAAAATATTAAAATTACATGCGTTAAAATAATTATATATTTATTTTATATTTAAGACATTACATCCAAAATTAAATAAGTAAGTTAATGCAATAGCACTGTAACGACTGCCTTGTCCCTCTTCCATTGCGTCGGTCCTGGTGGTGTAGTGGTAACCATACTTGCCTTCTAAATCCAAGATCGCCGGTTCAAACCCGGCCAGGATCGATGGATTTTTTCGTGCGTAAAAATCCTAAGTATGGCTTCCTTCGGAAAGGAAGTAAAGCCGTGGGTCCCGTATCGTACATTTACAGCACGTAAAAGAACCTCAAACCTGAAAGAAGAGGCCTCTCAGGAAAATTTGTCGGCCGTTTCACGCCCTGAATAGAATGACCGCTGATGACCTGAGATGTTAAAGAGCTTCCGTAGATAAATCAATTCAACAAACTCATCCCTTCCATTGTCTGGCAAGCTTCTTCATGTCTGTAATCAAAGTCTTCCTCTTATAACAGACTAAGGAATACACATGCCTAATTTTAAAGAAATGAAAACAACATGTGTAATCTACTGTGGGCACAATTAGATATCCCAGGCGTAACTGGTATTAATTACAGTAATATTATAAAAAAGAACTGGAAATACGCTATTAGAGAACAGTTTTGGCACACTGCTTGCAAGATTTCAGAAGCAAACCATAGTTTGAGAAATACTGGGGAAGGAACAGAGTTATTCAATACATTGGGCGTCACTAGTGCACTGCGTGGAGAAGGACCAGTACGATGCTGTCAAGTAGTGGTGTAAATTTGGATTTCAGTCTTTCAAAAACGGCACGATAGGGTGGAAAATCCATCATTTTAAGATCGTCCTGTCATTGAAGCACATTACGTTGGTTCAATTCAATCACTGAAAGAGGCGGATCGCGATGAACGGCGAGAGAACTAGCCGCAGAATTCTGCACAGGCCACACTACAATGTTACAGTAGGGCGCTTTCTCAGAAAATAAAACCAAGCATCTTTCAGAAATATTGCAACAGTCGTAAATGTGACAGGGAAATAAAAAGAATGAAAAAGTCTCCAAGTTCTAGAATAAATGATTTGCTACGTGTGCTCATTACTCTTGTATTTATGTATTAAAGTTGATTGTCTATAACACAATCACCGGCATTATGGCAGCATTTATTGAGCATGTATGCTTTGTTCTGTTTTCAAATCTCGTATCTACTTCCAGTTGTTTAGCCCCATTCTATAAAATTATTTTCAACTGCGAGTAATATACAGTATAAGCACAAATTATTTATACTTAGACCAGAAAACATTAAAAATAAATGCACATACATTCATATATATAAAGATTTTAGTATAGGCATTTTCATACAACACTGTAAACTGTAAAAATTCTCTACAAAATAAGGATTAGAGAAGGTAAATATTTGCTCTAAATAATATCATTTTATTTTTTGCGCACAGGAAGCTAATGATAGTTTCATTAAATATTTGTTTATCCTTTAATACCACTATAGATTTGATGATAATGAAAGAAAAGAATTATTTACAGGATATTTATGCCTGGTACATAGTTTCCAATTATACGTAGGAAGAAATTTATTAATATAAATATATACTGACAGGGACCGCCTTCTTAATTTAGTAATTAGCGTTGCTAACTACTGGCCGGGAGACACGATTTGGATTTCCGGGACCTACCTGGGAATTTTTCTAACTTTCGGAGGTTTGGAACGGGGTCCACCCAACCTCGTGAGGACAATTGGAAAGCTACTTGATGCAGAGGTGGCGATCATCGATCACGAAAGCCGCGTGATAGGCAACCGGCGGTGTGCCGGCATGCTGATCACATGCCTCCCTATAATACTGCCCTCTATCAATGAAGTCCTAAGACGGAGGTAGAGGATGCAGAGGTCGCCGCGGCAGGCCAAGGCTCACCCCGAGCTGTAGTGCCAAATGAGATGTACTGACAGGTCATGGGCAGAATTATTTATTTATTTCTTTTTACGCATCTGTATTATCCTCTAGATCTGACTTCAACTATATCTATAATTTTTCTTTTTGTAGCATTAATATTTCGCTACTTTCTGTAGAATGTTTATAATACATTTGCCAAAATCGATTAATTAAAGGAATTAGATACAGTGTATTATTATACAGGACTGCTTACATAGAGCCGATTTAAAACGTGGCGATTTTAATTTGGATTTTCCTGCCTGTTTCATTGAAATATACGAGGTGGTATCCAAAATATTCGAGATGCTGCCATCTCGATAGTAACTGCAATAGAGTTTTGTACCGCTAGGTGGCAACACTAGCACATCTGATGAGTGAGTGTTTAAAGTTTCATCAGCTGGGTAGATGTGTTGAGATTCTATAGTACTTTTCATGATACTATCTATGTGTGTGGTGTGTGGCGATTTTACGATGGATCCAAGATTAGAACAGAGATTGTGCATCAAATTCTGCGCAAATCTCGGGGAAAATGTTACGGAGACCCTCGCAATAATTCAACAAGTATTTGGGGGACAAAGCATGAGCCGTATCCGTGTGTTTGAGGGGCCGTACATCTATTGAAGACGATGCTAACACCGGTAGGCTCGTCAGCTGCACAACACCTGATATTGTTGCGAAAGTACAATACCTCTTTCGTGACAATCGACGTCGAACCATTGAAGACCTTGCTCATGAAGTGGGAATTGATTATGGGACATACCAACGAATTTTAACTGATGAATTGGGCATGCATCGTGTCGCCGCAAAATTTGTGCCAAGGATCCTGACTGCTGATCAGAAGACGCAATGTGTTGAAGTTTGCACGGAGCTTCGTCAGGCCGTATCCGATGACCAAACCTTCCTGTCCAGGGTCATCACGGCGACGAGAGCTGGATGCACGCTTATGACTCTGAGACAAAACAATAATCCTCCCAATGGAAGAGCCCGAACTCACCAAGACCAAAAAAGCGAGACTAGTCAAGAGCATGATCTTCGTTTTCTTTGATACCAAGGGGACAAAGAATTAGTCCCACCAAATCAAACAGTGAATTCCACGTGCTTATGTAACGTTTTGCAACGGCTCCGTGAAAATGTGCGGAGACGACAGCCCGAACTTTGGCGATAAGAGGACTGGCTATTGTAGCATGATAATGCGCCCTGTCACAATTCATTGTTCACCAGGAGCTTTTAGATGAAAAACAACATGACGGTTGTCCCCAACCACCGTACTCGCCTGATTTGGCACTCTGCGACTTCTCCCTATTCCCCAATCTGAAAATCAAGTTGAAAGGACATCGGTTTGACACAATTGAGAGGATTCAAGAAGAAATCCCCTCAAAGAACATGACCTCAAGATGCACTTGTAAAATGGCAGAATCCCTGGGACCGGTGTATACGGTGGAAGGGAATTACTTCGAGGATGACGGCGGTCATTATTCTCAAAGTAAGTTTTTTACCAGATGGCAGCACCAGTCCTGAATATTCTGGATACTACCTTGTACATTCATTCGCGAAGATAGTTAAGAAAGTTGACTTAGAGCAATACATTTTTGGATGTAAACATTTTGAGGTGCGGAATTTATTAAAACTTTCCTGGTCAACCGTTGCTTCCAAAAATACAATGTACGATATTTTGCACAAATTCATGTGTACTCTCTCAGTGAAATAATAACTTTAAAAATAATTAAAAAAACGCATGCACTAAAGTAAAGTTTTAACAGCGGGAAATCTAGACAAAATTAGTGCAAGTTTGAAAACTTCACAAACAAAATCATCTCGAAATTGGCATAATAAGAGAGGATTTCGGAATGTAAAGGAAAACATTAGCAAAGAAATTAGAAAAAATTACGATGACCAAAGTTAACTGTGTCAAAAGAATGTGTTTTCCTATTATAATGCCAGTTTAGCCAAAGGAGGATGACGATTACAGCATGTTATGGTAACATTATTGCAAGCAGAATGTGGTACGGCCGACGCCGCCTGCTGCATACTTAGTAGCCGGGACATTAAACCCCGCATGTACGGACAAGGATTATAACTTAAGTACCCTTTTTAATGTCTGAAGAGAAAGGGATCTGACCTGAGCAATCGAATTTGTGTATCCGAACACATTTATTTCAACTTTTTTCTTAAACAAAATATTTTGCTGTTAATAGTCTCCTTCAAATTTTCCCATCCTATACACGGAGTTTCGGGTATCTTGCTTTAACTTTTTGAAATACAATCTTGAAACAAAATTAAATTGAAATAATAGTTTGCAACAATTTTCTTTTCTTGCGACTATGGGCTGAAATCTTATCCGATTTGCTTAGGATATTTTGGAGGGCAGGTTCTATCACAATTGAGCCTTATATAGTAGATATTCCTCTCTGCGTATTTTGCATTTAGAGCAACTTTTATAACTGTAATGTACAAGTTCTCTTTTAAAATTCGTTTACTATTCATTATCATCGTTCCATAAATCTAAGAAATTAAGCGAACGACAAGGGAAGGAACTAATAACATTACCCTATAACTTCGTTACCTTCAAGTGACGTCGCGTGGAAACTTCAGAATTCCTCAACTCCATAGCATAAAATTATAAATAATTTCTATTTGAAACGGCACTAAGCTCATTCTCCTGAGTCTGGTAAAGACAAGCCGCTTTTCCGTGGCTGGAATTTGGATAAAAGCGGATGGAAACAAGTGTCGCTTAAACAACGCACAAAAACATTTGCGGCACAAGAGCTCATCCAAAGCAAGGCGCCTGTTCAACTAAACAAGAAAACTTTTTCCATACAATATAACACAGAACACTTCACAGGAGCCATTTCACCAGATAAAAGTATGCCAAGTTTTGAAAGAAATCGCCTAGAAAGGTTCAAACACGGAACTTTACTTTAGGCTGCATTAATATAGCTGCATTTGTGTCATTTTTGCATTAATCAATTTAAGCAAAGTGCTATTGCAATTCTTCATAGTTAACTCTTATTGCTCTGCACCAGCAACATCATTTAGAGTCTATTTCAGAAAAACATCAGAACTAGATAATTAGCTCTTTTCGTAAGTTTATAGGATTAGATTTTTATCACTCTTAAATATAAGCTTGCCGTTCTCCATAGGTTTCTTAAGTTATTCTATAAATAATTTTATAAATAATTTTCTTAGCATGACTCAAATTTTACGAGTTAATTCTCCTTTACTCCTAATTTTTAATGAAATATTCTGCAACAAAAAACTTATTGTTACAGTTTACTGAAATGGAGTCAACCATGGAAAGAAACAATTAAATAAACCTATTTTCATTCTTTTAAAAATAAGTAAATATTCAATAATTTCCCAATAATTGGAGCAAAAAGGGGTAAAACAAAAAAAAAAAAAATTAAAACGAATAGTAAGAATATACATTTAAATACCTTTGAATGGTTTCATTGCCTTAAGCCTGCCGCATCCATCGACCTTAAAATTATACTCTCCTTTTGTACCACAATTTCAGCAGAGGCACAAAATTGGAAGTCATTGTGCACAAGTATGCATGCAGAAAATTTGTTATCCTTGCGCAAATGAAGAGAATGGGGGAACATTTAATTATGAAATGATTAATGATAATTTTCAGCATAAAACAAAACCATAGACGGTAACTAAGAAGTTAAAAAAAATAATAAAAATAATATTTTTATATTCCCTATATTTTGCAATGTGTTGATAAACATAATTCACTAAAATGTCACCAGTTTTCAAACTTTCTTTTTTGGAGCTTATATAAATTTAACAATAGTATATTATACCAGTTTATAATGTTATACTTTGTTGCATGAGTAAATGTTTAAGAAACGAGAGAAGCAACTTTTGTTATTTTTACGAATGCAATAATAGTATAACATTATAAACGAACTTTATTGCATAAGTAATCGTTTAAGAAACGAAAGAAGCAATTTTTGTTATTTTTACGAATGCAATAATTGTATAACATTATAAACGAGCTTTATATGTTATTTTATAGCAAAATTAATAAAATAAAATTTAATATTAACGTCGAATTACTAAGTAAATTTCTTAGGGTTTTTATACTTATTATACCTTTGACGTAATTGTATTGCTAGAGGTATTTAATTATTTATTTCGTGTGTTATTTTTAGCTAAGGTGGATTTAGAGCAAGAAATTTTAGTCCCGACTTAAAAGGTTTATTGGTCACCAATACCGAGAAGAAAATTTACTTAGATTCATCGTAAGGAATACGACAGATTCCTAATTGGATGATCAGTAAAAATATTAAGAGTATTTCAGAAAAGTTATTTTTGGTGTATATTTCAAAACAGGATATCAAATGATACTAATTCATTTGGTAACCAATATTAACTTATGACTTTAATTATGTAGTTATGTATTCTGCAATGAAGATGAATGATTTATTTTGTTTGTAAGTAAAATATCAATTGATCACTTAATATTAACGTAATATAATAATCAGTTAAAGAAACATTTTATCAAATGAAAATAATTTAACGGTGTCGTTGGTACTAAAGTAGTTTTATGAAACTAGTGCCAAAAAGTATCATTTAATAAACGATTTTGACCAACAAGAAATGTGTATAATAATGGCAAAGAAAATATTCATTTTTAGGCAAAGAATCTAACCATGTACATTTTAAGATCAATTTCCATCAAAACCAACTTACAAAGTTTAGGTTTAAGGCAGGTTTTGAGCCTAATTAACCATTTGAATTTAGTTCACTGAACACCTACTGATGTCAGAAGGATAGATATTCAGTCCCTCTCTTCAAAGTTCCATGACTAACATAATACTACTAATGCTAGAAAATTAATTTGCCGTAAGCATTGTCGCAAAATATTCAACAATATTTTTAAACCGATTCATGAAAACAGACATTAAATTTTTAACACAAAATGTGATTTTTTCTGAAATCGTATAAGGACAAATTTTATTAGATTTTTTGGTTTATCGTGTTACATCATAATTGTTTACATTTTTAATGAGATATACATCCCATTTAGTTCATTTTACACAAATGAAATACAAGAAAAAAAAACGCTTTCAGTCAAGCAAATTGAGATATAGAGTATTGTTGTGCACAAATAGTTTATCCTATCTTCATCATTATACAGAAAAAAATCTAGCTCTGGACTGCAGTGAAATGACATTTTATGTTTAACTGATAATGAGAGAATTTGCTTGTTGCCTTTGTTGTAATAGCTGTTTTTAATGGGATAAGATTAATTCAGTGCTGCTAAACCAAGTAAAACACCTAAAGTTAGGTAATATAACCGTAAGTTAAAAAAATAGAGCAATGATTAATATTCTATTATTTTACAGTATAATAAGAACTTCATTCATATATTTATTTTATAAAAATTAAAAACTTATAATTATTATAATATAATAGATTTTATTCGGTTACTAGATTATTTAGAATAACCTAAATAAAGTATAAAATTGATATATTATACTTAAGTATTACTTTTGCCTAATACTATTGTTAAGTGCAAACATTTTCAGATTCTTAAGAAATTTGGGGGCTGGAAATATCCACATACTTTTTAAATCTTTTAAAAACGTAATTAAAGTATTGATATTTTTATAACTTTTTACGTCCTCACAAAGTGTTGCAACATCACAACCTTAGTCATTATTTATTGGTAACGTAAAACTATTTTTATTTTTTAAATGTAAACGGGAAAAATTTTAATAAATTGATTTAATGTAAATTTATTACTAATGTTCTTTTCACTTTGAAACTCCTAATGTTTATAAATGTTTTGATACTACAGGCATTTATATTAATGTAACTTGAAATATAGTTTGATTTTGAAGCTAAATATGCCAATATCTGAAACAGATTCCTTGCGAATTATTATTTATCTGTGGTCTTCATTTGTGATTTCTATCTTATCTTGTACTTCCTAAAACACCCATGTTCTTGGCGAGACCCCAAGCTGTAGTCCCCCGCGCCAAACGATAGACCAACAATATTGCCACAGAGACCCACACTTGAAATTGCCTTCACGGTGGTGTGCTATAATGTCTGAAAGTAGAAGTTGGAAGAGGAAAAACAGAAGAAGAGAAGGAATTCAGAGGAGCTTAGTAAATTGTTTTGCAACGGAAGACTAATATATGACGGCTTATATTAACTGTGTGAAACGTTTGTGCGCTTAATTATGTTATGAAATACGTCCCCTCTCGTACTTCGTTATGAAGGCGAAAATTATGTGGCGCGCATGTGTGTTGTTTACTATTCTGGGCTAAGGTTGTCGTTTCGTCGCTTCAGAGTGAAATAGTTAAAAAGACAAAAGGCTTTAAATTTACAGGTTACAAAATGAACTTTTGAAATATATGAAATATATGCACTCTACCATGTCGTAATATAAAACGCTTGATATTTAAAAAAAAATAATTAACAAGCTTAAAATATAAAAAACTGACATATATTAGAATATTCAGCCTATATGTGATTTTGAATTATTGTTACTATGGATCCCGTAGCATTTCACCACTTACAAATACAATTACCATAATATATAAATATTAAAATACCCAATCTTGTGCATTAATAAATTCCCTTATTATACATACAAAAATAACACTTTTTTCTAAATGTCATTAATGGAGCATCATACAAAAACCTTTAAATACACTGCTGGCCATTGAAATTGCAATGCCTATAAGCGATCCGTTGAAACAAACCCACATTTTCTCAGAAGGAACAAGCGACTCGTTGAAAATAAAATGGTAATACCAGCAGGTGCCTGAAACTGATCGCGAGAGAATGTGGCACACCATGAATGTCATTCCGAGAGATTGGTGCTCATGTTGGATGAAATACATCCGCAGCGAAACGAATATGAGAAGTGTGGATTGAGGTAGAACGAACGCACAGACTTAAAGGATTCCAACGGCTCCGTCAACAAATGAACGAGAAGACAGACATCATTTCGTGTGATTATTATGAACACGCACAATGTTTATAATTTAATGGCTAGCAGTGTATATGAAATGGCGAAAAACTAGTTTCAGAGGCATATAACGCTGAAAATTATAAATGTTAAAATCTAGGGGGAAAATGTCCTATTTTCAAAACTCACAGCATCAAATTAATATATTATACTTAAAACAGGCTACCTAATTAGCACGGCCACTTTACATGACAGAAGACAGTTCTTAAATAAATTTTACTTAGCTTGAAGATAGGTTTAATATCATATTTGTGTTTTAATAGGTGGAAGTGTCGAACTAATACAAAAGTTAATTTGGTTATTTTAAATGGATTGAAATGCTTTATTATTTAGATTTTAGCATTGAGTTTGAAAACACGTACAATAGATATTTGTAGTTATTCTATTACTAAAAATGGCTATGATATTTAGTTGGGCTCCATTAAGTGCCTCACACTATATAGACTTAAAGCTAAATAAACGTAACACCATTTAATTCAGAATAAGTTAATTAATAAATCTATCAAATGAGATATCAAATTAAAGCTAAGTTCTCTAAAAATAGTATAATTAATCTAGCATTTGTGCTAGAAAAGTTTTTCTAACTCTTTGGGACTTAAAGCTACAGATCTCTAAAAGTAGTTATATATTGTATCTTATTTTGCTCAGTAGGCACTTACAATTAATTTCTTTTTTTACCTACAATTTACAGCTTATTTGCGTATATTAAATATGTGGAAAAACATCAAAAGGGAACATACAAAAGTGGCTTACATATTTTTAAATTCTGTAATTTTTCATGTTGGAGTTAAAACAGTACCGGAGTTCTGACTATCGATGCATTTCTAGTATATCACCCCTTAACCTATACCTTACGATATATATACAGTTTTTTAATTATTTTTAATTAAATTAAATTAAATTTTTATTTTTAATTATTATAATTACGGACTCTCTTTAACATATATGGTCATTAGCGTGCCTTTCGGTTCATAGCGTGAAACGATCGATAAATTTTGCTCAGAGGCTTTTTCATACATAAATAGTCAAATCTTCTTTTTGTGTGGGAATGATTAATGAACGTGTAACCTGTTCCAAGATACCTGGAGACTGTCTACATAGTTTGAGTAGCAGTGGCACCTTCATTATCAACTTTTAATAGTTCATTGCACGATATGAGAGTCTCGACACTCCATCCGTAATGAAATTTGCGAGGAAAGCCATAGAATTTGAATGGTTTTCGTTTAGTGATTTAAGAGCACTACAGAGGTTCCCATCATATTCATTCTTCCTTTCTCTTTGCCAGCATTCCTCAAAGATCAATTCAAGGTCTTGTGATAAATGCAGCGGTACTGATGAATTAATTTGTAGATGCTCCCACTCTTCATTTTCCTAAGAACTTCAATCTTCGACTGTTGTCTTCTACAAGGTTCTAATAATCAGTTACTATGTAATATATCTGAGCAAGACTTGCGCTTAGATTTCGTTATAATCTCATCGTAAAGCTTGCGTGCGCTCGAAGACGATTTTCAATTTAGAGTGATCTAGTGAAGTGAATAAACGATTTAGAGAATCCGTGCAAGAATCCATTTCTCTCTACCCACCGGTAGTCAGCATCTGGATTGGACATTTTTCACAGACACGTGTTTTGCTATTTTACGCATGTCATATCCAGCTTAGTTTTTGCATCACGTTTTCCTGCCCAAAGTTCTTTATTCGACCCATTTCTGCAACTACGTTGTTTCAACCTTATGCTTACTTACAAAGCAGTAACCTGCTCAAACTCGTTTAGTTATCCTACATATATTAAAACTACTGCATTACAATAGAAGTCTTTTTTTATTAGTGTTTAACGCCCGTTTTTACTACTGAGGCACCACAGGCGGTGGACACCGATGATACATGAAATGAAATGATATATTGAGAAAAGATTTTATTTTAAGGAAGGAAGCGCTCCAGGCCTAAGTTTAGGTACCTCCCCGGCATTTGCCAGTTATGAAGACTGAGGAAAAAGCCTCAGTCAGGGACGACGGTTCTGGCGGGATTCGAACCCCAGACCTCCCGCTCACGAGTCCGTGCCTTAACGACCTCGGCCACCCGTGGCGATAATAATAGAAGTCTGTGCTAAAAAAACAACTTATAAGGGAAGTTTCTGAATAAGGAACAAAAACGTTTCATCTCAAAAGTGTACATATTTTATAATAGAAAAGCAGCATAATGTGTTGAATTAGGTTTATATGGATATTTATGTTTAATAATCTATATTTGTTTTTGATTGATGTCATATTACCTGTTAGCTAAGGAAATCAAGGGTGTTCTAATTTTTGAACGATAGTGTAATATTTAAATAAAATGCAAAGGCAACTATAATAATAAAATAAAATTTGTAATTTTATCGCGCAAATACACTAAAACCACTAATATCACCACTAGTAACATTATCCAACGTTTCATCCTAGGAAAATTAACATTAAAATGAATGTATATCCCATGAAATTACTATACAAAGTACTTTAAAACATGGAATAAGCCAAAGTATGTAAAGTTGTATCACACTCATAATATCCGCGTACAGAGTGTTTATTATGTTTTACAGTATATAAATGTGTTATAAGATTTAAATTTTTTCGGCGTTAATTATTTATAATGATTTGAAGGGATTTGACGTTTACATTAAAACCCAGCTTTCAGCCATTTTTGTTCCGTGGCCTTCTTCAGAATAGAATTAAATTTAGCAAATATAATAAAAAATATTTCAATTAATACAATGCGAAATGTCCATATGTAATACGTTGTCAACAACTAAATATTATTTATATTACTGATTACGGTTTTGTGAATTCATAGTGGAATAATAGCTCTGGTTTTTCAGATAATCTGTAAAAGCAAATTTGAATATTGCAATGGTCTATTAATGAACCACTAGCTTATTCTTCATATTTCACCACCACGAGGTTGGACACGGGGGCAAGTTCACATCACTTATCTCTGAAAAATGATGAACGCCTCTCACCAATATAAAAGAAGAACAAGGAATGAATAAAAATGTAAAGGGACCGAGTTAATATTCAGCAAAAGAGCAATATTCGATTAATTTATGTCATTATAACAGCATTTTAGATTATTACACTCACTCTTGTTGGTCGTCACCAAGGTGGCCTATTTTTGTGGCGTAACAACCTCTCTCACCCACTCTAAACCTAACGTGTTTGTCTATGCGCATCGCATAGCTAATGTTTCCGTAACTGTCACTTGTACAGCACATGGAACCAGACCATAACCGCCTAGTCTATGTGCCCACAATATATGTATATATACTCACACTACATTGTCAAACCCCGTGTTATCAAGAATTTAATGAATACCCCTCCCCAAATAATATTTCCCTATCTTCGGACTATAATTCGACAATTCGAAATGGATACATACCTAAAGATTATACCTTTGTTTAGCATGTAACTTGTCCATTTGCATATTTTAAATGATTTACTCATATTAGGAGACAATAGACGATTTTATTTGTTCAAAAATTTTGCACAAATATATGAGATCAAAGTGACAGTATTTCATGAGAGTCCGAGGGATGTCAAACACCCGTGTAAGAAAAATTACTTTTTAGAAACTTTGTTGACACACCCGATATACGGTAAGGCATGCCTAAAGAAAGTGCAATATATACAAAATGGCAGCGCCCTTAGCTGTTTGCATCGTAAAGCAGCAACAAACAGCCATCATGTTTTAGTAATCTGATTTTGTGATACCTTGTGAAATTCATAAAAGAATACTGCAATAGTATGAAGGTACCTGTATTGACGAAAGAAAAGTGGAAGATTTGGTAAATGCGTTTAAAAATGGACAAAAATCAATCCGAGATAAACAACGCTCTGGTCGTCCCTAGAAGATGAGAAGGTTTAGCCAGCCTGGCGGCATCATAAATGCAAACAGGTCCATTTCTTTAGAAGTTCTGGCCAAGGAATTGGATGTCAGCATCGATCTGCACAAAACATTGTCACGTATGTTGAAAATCTCAATCGTGTGCATGATAAATGCCTAGGATGTTCACTGATAAGCACAAGATCGATTTTTGATACCTGACACACATTGTCACAGGCGACAGTGAAGAGAGTAGAACAGTGACTCAGAGTAATGTCGAAGGAGGGATTGGTCATCTATACCGAACCATTGTAGAGCTGTTTGCCTAAAAATTTCTTTCTCACGATGCCACACACTCTCAGATGGTGGCTGCAAATATTGACATATTTTGGAGGTTGAGGTTTTAGGTCTTATAGCGCTGATCTCGTGCTCTCACAGCTCTAAAAGTCGTTTTGAAAGGAGAAAATTTTGAGAATAGCGACAAGCCTCCTCAGTGATGCACATTTGCATGTAGACACAACCGAAAACATTTGTTTTTCTGATGTAATAGAGAAGTTGGTGCAACGGTGTGAGATATGAATTGTAAAGAAGCATTATTATAAAGAGACAATATATCTAATATATTAAAATAGCTCAACATGTTCAAAACTGGCGACGGAAGCATTAAGAGAGAAAACCCGTATCAATTAAAAGTGCAAGAAATCAGGTGCATGACGAGGAAGCTTTCATCATTAACATTATTGGTTGCATTATTTCATTCAAAACAATAGCCTGCGAAGTCTATTTGGTGCCATATTTTAATATTACTAACAAAGGACACTGAAATCATTGCCATTTTAATAAAGATATGCTTCATGCCTTTACTTAAAGTATGATTAGGAGAAAACAACAATCATGTTGGAAATATGAATTAACCAATTCTAAGTGCATCATTATTTGAAATTGATAAAAAGGCTTCATATACAGTTGATAAGCTTTTTATATAGCCAAATGTAAAAAAACAGACGCCATTTTCTGTAACTTTAATTGACAAATTTTTCTAATACAGTGTTAATAAGCGGTTTACATATAGGCTCAATTTCTTATCTGTTTGACATCGGTAGCTATACATTCTAAGTCATAGGCATGCACAGTTATTAATAAATTCAATGCTAAGCATATTTAAAGGTTAAATATGATTCCCTCTAACAAGAAATGTATGAATGCTTCAATTAGAGATATTTAATAAAATTTATTTTCACCATTAATACGTCTAAGTTTACGAATAATGCTAGCTGGTAATATGGCAGAATCGTGGAAAACTTAATGCAGTTCGCCGTGAACAGATGCGGAAGTAGATTTAAAAGCTTGCGGACGAGAATCTTGAATTATTCAGAGAAATATTACGGTATTTTTAAGCTGATTGCAGACCACATGGATGTTACTGACTTTTGTTCTAAGCTTATATTAATTCTAAATCAAGAGGATAGGAAATTCGTAAGTTAAACAGATCCATATCGTAAAATGCGCTATATATACGTACTATATATATAATATATATACGTACTATACAGCAATGGTAATAGTCGGAATGTATCTTTGATATAGTCAGCGCTTTCCAATTAAAATACAAAAATAAAACAGAAGACAACAGTATTGTCGCTAATAAATATATTCCTGCAGCGACTATATAAAGACATTTCTCTTATTCCTTCAGAAAAGTTATTTTCCTCCTCGATCTTTCTATATTCCAATTTTCCAAATATAATGAAGAACAATGGATCTTTTAGGCCTTCGTAAATCTAAGATATTGGATAAAATTAGTAAACGGAATTTATTGCAATATAAATGCGAATAGGGTACATAAAGTTCCTTGGTATTGTTTTCAGAGTACAAAATACTGCAAATGAATCTTAGCTTAGAAAAGTTTCCATCCGTGCAGAATTTGCATTTTTTTCTCTTTCTATTCGGTAGCCTTTCAATTATTTTCATATTATTTGAAGAAGCAAGTGAGAAGTAATTGTAGAAAATTGGGATTTTAACTTCTGATTTAAGAACATTGACAATTAAATCAATACTTTATTACAAGAAACATTACTGAACATATTTATATATTAATTATAAATAATAAAGCATGATATTTCATATTTCATATTCAAAAGAATATGCATAAAAGTATCTACAGGACCTCCTCATATGAGCATTTATACTTATTTAGGAATTTTAAGTCACTACCTTATTAGTTTACTATTAGTGATCTCACGATGTTGGTAAATATATTTAGAGGAAAAGAGATTCTTGAATTAGCTTAAATCATTCAATGTACTTTAAAAGGAAGCTATTATAATTTTTTATCAAATCTGGGAAAATATTAGAGTTGTTTAAAATGTTCTCGAAATGAACCACAAATTGTAGCAGCAGTACCAAAACACTTTTGTTATCAAAGCCCGACATCTTCTGTAAAACATTTAAGCAATAATGCATGAATTAGTCAAGAATAGTAGTAGCTATAGCTGTTTGTTGCAATGCAAACGTATGTATAGGGGAAATGAAAATATCGAAAGTCGTGTTATGAAGAAAAGGATATGAATGCAACAGAAATTCAAACAGATATGACAAATCCACTACGGACTCTGAAGTATAATTTTCAACCGTTTCAAGTGAACTACTCTATTTAAACGCGACCGTGAAAGCTTGGAAGATGAACCACGTAGTGAACGACCAAAATCGTCACATCCGAAATAACTCGATACGGTTCTGGAGAATTTCCGATTAAAAATGTCCGAAATTGCTGAAACTCTGGGCATTTCAAGGGAACGCGTATTTTACATTTTGAGGGAAGAATTATGGTTGGAAAAAATTATTATTTTTTTTTTATATGGAGTAGAGTTTACTACAGAGGCACCACAGGCGTGGACCCTGATGATACATGAAATGGTAAATTAGAAAAGGATTTTTTTTAAGGAAAGAAGCGCTCCAGGCCTAAATTTACGGTACCTTCCCGGTATTTGCCATTTATGAGGACTGAGGAAAACCTGAAAAAAAAAAAACTCAATCAGGGAGGATAGTTCTGGTGGATTCGAACCCTAGACCTTCCGCTCACGAGTCCGCGCGTTAACGACCTCGGCCACCCGTAGTGGTAAATTATTGACAAGATGGTTGCCCCGACTGCTGATTTAGGAGCAAATGCGAATTAGATTGCAAATCTCTCAGCAAAGTTTGTCCCGTTTTCAGAGAGATCCCGCCGACTTTATGCGTCGATTTGTGACCAATGATGAATACAGGTGTCGTACTGAAACAAAACAGCAATCTAAAATATGAAGTATCACGATTCTCCAACGCAAAAGAAAGTCAAATATGTAAAATCGGCCTGGAATGTCATGGCGTTCGTTTTCCGGGAGGCCAAAGGTGTACTGCTAATTATCCTCCCACGGAAACATTAAAATAGGATCGTGTTATATTAACCTCTAGGATGTATTAAAAGCAAAAATACGCAAGAAAAACCGAGTTTTTTCAAAGGAGAAAAGTATCTTAGTTTCAAGGCCATGCTCGTCCTCAAACATTTGTCGTTATAATGGCGAAAAGCAATTGAAGCACGATTTTCTGCCTCATCCGCACTATTCTTACGAATTAACTACATCGCACTTTCACCTGCATTCAAAACTGAGAAAATTCCTTGTGGTCCGATGAAGAGCTGAAATAACCAGCTCAGGTATTTTTTGCAGGCCTGTAAGAATCTGACTTCCGTGAACAAGAACATAGCTGGACAAATTGCATTAGTGTCAAGGAAAACAATGTTGAAAAGAAAGAATAATTTGCAAAAACTAATCTTCCATTTTTTGCTTCATTCCGAGAAATTTTCAGACTACCCTAGTATATTTAAAATTCATACTGAATAATAGCAATTTGAAAAACATTCAACTTGGATCATGCTTCTATATACTTTCTATCCAGCTCAGGAACACATATTGCTTGTTAGAAGACATCCGTCGTAAATCCAGTTTTTAATTAAGTAAGAATTTTTTTTAAAAAACTTCAGACAACAAAGTTTTCATTCAATTCAAGTACATGCCCGCCACTGCCAGGCTATTATCATGCTACTCTAAATGAGGGCGTATAGAAGAGAAAGTGCGCTACTTTGGATAGTTAATAATATGCACTTTTCAGCGCAACTAAACACAAAACTTAATTTATAAAGTGAGCTAAGGTGATTCCACGGAAAGATTGCTAATTTTCAGATAAAAGTAGAGTTTGTGATTTTAATTCAACAAAGAGGTAATAATAAAAGTCATTTCTTCCATAGTGGAAGGTAAAAATGTGGAAAAATACGAAAGGCGTGTTGCAAGTTGAAACCTGGAGCAGCATATATGTCCTACTTTTGGAAATATTTTTCAACAACGATTCAGTCTCGCTAAGCAAACCAGGAAACTCTCAGTTATATCCACCTAGTCTGATGAATACGCAACTTACTCTTTTAAAATACCGTTGTTAATAAAATGTTGCAGTTTAAGCTACCCCAGTTTGAATTTTGTCTTGGTTGTAGGTAGAATTTCCATTTACAAGGGAGCAATTTTTCTTGCTTGTTTTAACGAACGCCATATCATTTTTGCTCCGTCAGTATTTCATTATAACAAGTGTTTAACACTTGAGCTATTTTTCCCCAGAACTAATGTATAAATATTAAATAACGTATCTAAAATATTAACACAACCAATAAAGAGAGACTGAATGTTAAATTAACATCTGTATAAAAATGGTATCTAGTTTGCAATTAAAGCACCAGTTTACAGTGTGTAGTTTACACTGTACAAAATTCTCACAAAATACAGCTATTTAGTAACTTTTTACTTTATGTTTTCACAATTCAAGGTCCTTTTGCCACTTATATTATATATAATTTAGTGTATCTATATGTGCTGCCATTAAAATGATATTGGATTTAATCAATTTCATATTTAAAAATTACCCCTTTCTATATATAGAAAGCGTATACATACGTGTATGTATTGTCCTATTAATCCAGAAGTTTCTTCACATTTAGGCCCACTGTGTAATTACTAATTACATAACATACAGCCTGCAGTAAACAGTCCAGATAGACACTAGCGCTGCTGCGGCGATCCCATGCGTAACACATGAATCAGCACACTATCTCTTCTATACGCTCTGTCCAAAGGTTAACCATCTCAGCATCAAACAACTGCCTGGCAAATAGCGGTGTTAGTATTGCAATCTGCAGCGTTGTCACGTTTCTTCCCCTAACGTTTTAACCTAGTGTTTCCAACCTACGTAGCTGCCGAGCCAAATAAAATATATACTAATTTGTGAATATTTCTTACAGCACCAAAGTGAAAAATGATTTCAGAAAATTTTATTATGAAGCCCAATGTGAGTTCTTTTATAAAATATTTAAGGCAAATATGCATCAAGTATACAGGTATTCCTACTTAGATTAATGGTCGCCATCTCGTTACCTTCCTGACTGCATGATGAACAAACTATTGTATGTGAGACATCACACGCATATTTGATTCCTCTACTTGCATGTTGTGATGTATCCATACACTCGAATCTGCCTTTCACACATTCGTCAACAATCTACAAACACTGTCCCTTGCGGTCGAGCCACGTTCCGCTTTCATACAATAGTTGTCTGCTTAAAACAGTCCTGCCCCTTTTCCTATTTTATTACTTTTAATATTGATATTCACATTACATTTTAGTGTTGGATTGTTTACTTAAGTGTTTCTAAATACTGTTTGTTTCGAGTACTTCCTATTCCGTCACTTAGTCGCACTACTGGTACTTATCGTCGTTACTGTTAATATTATTAACACTACGAAAAATATTGTTACTCTCCCAAGGCCTCCACATATTCAGAGCACGATAAAGCCAACTAACACCAATGAGTCTATCACACAAACTGACAGAATGACGAACGAAGCCAACAGAGACATTCCGCGTGGTGTGATTTCCTTGTTTTATTAGCTAAGGGGAGACCTTGATCGACGCGACATATGAAAGTGGTGTGCTGTTCTGTGCTTCCGAGAATCAACAATGCACTGTGTCTGCAGTCGAGAATCAAAGGAATAGCTGCAGATAAATACGTAGAATAGTAACATAATACAGAGTTGGCTAGTAACAGGAATGTGCTGATAAAAACAATGGTGTCAGAAAAGCACATTGTTCACGGTTAGCGAACCTACGTAAATATTTTCTCCACAGTGCTTGTATTGCGTCATCATGATTCTTTAGCATATATGACTAGTTTATATGTTCTTCCCAAGTTTCCTATCTTAATGACGAAAAAATTGATAATGATTAGATGTACACTTTATGAAATCTCTTTTTGAATTTGCCTATTTGCCACCATTGGTACGATCAGAAGTCTTCATTTTCCTCGCTGCAAGCACCTACGCCACGCGTTTCACTTGTTTCATGAAGAAAAATCAATGGTGTCCTCCAGTAACCAATTCCTTTTCCCCAAATTGTTTCTCTAATATTTTCAAATGCTTACAGAAGCTAACCAGTATCTTGGAGTGAATGAAAGAAATGTTTTAATTGCTCCAGTAACGCTTGCATATTTTGTTTCCATACTAACTGTATTTCCTCTTAAAAGAGTTTGACCTTGAACTAAGTAAGCTGAATGGGGTTCAGTTCATACATACACATGGACATCTTACAATGTAATTTTAAAATTTAGTTCATGTAAAATACTTTTTCTGACCATTTGTGAATATCCATCAACCTGTAAAGTTCAAATTTTCTAACATATTTTGAACAAGAAATGTTACTTTTCACAATGATACATGTTTTTATCACATATTTGGAAGGGGGTTTCTTTTCCTGAGCTGTATAGCAGGAAGCAATATCAATAGCAATACTGTTCTACGGGACGTTGAGAAAATCTGACTGTTAATCCAAAGCTCAACATCTTTGAAAGTAATTTGACTATAATCTCAAAGCTCTTGCTTTGTAAAAAATTAGTAATGAGTTTTTCACAAACTCCGTTTCAGACCTTGTATGGACGACTATGAGACGGTTGCCAGAATCCGGCTTATTCAATACACCCGGTTGACTATCACTTTGCCAGCATTTCCTAATACAAATTATTGTTCAGTCAAGAGTCATCAATATAAAACTAGCACCACGAATATTGCTACTTATTCGCTGTTTTTGCTGCAATGAAGTTCAGACAAGGACTCTTCAATGAAACTCATACAAAGATTCCTGTATTTATTAGAAAGTGTATTTCTAGCTCAATGTTATATTTTATAAATGATTATTGACTTACTGATTTCAAGAATAAGAAGAGATTATATTGCCAATAGGTTTTTGCACGATTCTAGGTCAAGTAACTTATGATATATCATATGCATGGCTGGGACTCTCAAACGCTTTTTAGCAAAGTTCCATGATTATAGGGGAAAAAACAATAGATTCTCCTGAATATTCAGAAAAAGTAGTATGTGTCTATTTCACTTAGGAAATTATTAACAGTGTACAGAACATTAACACAGTGAATTTTCAAGATCAAGAACTGTGATGGTCATGGTAGGCTGTTATTTGCATTAAGTTTTCAGTACAGAAGCTAAATAGTTAAATGGGCATTTTTTTAAATGTTTGAAATGACTAGGGCTGGAAATTTTAGATTATTCCAAGGTAAACTACAACATACTGTTAATCATTTCTCTAAATTGTAGACAAAATGCGGTCAGACATGTGCTGCATTTACCTCTCTAATTGCACATAACAATTTGACATACAGGAATTTCTTTTTATTAAATATTACTCTTTGCAGCTGCGAATGCTATTGCGTTCAAAATTATCCAAATTCACTTTTGTATGCTCTGGTCTATTACTACGTTCTCCTGGATCAGACAGAGAACACCCGTCATCTTTAACTCTTTGTATATCATGGTAATTGTTTTCACTGTACCAGCGGTATTGTGGGATGCATGAAAACGTTCCTGTTTTAAACTGTTTTCAAGCTTTCCTTGCCTCGACTCATCACACGTTGCTATTATTCTTCTCAGTGTATCAAGAGCGTTCCAATGTATGGTTTTTCCCTTTATTGGTAGTTATGATTCGTCAATTATTATGTATATGTAAAATTATGCGCCATCACAGACTAAAGCATGCAGAGCAAAGTTTACTATTTTTCACTATGAATATACTACCCTAGTTAGCACAATGATACTCAGAAACAGTGAACTTACTCTAAAGTGCTTGAATGGCCGATCTACAGAATGCGAGTGCGGGTTGAAGTGCGAGTAGGGGAGGGGGTGCCAGAACTGTGTACGAGTATATGTGGGATAGATGCTGGCACATTAATGAGGACCTCTCAAATTCTGATCTTGCACTCCCGCTGGACCTCTAACCGTGGGCGAGTATCTGACAACACTATCAGCACTAGCGTACGTGAACATAGTCAGAAGGGTAGTAAAGGTCTACGTGGCTCATTCCTCTTGCTTGCCTTCTTCTGATCGCCAGGCAGTACTCATGCACGCGCTGAGTGTGCCTTTGTTTCGGTTGACAGCTAAATTTCTCATTTCCTTGCATACGTCACTAGCTATCTAACCAGCTTTCAACAATAATTCTCGGTTAGTGTAAATATTGCTTTTCACAAATGTCGTTAATTTTTATCGTTAAGTTTCATTGATTTGAACTATACTAACCGTCTGAGGACACTATATTCTGCACAGTCCAGTTATCATGTTTCCGAAACCATCGTAACGACAAAGAGTTCCACATTCAATCCAGATGTTAGATAGCTCAGTAAGTTTTTGTGACTGACCTTGGATGCATAATATGTTTTAGTTAATTATGTGTATAATGTTATAATATAAGCTTAGGCACGAATGTGTGAGGATAAAGAAGTTTAATTGAGGAATGAAATAGGGAAAGAACCCACTACATAGTCTTTGGATGGTTCTTATATTGCTAATTTGAAATGCAAGGTATGGTGGACAAACTCAGCATCAAATATGATGTTTAATACATTAATAGAATTTATCAGTAAAATGTGTACAATTACACAAATAATTTTCGTATGAAGCAAATACTCATTATTCCAAAAAAGTATGTAACATTATATTTTTAAATTAAATTTCAAATGAAAAGCAATACTTTTTATTTTACAACATTACAGTTGGTATAAGAAATTCAATATAATCGTTGTCCTAACAAGTATTTAGCATACAAAATTCTCTTATTAATATTTCCAATATAATCAAAGCATAGTGGAAGTATTTATTAAGAAAACAGCTCAAATATGAAGCGTAGCAACAGTTAACCAGGTTAATAGCCTACACACCTCTACAATCATAATTTCATTGAAGGACAGTGAAAAGGTAAATGTATAGAAAAGTGTACATACAATGAATAAATAATTAATTACCATCCTGGCCTAAGTTTAGGGTACTTTCCCGATATTTTCCGTCTATGAGGAAAGAGGAAATCTGAAAAAAAATTCAATCAGGGATGATGGTCCTGGTGGGAACCGAACCCCAGACCACCCGCTCACGAATCTGTGCCTTAATGACCTCGGCCACTCATGGTGGTAATCTTCTGGTTAACATTACAGCACGCATAGAGAGAGGTAAAACTGGAAAGCTGTGCGAGCCAGTGTTCCGCCGTTTCTATGGAAATAAGTTTAACACTTTACGGAACATGAGAGTTAGCAGTATCATATTATTTTTTTCGCAACTCTTAATTGCCTAAATTGCTGGGAAATTTCCCTCTTTAAACAGCCCGTTTTACTGCAAAATACATGAGCAGACTTAAAACACCTGAGCCTCCACATAAGCAATGAAATTTTGAAAATGTTTCTTTACTGGAACAGTTTAGTCAGCAAGCATGGTTTCGGTACTTTCGCACGGAATGTAAGCATTTCTTTTCTTGCATTATTTATCTCCAGCTGGGTTTCTATCTCAGTAGAAATTCTATGTGCCGTAAATGGGCAGTAAGAAAATCAAATGACACATATGTACCCAAATAACTTATCTCTCAGGAACTTAGGTTGGGAAGCTTGCCCCAGATTTTTATCATCTAATATTGCAAAACGAATAAAGTGTCTTTTCTGGTGGAATGGAACTATGGCGCAGAACCTTTTCCGTTCCCCAGAGTCTTTTACGAGTAGCCTTTTAATAATACAGGTCTGGAGCTGAAAGGGTTGCGGAGTGATGAGAGAAGCTGGGAAACCTGATCCTGTACATTACACTTTCCTTTCCCTTCACCGTCCTTATCTTCGTACCGAGTTTCTTTTGGAGGAACAGCAGGCAAATTGTGATTTTCCTTCCTCCTATATTTTCACCCTTTCTTTCTCTAAGCTTTGTTCTTTCCTCAAGTTGACACTTTTGAGAAGTTCTGTTATTATTCCAGTAAGGAAGGAGCATGGAATTTTACAGGTGCTCAAAAGTTATGGACGTTTTAATTGACTTCGGTTCCACCAAATACTTTCCATGCAAGCTTCCTCTGTGTCGGGGCATGTATAAGTGTTTGAAATAATACACCCCATTAATATAAGTCATCTGAGTTATATCAAAGTAAAGGTCATCTTCATTGTGGCATATATACTTAAAAAGCAATGCTTACACCATAGATAATAAAAATGCATTAATCATCACTATAAAATATCTCTTAAACATGAAGCATACCATAACCACGTAATTTCAATAATACGCCAGCCAAAATCATTCATACCGGTAACCTTGGCGGGTGGCCGAGGTCGTGAGTAGAAGAATTGGGGGTTCCACCAGTACTGTCCTTCCTGACTGAAGTTTTTCAAAGCTTACCTCAGTCCTTATAAATGACAAATGCCGGGTAGGTGCTTTAAACTTAGGCCTGAAGCGCTACCTTCCTTTAGAAAAAAAAATCCTTCTTAGATTACCATTTCATCTCTTCATCAGTGTCCATCACCTGTGATGCCTCAGTAGTTAAAATGGGCGTTAAACACTATTAAAAATACGACAAGAGCAGTGCATCTTGCTTTTATACGTTTCATTATTATTTATTATTATAATAAATTTTAATTCTTCAATGAAATTGTTTGAATTATTAGGATAGATGAAGGAAGTTTTTTTTAATGCATTTTTATTTACTTCCAAAAATAGTATATACTTTCAAGATAGCAATTCCAGAATTTCATACCTGCAATATCATTCTAATCATATTTTGAAACATGAAATTGTTACAAGCATGATGGTGCGGATGCTCTTTTATCTCGTTATTTGATATAACTAATATAACCAGGAATGTGAATACGGTGCTATGTTAAATATTTATGTATTGACAGTACCTTAACTGAAATATTGTTAGATTACACAAAGGCTTTAGAAATTCTGGCAAAACTACTAAGGTGTGTAAACAAAACGGTCAAAAGCAGAATTACTTATAATTTAAGTTTTCCGCATATTAAGTTTTTTCCTTCTTTTTTCTTTTTACTTTCAAAGAAACTGATTTAAATAAACCAATAAACCGGATAGTTAATGAAGCAACCTTTTTCACAATTCTATGGAAGTGATTTTCCATAACGGTCTTAGTATAGGGTCAATGCAAATTAGTATTTTAGATCATTTAATGTATAACATTTTAAAAAAATCATTTGTAAATTATTGAGTATCAAAATCCACCAGTTGTAATGCTGAAATAACTAGATTACGTATAAACATTTGAGTAAAATACGTCCTCTGGTTTTTGGAGATAATCATTAAAATTTAAATTAATAAGATTATAATTAATCATAATTTTAGTTTTGTTCAATAATACATTCTACAAAAAATTAAAATAAACAAATACTTTATAATTTATCATGCAAAACTTCAATTTATATGTTCGAAAACGTAGAAGTTACAAAAAATTAGCTGCAGTGTGTATTTTATTTTACAACGTCCACCCTTAATGCAATAACGTAATTAATTGATGCTCGTTTATTAAATTGTAAGACGAAACCGTGAAGTATACTGCCAACTTTAAGCAAAAAACAATGGCCTCAAAAGTGTGTGTGTAACTTTATTTTATACTAATGATCAGACATTCCGAGCGAGGTGGTTCAGGCAAAAATGCTCGTAACTCGCATTTTAGAACTTTCGCTTTAAAACTCGTGTTGTAGTTCCTCCCGCCTTTTTTTCTCGGTTCCTCTTGGAAATGTTTAATTTTCACGAATGTTTCGCTCTCCCATTTGATTTCATTTAATTTCATTGGGACCGTTACAGGGTCGAAAGTCCCAGGCAAGGCGCGCTGGTTCTGTGTGTGATGCGACGCTAACTTGTGCTTTGGAAAGTCTGAGGGACTCGAACTTCTTGGAGGGGGGGGGGGTCCGCTGGCATTGGGTTGTTCTATCTGGAAACGTTGTTAGGGATCCCGGGTATGTCCGTGCCCCATAGCCCCTGGATTCTGGCTTCTTCCTCACGGAGGCGCCATGCTGGGGGCGTAGGGCACAAACGGCCAGTCGTTTAGCAACGAAATATCCTCTTCCTTCCCTAACAGTTCATTTCAATGCATCTGTCAACCCTGGGAACAAGTGCTACTTAAACGTCAATTACTGCATGACCTATCTAGTATAGTGATTTCCGCCCTGAATTGTCCTCCAAGAGGGTATGGTTTTATACAAAATATATATCACAACATGAATAATGTACTTTATGTTTATAAGAACCTGGGATATCTAATGCTAGGTGGAAAAATGGAGTAAAACATGCAATAGTCGTATAGAAAGCAATAAAACAATATTAAATGTAAATTGTGAAGAACTGAAATGAAATAACTACTATCAAGTAATTGTGTCACTCATTTGGGGAAAGTAATGAAGATAAACGACGCAGGGGAAATATGACACCGTGAACAGGTCAAAGCTGTTATTATGGATGAAGAACTAGGTAGAGAACAGCATGTATATAACGGTGGTTTATTTGTACTACGTTTTTCTGTATCGGAGTCCAATGTGATACCTCGGCTGCACAGGAGCCGTTAACTGGCCCGAGTTATAACGCTTTAGTTATAAAAGCAGATAGCATTCTTGTCTGGGGAGACTCCTATTTCTGCTGTGCTATTTCGTTCATGATTTCTTGAGCTTTTCAACTAAAGTGACATTAGAGCGGACTAACCCTTTTTTGCTTAAATGCTCACTCAAAGGATATTCTGTCATATGAATGAATATAATCTCTCGTGTTCTAATAATTTCACTTAGGTACCACCAATAGCTAAATTTAGGATGAAGAAAAAGGTACTGTGTTATATAGCAATAATGCTCAAGTATACATATTGATAAACGACAAAATGTATAATTAATGAGATGCCTGAGCTTTTAACTTTGACATTAAAGCTTGCCAGACGGCATTTCAGACTGAATTTGGTTAAAGGCTTGTACTATCAACAGAAATCTGTTAAAATATTAGGTGCAGCACGAAGACTTCTCATTCAATATTCAGGAGGCTGCAAATTGACTGAAGAAGCAAATAACCATGTCAAGAAGTAATAACTCACGTCACAATCAAAATCATTACGAAGAATATTCCAAGGTACTAATCTCCCATATTCCACCAATAAAAGAACAGGAAATAAAGAAAAAGAAGAAAGAAAGTAAAGAAAGAAAATAGCATACTGTGTGTCAAGTGTTTAATAATTTTATGTGTAAAACCACGAAAAGTGTTCGTTTTTCCTTATAGTTGACAATTTTTTTTTACTCAGAATCCTGAAATTTTAGAAGTCACTTACAGACTATAACGTGGTATATGTTTAATTTAATATTTATGAACCACGCTGAAGTGACCACGTTGTTACGAGTGAACTGTTTTTGTGATTTATGGTGGCTAACAAGTTATAGTTTGCGCTATATATGTGGAATGTGCGCTGGAAAAAATGGATAGCTCCCAAAGAAATGTGGATGTGCGTGCTGTTCATTAAATTGGAAGAGAATGTGATTTAACAACCTTTAAAAAAATTAAACATACTTTTTATTCAACTTTTATTAAAAACCATTATTAAAAAATCCAGGCAATTAATGTAATACTGTAGCTGTTTAGATTGAAATACGTTAGGTGCAAAAACTGCGCCAAAAAACAAAGTCTTGAAAAGATGAATATAAAAAGATTTCTCATCCAAACAATCAATATTTAAAATGTGGTTTACTTATAATTCTCCAAAATAAAGCTTGTAGGCATTTCTCCTAAAACAAAAGGCCCATCCAAAACACAATTATACAAATTTGGGCATAAAATAAACTTGCTAAACTGGGCTGCAAAATTTACATTAACTGTCTTAACTTATAACATTTTACATTAAGATACAATTTTCGTTAACCAATATAACTTTCAAGGAATACCAGTACCTCTTAACACATTTCTTTAAGTACAATAATGTCCAGTAAATGGGGGAAAAAAAAAAAAAAAAAAAAAAAAAAACAACATTACACAGTTTCCCAAAAGAATTCCTTATTTTATCTCTTTAAATTTCAAAATGTGACAAATTACAATAAATCTAGCAACAAAACTGCCTGACAGGGGAACAATCAAGAAGTTCCCAGAAATTTCTAGTTAAGAAGTCAAAATATCTCCCACCCAGGAACTTTTTGGCTACGACAACTCGATGGAGAATTGAGAATGAAACTGCATTAGCGAATAAAGAACACAACTTCGTGCAAAAACGGCACAAGATAAAACAGAGAAAAGTTTCGTGCTGGTAATGAATAGCAATGCTTTCACAGAAAATCAAAGTATGATGTGGTGTGATGAGTCAGGACAAATGAAAAGAGATAACTTTTAGCACGATTATTAGCAGATCCTGTTTTACATCGTTGAAGGATATACGCATGTAAATTTTCGATAATAACATAAATATCATAGACAGTAGATTAGAGTTACGCGAGATAGCAGTCCTGTAGAACAATCATGAACTTCATAATAATTTGTTGCAAGTTTATTAAAATGTTTAATATTTTTCACACAAAATTACCTCCCATTGGTTCAAGCAAGATTAAATTAGAGTCACATAAATTTTAACAGAATTACAAATATTTAAATTTATCTAGCGATAACGAAGAAATGCAGCGCAAATGAATTTCGAATCGGACGCGCCTGCTGATGTTAACCTACTTCGTATCATTGAACAGAAAACAAGGTGGGAAAAAAAAATTAACTTTCAGCGCTAAGTGTTCTTTACATTTCGCTGCAGATCAACTCTTGAACCGTGCGAGGAAAACGGGTACATGATACTTGGAATGGGAAATAATTTGCTGTTGTATTAGCTTAACAAGTCACCATAAACCATTGCATTCTTCACGAAGCAAAAACTCATTTACATTGTGAAAAATTCAGCATGAATCAATATCGTTCCATATTCCTTCTCAACACAATCCACTCACTAATTATACTGTTAACTGTTATTAAAAGTTAACAAAGCTTGAAGGTTAATGATGCACTAGTTTCTGTGACTGTATAACATCCTATGTTCACTGTAACAAGACTCCGAGATGACGATTAGAATGAAACAACAGCAAAATTTTGGTGTTTATCTCATTTGACATTTTCTTTTCAGATGGAGGGAAACATTTAACTTACACAGGGAGAACACAATTCGAAGCCGCGTCACCCGTTTGGACAAACGACCTAACGGTTGTGACCCAGGCAATCACTGAAAGGTACCGAATTTTTTTTTAAATAAAATTTCCTTTCCTGGGAATCTCCTATTTATTTAACGTTTGCTAAATCTTATCAGGTGATCTTAAGATTAACGTTTCTAGAAATGTGAAGCATCCTCCTACACCATTTCCACTTCTGTTCTATTCTATGTCTGAAACAGGGCAGTTCTTAAGTACTCACGTCTAGAGTATATCAATAGTGCTGCTTGTAACTTGCATTCGGAGAGCCGATTATCCTGATGTTGGTTTTTTTCGTGGTTTCTCCTGGTAGCTTAGGTGAATGCTAGGATGGATAGTTCCTTTCCACGAATTTTTAACTCTTCCATTTTCATATCGTTAGTTGTATTACAGAGTCGAAAGTGCCAGGCAAGGTGAACTATCGGTATGCGATAATAGCTTACGCTTTGGAAAGGTTTCTGCCCAGTCTCCGATATGCAAGCAAGACTTCTTAGGGGTTCAAACCCTCTGGAGCAGGAGTGTTCTTTCTGGAACAATGTTAGAGACCCCGTCTATGTCCAGCCTCACCACTTGTGGATACTTGGCACCTGGTGTCTGCCTCATCTCACACTTTCCTTTGAGAAGTGCCCCCCATTGGTTGCGGCCAACCTTGAGCAATGCTAAAGTACCGAAATATTCTCCTCCTTCTCTTAGAAAGAAAGGAAGCTATTGCAATTAAGAGTGATGACACAAGGAAACAAGGTAAAATGGAGAACACCAAAAAAGAAGCAATACCAACAATTTGTCCGTCTATATATGTGGATTAAAAGGTCGGCTCACAGGACAACTCCTCTATTAGCGCAGATACCATAAAAGGGGGTGAAAATTGTTGGAAATATGTCGTTTTTAATAATGTGCTTGAATGTTGCAACGTAAGATGCACCATCCAGACAAATTGCAGCAATTATGGAAAAATTAAAAGACTATTAAAGGGTACGGTTAAGTCTACTTCGAAACACAAATAACTTAACAAAAACTTGACACTCAGACAGTCACAATGAAACATTTTATCATGTGAACTGGTATTCCTTTTATTGCTGCTCTTGCATACTAGCTTAGGAAGTGTTCAAATTGGTTGCCATTCTATTGGCGGCACATCCAAATAAAATTCAGACAAGTTAATTAAAACTACACATTTCCATCAATTTTCCACTGTTTCCTGTTTCGGTACCTACATAAATAACATAGTTGTCCAATGGCGCGCAGTTTTCAGTCACTCTGTGGTTCGCCACCATGGCAGTTGAACCTGGTTTTGTAGTTTTTGTAATTTACTTAGGCTCACACAAATTTCTGTGAAACTATCACAAATATCTGGTGATAGATGAACGACGATGTAGCGCACCACAGTGTATCAGTTCTATAGTGCTACAAACGCTGCTTTTGAAATGCAATATCCCTATTAGGTATGAAATTAACCGCTATCAAACAATCCAAGTAATGAGATGTGTGTTTTTATTAGCGCTATATAAATTTCGGACCTTTAAAATGAGTAATGACTTTTTCGTTTGGAATTGCTTCTCCTGAAATTGTGTAATAAACAAAAGGTTGGAGCTTCAGAAGACTATTATCAAATCAATTCAATCAATATCAAACGAATCAATTCCTGATTAAACTTACGCAAGTTGTGCATATATGTTAAAGATGACCTTATTGAGAATAAGTTTCTAAGTGTTAAAATTTGTTTATATATATGTATACGAGGTGTATTCTGAAAGTAAATGCTGTTTGCAAATATTGGCGTTGTATCACTGCAGTCGCGACCTTGTGAGTTCTCGCTGACGTCCTTCACCTGTTAGCAAGCCACGGACATCCTTGGTCATACTTTTTCCCTAGATGTTTTCTAAACGTTTGAAATGTTGACCCCCAGACTGTAAGTTCTAATATGTTCGTTTTCTGCATGTAAGAAATGTGAAAAACAAAAACCAAAGTTCTGCCAGGTTTTTGCATTGCATCGCTCACATCTCAGGTCATCAGCGGTCCATTCGATTCAAGGCGTGAAACGGCCGATAAATTTCAGAGGCCTCTTCTTTCCGGTTTGACATTCTTTTACATGCCGTAAATCTGCGATGGGATCCACAACTTTACTTCCTTTCCAAAGGAAGCCATCCATACCCAGGATTTTTACACCCGAAAAAATACATTGACTCTGGTCGGAATTAAACCCGCGATCTTGGTTTTAAGAGGCAAGTATGATTACCACTACACCACCAGGATTGACAAAGGTCTGCCAAAGCCCTAACGTTTTTATCATGTTATGTAGAGAACGGCGACTATATTTTGAGCTATATTGTCACTGGTGTTGGGACATAGATGTCCCACATGATCCTGAATCGAAGCGGCAGTCCATATAATGGAGGCATATAACATCACCAGTCAAGAAGAAAATCATGTAGTCCATTTCAAAAGCAGCAGTGCAAGGATGGTTTTCATTACAGGCGGGGACATTCTATGAAAATGGGATTCAGAAAGTGTGCCACGTTATGACAAATGCGTGAACAATAATGGAAACTACATAGAAAAGTAGTTTAAAGTCTGTAGAATGCAATAGAAATAAAAAGGTTATGAAAAATTAAACTTTATGTGTTAAATCATTTTAGTAGTTACTTTCCGAATTTGATTTGTGTACGTTTGTGTATATATTGTCTAATTAAACATAATCCATCTTTGATTTGCATATTTTATACAAGTCTAAATTACCCATTTTTGCTCATCAACTCTGTGTGATAAATCTAACAAATTGATTAATTAAAAACGCTACTTATTTATAATTGAAGTGCGTTTAGAAAAAATTGAGATATTTTTATTTTCTCATTTGGAGCCCTTTATTTACTGAAAATTGCGTCGTTTCTATTAATGTTTGTTTTTAATTGTTACCTAAACCTAGGTGCATCTTGCATTATGAATTAAGTGATTTCCTTCATATTACTGGAAGCATTCCAGTTGCAGCATATTTTACATTTTATTTTATTCATTATCGCTTTTTTAAAAATACGTTTCTTGCTCATTTTTAACCTCCTGAGGGAACGTCTGGATATGAATATATAAGACTTTATGAATCCTTGAATTCTAGGTACAGAAATTATTTGTTTAAATCCTTCTCAGGTAAGTGATTTTTAGCATATGCGTTTGTAGGTGTGAATAAATAGTACAATAAATAATAATGGAATGGTTACGTAACTTTATTTAGAACATAATCTAAAAGTGTTCGTTATTTATTAACGAAGTAACTCGCTAAGATTATGCTTTCTTTCCAATGAATATCTTCATTTAGTATCATTAACTAAACTTTGAACATTAACAGGATTTTTGAAAAATTAACTATGACACTCAAAATGTTCATATGAGGTTTGCGAAGTGAAAGTAACAAAATTAAAAACGTATGTCTTAAACATTTTTCTACCGACACACCTGCCCCCAAAATCTTTAAGTCTGACTAGATATGAAAAAAAAATTATTTTATTTTTATTCTTGTAAACGAGGCTACTCTTCCATGGTGTCATAGCTTCAAATGCTATGGTAACAGTAATAACATTTATAATTGAACTGCATCGATACATATACTACACAGTAATTTGAAAACAGTGCGTTTTTCTTCAGATCATTTCAAAATGAGAAGTGCCTGCTCAGAGATCATCTTTAAACTGTCTAGCAATCTCCTCTTTATCTTCCAAGCAGTTGTAGTGTTCTCCCCTCTTAACTTTAACATCCTGTTTATCTTTTCGAATTTCCGCCCTATCGTTCGCTATAAGCTTACATCCTGTCAAACAAAGCGTAAATACTTTGAACCTCTTCATGAAAAGAGAAAGGATATACGAGTACGTTCTCAACGCTATCAGCTGTTTTAAAAATAAAATTTCTGTTCTCAACCAAGTTGCAATTTCAATATCATTATAAAAAACGATACAGCTGTCAATTCAACATTGACTTTTGCATTCAAATGAATTAAATGAAGGATTCTTATAATAACTTTCCTTGCAAAATCCTCTGAAAATTCCCAATTCCTTCAGTACAAGCTTATCTAAAAAAATTGACTGATTGGTTTTCAGTATTTTTTCTTCAAGAGCTTCTTAATCAATGATGTAACTACTCCTTGGTTACTTCACTGCTAAATAATTACTCATACTCTAAATCTAGATTATGTTTGCATGTGTTTATTCAAATTAATTAAACTCCAGTACAATGCTATAACAGTGGCGACGCTGTGACAAAGTGGTTGGACTGCTTGTTTCCCAACAAGGGTTTGATCCCAGCGACCGTAAGTGGGATTTGTGGTGGATGAAGCATTGCCTGGAGAGGTTTTCTTCGGGTACTCCGAATTCCCCTGCTACTAATTCCGTCGTTGCTCCATGACGATATTCACAATCATCAATTAGCCTAATGTTACAAATGGACTGAGCTACTTCCCTCTGCCACCCGAGTGCGAAACTCCAATGCTCTGATTAGGCAAGCATGTTGGTATTAGAACACAAGCACAACACTACAGTATTTAAAACAATATCATGGGATTACACTGCTCATAAGCTGCTGTTCAGATATCTCACATTTACCTGATAAGTTTTGGCATCACGTTCTCAAACTCTTAAAATTGTGGTTGATGCAAATTCATCCTCAAATCCATTTCAAACAGCTTTAAATATTTTCTTCGAGTCCTTAGCTATTTTGCTGAAAAAATAACCGACTACTTACAGGCATAAATCTAATATTCCGATTAACCTATCACTTTAATATATGAGTGCGGCTATATCTGTATGAGCTATTCTTTGAAAACAGAAAGAAACAATACCAAAAGGCTATCCTAAAAAGTTTAATAATTGCACATGAAAAAAGAAATTCTAGGAAGCAACAAGGTAGGAACAAAAAAACCTACGTTGAAATTATGTAGTTATGCATAGGTACTACAAAGAAACCACAATGATTAGAATCAATACTGAAGTGCGAATGGGAGTTGCATGTATTAAACATGCAACTTTGGTTTGAAAAATGAAGTCACTATGGTGTATGTTAAAACGGTTGAGACACGCATGTACACAACACACCTGTATATACATAGTATTAATGAACAACACCGAAAATGTTTAGGAGTCTTAAACAAGTAATTCGAGATAGGAAAACTTAGATCACAGACGTAAAATGTTGAAGTTATGGTTTATTGAATTAATAGCAATTTGGTGCTCAGAAATTTAAACTAAAGCTAAATAGCGTTAAAAAGTTTATTAGAATGACTTCACGCCGTCTTAATGATAGAAATAAACCTTCATATTAATAACGAATGAACAGCGTTTTCACAATATTAAATAATATGCAAAATTGGAAGCTAAGCACATAATTGCACGCCACCGCATAGGTATGCTAATAAGAATTCATTTGTTAGAATCAATGTTGTGGTTCTTACTTTTTTGTAATTTTTTATATATGTATAAATTTTTCTATGCAACAGTTGTTTCTTTTTAACCAAAAGATATAATAAAATATAACTCACATATAAATTAAATTAAAAGGTGAGGAAATGAAAAATGAATGCAGATTTTTTTTTTCCCCCTGAACTTGCCGACATACATTTGATTGATATGTGGGGAAGCAAGAGATTGTACTGTAAGAGCTGCTAAAATGTTCAGGAAAATAGTTCCTAAATAAGCCATGCATATCATACTACATTTCCAATTATTGATAAGCATTTGCATGAGCTGGGATACGTTAAGGTACAAGTAAAAATAAAGTCAGTAGCGTATATACACTTTTAAAACATTTAACCCCTAGCATGTACGTTTGAAACCTTTAACCCTGAGTTCTCCATCTCTGCTTCTCTGAAACTCCTCTATTTAGTTTGTAGATAATTCAGTGTTTTATTAACACCCTGTTTTCGCACACATACATAGTTATTTTTGGCCTGTGTCCGCGGCTGAACGCATGCCGTGAGGGGCCAATGTCTTGCCTGTTGCCGACGTCATTGGGTAAGTTTCCCCGTATTTTATTCTCACATCTTTGATCAGTAACTTCATGCACACAATATTAGTTTTATTGTCCGTGTTTAGATATACATTTTTGGCATCTAATTATGAATTTTTCAGCAACCTAATAATACAATACACTACAGTAAAACTTACTTCACTAACACACTGTAATAATAACACTGCCCATCAATAGCCTGTTATAGCACAAACTTCATATATATCTCTAAATTGAAAACTGGGCCATAACAACATGAAGACAGAAATGATGCTTGCTTTCCTAACAGCAAACTATGACCTACTGTCCACGTGAACGAGGGCACACACACACACACACACACACACACATATATCCTATTGCAGATTAGCGTGTTTTTAACTTCAAGGTTGAGCCCATCGAGTAGCAATGGAACAGTAAAAGTAAAGTCCTCTTGTAACATAAAAATAATAGAAATTAAACTAAACTGTAACCCACAAATCACTTCTCACACAAATGTTTATTAAATATCTAAACTCACAAACTCTCATTTATTAACCTTACAAGTAAAAATCCCAAAATTTATTAAACGTTTCTCTTTGCTATAGCATTTCGATGCCGTTTTAGAAACCGAACGTTCTCCTGGCAAATATATGCTCCCAAGTCTTCCATTAAAGTACATTTAATTCCAAGAAGGAAAGTTTGCTTCTCTTTAGCTACCGATATTGGGAATTCACGAGCGTTTTCAGGGATAGAGGCAAGACACTACCCATATTACGGTTAAGCTAACTCTGTATCTCCATTTTTTCCCCCAACTTGTTCTTGTTGCCTTGAAGTTTACGGCCATCGTATTACTCATCCCTTCTTCTCATTTGTTTCGAAAGACTCGTGATCTATGCATGAACAAACATAACAGTCATGATTCTGAAGAACGCTCATATACGGAATCTCCGACAAGAGATCATCATCGACACTGCCACCCTCGGCGTCGTCTTCCTTTTCGGTTACGTGCTGGCTTGTACTTTCAAGGAAATTCCCTCGTGACGAAAATCGATGAGGACAGCTTTCTCCACGCTTCTTGAGGATATCTGATTACGTCTAAGAGTGTTTCCGTGTGGTGCTGCTCTCGTTAATGCACTCAATCATCCTCATTAGTATCACTTTGCTAGAGCGACGTATCAGATCTTCGATTATTGCTAGACCACCACTTGTACTGCTGACAGGAGAAATTATTATCCTTTTGTATCCACCTATTAAAAGAAAACCTTCGCAGAAGAAATAAAGAATGAGAAATTAAGGCGGAAAAGAAAATGAAAAGAGTGGCAGAAAGCATTTTACCTGAAGGCGAAGGGAGAATGGGAAGTGCTAATGTAAATCATAATAGGAACACTTCCCGATAAACAAAGTAGAGAAAGCTGATTTAGATATTGGTAAAATAAAATTAAGTTTCTCTCCTCATCCACTTAAAAGAAAATCATTACACAGCTGATGTCGTAGCCACTTTAAATCTCTATATAGACACGTGTAAAGACTTGTTACAAAAAATATACCTCACAACATTACTTCCTAAATGCTTCAAAGTGTAGTCCACTTGTATTAGTTCATTTATTTAAATAAAATAAAAATCAGATAATATGCACTCTGCACTGTAGCCTTCAGTGTCATTGTTATTTCCCGTAATAGTATAGTAAAATCCTTAATTATCTTTTTTGCTAGAACTGAGATTACAGTCATCCAGCTCTTCATTTATGTTACGTTGACATGATACGCATGAGGAATGCGATGTATCAAGAGTTCGCACAGGAAAACAACGTTGCCACTTCTCTGGAATCTCTTTCAGTACTTGTTTAGTGCTGATAGACTGGGTTGCGGAAGTGAGAGCAAATTATTCATTTATTCCTTATTTAATAATTAAGACACCTTGTATATTCTTAATAGGACGAGAAACTGTTTAGCTAAAAGCGATAACACTATTTGCTGGGATACGATGTAAACAAACGTTAATGTGTTGTTGACCATAACGCAAACATTGTACTTCTTTTATAAATTGTCCAGAAAACATTTGCTTAATTCTGTCTGTCAATCTTGGTGGTGTAGTGGTAACCATACGTTGCTTCCTAAACGCAAGATTGCGGGTTCAAACTCGACCAGGATCGATAGAATTTTTATGGGCGTCAAAATCCCAAGTATGGCTTCCCTTCGGAAGGGATATAAAGCCGTGGGTCCCGTTACGGCACGAAAAAAGAGGTCTCTGAGCAAAATTTGTTGGTCGTTTCATGCCCAGAATTGAATGGGACGTTTGATGACCTGAAATGTTAGAGCGTCCGTAAATAAATCAAAAAATCAGTTTTGTGTGTTACTTTCGTTATTAAAAGAATAAAATGGTCAATAAATAACTTTAAGAAGATTTTCAAGAAATACTATAATTGTGTAAGAAATTGCTGTACTGATAATTAGACACTGTCATGTGAGCATTATGGGATTAATAGAGAGGTGTTTACTTCAATGTACACGCCTCATTCCCTCCATGTCTACCTTATGCTCATAAACGATATAATGTTTGTTGACAGTGCATATCAGCTTTCGTAAAACAGAGAATACACACTTGCAACTCGATGGAATGGGGAGTTATTAAGGCTTGCCTGCACTTTATCTACATTGCTCCTATGTAAGTAGGCTGGTTCTTTAATAACTATAACAAACTTTTATAGCGGAATTGTTTTATTTGATGCAGCCAAGATGTTCGTGCCTCTTTTCCAAGATATGAGGCATTATATAATATGTACTAAATTTGGTTACTCTTGAATGCAGATGTTTCACAATCTGTTTAATGGCAAACTAATAGTATATAATAGCTGTCAATGAAGATAAACGTTTCTCCGGCATAAGTTCATTTATTTGATATCTTTTTTTCTTAATCCATCAGTTAATGTTCCCAATAGATGTGCTTTCCCAGTACGCCTGTTTCAGGTATTTCCTAGTCCTGGCATCTGTTTTTTCGTTGTCTATTATTTATGGAGAATCAGCCATCCTTCTAATTATTACCTTGTGTTACTTCGTCAATTGCTTTACTTTTTCTAAGCTATTCGAGACTAAATTAGATAACAGTTCTTGACTTAATAATGATAAAAGGACTCTTATGGCCGTACTTGTGATATTATATGAGCACTTATATTCATTTTTAATTCATAGTTGCCCCTCGTTCACATATGCGTGGTGAAATAAGTGAGTACACATTTTATTAAATGCTCACTTATTTGTTATTCTCTTGATATCACCCAAGGTTAACTGCTCTTCAGTATATAATAGTGCATGACGATGATGCCTATGCAGAAGATGGTGAATTTTACACCTGACGTATGCTGTACAAAGAAAAACTAGGATATAATATCCCTAAAAGACATACATGATGAATAACAACAGGAGAACAATTTTCATTTCACCAAACTGACTTGTGAAGGCTATTTAACATATTATATAAAATAGCAGTAACGCAACACTGCCAATCACATCCTGCAGATCTGTATTTATAAATAACTGTAGGAATTCGGTTCTGGACAATTACCCACAGGTTTATTAACAATTAGACCATCACCTGTCATCAGAAGAGGAAAGTTGTGCCTTTTTACGGATTTTAAAGCTTTCCTGCAGTGTTTTTACTTCTCAATGTCTTTTTTAAAGAAAGAAACAATTATCTGCAAATAAATAATATATATATATATAATAAATTACTTCAGCTTTTTCACAACTAGCACAGAAATCAAGCAAACCTTCTTCCACATTTTATCTTTTTTTTTCATTAAAATATTATTCCTTTGTTTGTTGTTTTTTCACTATATTTATGTATTTGAATACCAAAACCTACGAAGTCATTCGTGGCGTAATTGTAGATTAAAGCAAATACCAGCTTGACCAGTAACATATGAAAAATTGATACAACAAGGCATGACAATGATGTCGTATGTCGTACTGCTGTAAGGGTTGTTTTATAAATAGGTAAAAATATGAGGGATTCACTTATCACTTATAAATTTAGAATTAAACTCACAAGTGATTGACTATTAATATGACTCTTAGTGTCTCAAAAGAAACCAAATTTTGCAACCTCAACTAACAGTCCCCCAAACGCACTTTCCATATTGGCACATCGTGGTGTATCTTTCTAGTGCCAGATAGATGTTGCATCTTGGTTTTCCCCGCTGTTTCCATTTCCTGAATCACACCAGACTTAGATCCGCCTGTATAAAAGAACACATTTTAAGTATTCCAGTTATCGTAATTTTTCTTCCATTTGTCACAGATTATTTGTAAATAAAATGGTTTGCTGAAGGATATCCCAGTTGCATTGCACTTCAGCAACACCTATGACACATTTGTCCCAATAAATACTTCCTATTGGTAGTCAAAATTATAAATAAATATTAACACAAAATCTCAAAAATTCAAGATGAATATTTTGAAACATCACTAGCTTTTAATATTACTAATGTGAAGTCCAAAATAGCTTTGTCAGTAAAAACCTCATACTAAACAATTTCAACACCATTTGGACACCTGAATCTATTCTCTCACTCCCGCAAGAACTAATGTTTTAAGAGTATAGAAATGTGTACAGAAAACTTAAATAAATTGTGCAGTAAATTGAATTGCCCTTAACTGTACGGGGTGTGAAAATTCCGTTGAACCAATGTCGCAGATTTCGTTTATCCGAATCAAAGCAAGCAGAGAGCACGCTCTGCATCGTTAAACGTAACAGCAGTAAAGTGCAACCCAAGGTGCTAACAGTAATGAAATTCAATAAAACAGTGACAGTGTTTGAAACTTTGTGTTTTACCATAAAATGAAACTTAACCCAGGTGTGTAAGTCTCTGAATACATATCTATATGCTTAAAAAGATGTAAAAGTGGAAAAGCCCTTTTTGAATCACTCTGTATAGTCATCATTATTTCCTCTATAAAAGAATTTGATTTAAGCCTTTTTTCCGCAGGACGATGATGCATGTTTCCCTGCTAAGCTGTAACGTTCACCCTCTTTTTTTCAAAATAACGAATACATGCCTCGTTAAAGGTTGTTATTTCATTGCAATTGCTTTCCGCCAACTGTGTCGCCAGCTTTCACTTTATCCAAGGGGAAAATCCGAACGACAGGATTCATTTTCCCCTACTGTAATCTACCAAGGGAGCTCCTTTTCAAAACGTAAACAAAATTTGGGAATAAACGTGTTGAACTACTCATAGAATTTTAGCTAGAAATTGAGGCTCACGGATTATGTTTCGGTTTAAAATTCACACCAAACAATTTTATTTAAATGGAAAAATAAGCGTGCTTAGGTATAGCTCTAAATTCTCAGAAACGTATGTGGAATGTTTTATAGAATCTGTAAGGGTGGCTGAAGGGCAGTATATCACACATTAAGTACAATATCATCATACTAATCTAGTAAATTAATTAAGTCGAACTTAAGTTAAAACCTTACAGCTGAAATATTCAGATCATCTGCAACTTATTCATCAACATTTGAAGGGCTGATCAACAGTTGCCTTGTCATCATTTGGACTATTTTCTTATTTGAGAGTAGCTTGATTCACAGATTAATTTTGTATGTACGTCTCGTCAGTATTTCAAATATATACTTTTTTGCAGAAATTCTCTGAAAACACAATTACAAGTGGGCCATTGGCACTGTTTTCTCCATAAGCAATGTGTAGGCTTAAAAACAAAAATGTATCGTATGAAACAAATTTAATCTAAGCAATAGTGTTTCAGATCTTCATGAAGAGCTACCACATATGTTCTAAATCAATGGTTCTGAAACCTTCCATGATTGTGGGTTTCCTTTAAAGATTCCTCGCTGTATCGCAACCCTAAGGTTTAGCCAAAAATTTAATGTACAAAGTTGCATCCGACATATGTTTAAAGTCATAATTTTACAAACTTTGAAGATAAAAACAATTTATTAATTGCATTTTTATTCCAATGTATCCTTATAGAATAATAATAATAATAATAATAATAATAATAATAATAATTTTAATAATAATATAATGCTTTTAAAACTATATAAACGTATTCCTGGATGAAAGAAATGATACAGATTTTTTTACAGGACGTGAAATGTCAGGATTATTAGGAGAAAGCAGTATTTGATTTCTATCTACGTATTGACCTTGTTTTTTTTTTTTTATAGATAACTGAGCGCAGAGAATGCATTTTGTACAAGTAAGTTGTTATAATTGGCATTCATACTTTCATGGTCTTGTTTGATAATCCGGAAAAATATGGGGATGGTCTGTCTCTTTGCTCCAGCCTGCGCAGTTCGCTATCTAAAGAACTGTGTACTTGCTAAGGAAAGTATGACGGTACATGTAAGTTTTCTGTCTGCCACGTTTTCGGCTTAGCTATTGAAGGCTCCCTCCGAAACAAACAGTCTACTTCAATTTGACCATAATTCACTTTTCCTTAATAAATACGCTTCGTAAAATAGTATAATGTTTTGTTTTCTGGCAATTCATTGTTTGTATGTATATATTTAACAATAAATGCTGTTAACCCTCCGTCGGGTCTTTCACGATCTAGCACAATGTATTTGAAAGGTACCGGCTACATTTATGGTTCTTCGCTTTCTGAAAATTCTTATAGGTGTAGAATTTATTTATTATTATTATTATTTATTATTATTATTATTATTATTATTATTATTATTATTATTAGTAGTAGTAGTAGTAGTATCATTATTGTGTAGTATTTTTATTTTTATCATCATCATCATCATCATCATCATTGCTGTCATACTACAACAGGGGAAAAAGTTTATATTTAAAATATATAGATAATCAATAATCGTATTATTTTAAACCTTTCACAAATCAGCGAATATTCTCCTAGTTCTTTCGCAGTAAATAAAAGCAAAATTTTAATAGCCGTTACTTGGAATGTAATTAAAAGCGACTTTCAAGATATTTCTGCATAAAAGTGAGGTTTACAATTGTTTTGGAATGCAGGAACAGATTTTAAGACGTGTGTCGAGAATCTACAGTGAATCTTTTCAGTGATATAGACTAAAAGGTATTTCATTACAGATTAACATGAATGTGTAGCTAATTATAACCTAACGCTTCATTGATACCATAGAAGTTCCTAATAGATGATAGGTGAAGAACCGCTGTTCTTAATGATTTTGCTAAGCAGCTGCCGCATTTAAAATTTATTCCTACTGTCAACATTTTCTATGGCAATATTCGCCTATATTCCTTATTCTCGTGACTTGTACAAAGTAATTTCTGGGCTAAACTCTTAAATGACAACGTTTATCTGCATTACTTCAATATACAGTGTCTTTATTATTTTGGCTCACCTAAGCAAACCAGGAAACAAACGAAAAGGTAATACGCCCATCTTTGCCTCAATGTATTAACGTTTAATTTAGTTTCATTCAACAATTTTAAAATTATATTCTTATTTAACAGCGTAGTATGGTTTGCAAATATCGGGTGACCTTGCAAACAAAACGTTTTTGTGTGCAGGTTTATGCTGTGAAAGTATTAGAAAAATATACTACAATATCAAACTTAATCTTAGCTAAATCCAATGTAATATGACGAGTGTGATATTTGAAAATACATTTTAATATTTAACGATTAGCTCTAAATTTCTTTTATAAATTAGGAACTTTGTAATAAATATAGGAAGTGATGTGTCAATGATTAACCCTCTCTTTGAATAATAAGAAATACTTTACACTGCGAACTTGTAGGACGCTTCTAATACTGTACTGCAATAATGTGTTCCAATGCCTGAGGGGTATTTGCAGAATCAGCCACCACAGTGCTATCTGATTATGGCTCGGTTTCCAACATAATAACAAGACTTTAAAACCACAGAGTACGAACACGCTGACGCCTAGCTTCAAGCCTAGCGGACTCTGTAAGCTGAGGAGGTAGCTTCAGCATTGCCAACCTTAGAAAGCCGGAAAGCTATACAGAACAAATTTCTACTATGATTTACTGAAATACTATAAAATGTAAGCACCATTATCGAGCACGATATAAAAGTAACATCAATAAATTAAAAATCCAATAATGGAGCAACAATTAACATAAAATAAAATTTAACATAAAATTAAATGCTGTGTATTACTAATGTGAAATAAAATGCCAAATTATTTCAGTAACCATGACGCATAGTGAGATTACCTTCAAGTGCTAATTATTTCGACGGATCATGTTATATGTAATACATTCAGCATTAAGGCAGGAGCAGACAACTCTGGCTAGCCAAAGGAAAGTGATGATAACGCAGCGATATAACATCGACGCATTGTTTATGGTAGTGAGTGGATGTATATTTTAATATTCATGTTCTGTGCTAGTGAAATAAGCGCAGATGTGAAATTAAATCTGGTGGGAGATTCTAGCATATGACAATTGACGAATGTCAGCATTCATGATACGCAGGGATGTCAAGGAGTAAAAGATGTCCAGGTAGAGCTAAAATATGGCACACAGAAAATCAATTTAAAAATTAAGTTTACCTATGTTGCAGTACCATATTCACCACATACGTTTTAAAGTTCCAACCATACATCTTACGAATGGAGTCTTAAAACCGTAAATATTCGGTTGGCAACATTGAATAGCAAGCTAATATGCACATGTTAGCGATTGTTTACTACTCGCTTATCTCTCAACTGATTAGTCACTTCCTTGCATTGTGAGGAGTACTAGGGGGTTTTCTTGATTGGAGCAGTAAGAAAAATTAATTTTATTTCACAGTTCTACTACATATGGTTAAAATTACAAAAATCTTCTTTTCGGAAGAATTCTACTCATCCAGCAAATAAGGAAAGGAGTGGTGAATATCTCCATCTTTTTCCAAAGAAAAATTCTTTATCTGAGAATGGAATTAGAAACATTCAAATGCCTCCTAAATTTGTCTACAGACTACGTGCAGAAAACTTCCAGAAAAATAGGTAATGGTAGATATACTGTTGCCTTTCATTAACGTAAAATAGTGATAGCCATTAATACATAAAATAACAATGTAAATACTAAAAGTACCAAGACAGAGAATTTGACAAAATTCCAATAAGTCAATACTTAACGTTTTAATACAACGAAATTTATTATGTTAGGTGACAAATATGAAATTTGTGAGCAAAGAGCGATTCTCTACAAGGCCAAGTTGCTAACAAAAAGAAAAATCCCCATGTATCAAAAAGGAATATTCTAAAGTGGAAGCGGCACTCAGTCTTCGTTTTATTAATCAAAACGTTCAGGAATATTTAACAGAAAGTTAAATGAGACATTATTCTATATCCCTATGACGGATTTTTGGTTTATTATGCCGATGTGATATCGAACTTTTTCTGACTTGTTTCGAATGCTTACCAACACACACGAGGTTTGTATGAAAAGCTACCTATAAATTATATTTCTAATTAGTCTTGTTATTAGGACAAAAAATGAAATTTCACATTCTTCTTTCCTGTGCCCATTATTAAACATTTTGGAGGCTCTATAAGACTTTTACTTATTTGTAAGTGTTCAGTCAACTAACGGTAGAGAACACTAATGGTGTTAATATAAAATTGCCTTAATTAATCAAAAATGAAATTTCATTCCACAATTTACTGATAACGCTCCGATTTTCTTGGCCAGAATGAATCTGGTTCCACAATACAGGTCTTTCACACACGCGCAGTATTTTTTGACCGCAGGTGTACACGCTTTAAGTGGGAAGGAATGGCTAGAAGCATTGATCAAGATCGTCGACCAGCCAGGCGTCAACGTGTGCGGTGTCATTTGCTAGTATGCCTTTATTTCTCCCACCATCTCCTATTACCAACCAGGCTATTTACCAGCGTCAACGTGTCCGTACCGTTAAAGGACATAAGCTCTTGTGCCTGCAATACTGAATACAAGATGCATATACGGCGATTGAACGAACAGAGATTACTGTGTATTGAGCACAACCAACACATTTCTTTAGAAATAAGTTAAAAGTACTGCTAGCTTCAGCCATTGCTGAAAACAGAATCAATTGTACAAATTAGTAAAATATACTATTTGTTTTGTTTACATTTCGGAATTAAAGTAAACATTATCATAATATTAAATAATAATAATTGAAACGCATATTTACGTATCTGACCGACCGTCTGATAAAAGTGTTTATAAGTGTTGTGGATTATATATAATGATCCACAACATATCATAATGTAAGTGTGATAATATTAATTACATGCATCATATTATTTACATGCTTAAAATTTTACTTGGTACCTAAAGACAGCACGAACCAGCAGGTTAAGGTAAAGGTTAAAAGTAAACTATAACCCATCGGTTAGCAGAGACTTAGTGGAAGAGTCTGTGTACCTGCATATGTTATATTTGGAAGAATGTAGTAAAGAACCTGCACCAGCAAGTCGTTAGCATAAAAGGAGTAATGCAAATGAGACCATAACACAGCGCATTCTTTGTAAATATTGCACGTTTATAAAACAGCATTTGAGCAAACGCCATTTGATTTTCAGAGGATTTGAGAATTCCTATAAATATATATACATATATATATATAAAAAGGTCTTGGCCACAACGTTAATATAGTGTGGTTCAATCGAGTAAGGACACTAAAACGTTGAAAACCATGCAGGAAGCCCCGTGATAGCACACCTCCAAATTGTTTTACCCAATAAAATATAAATTGGAAGGGAAACCCGCTGAAAGCCTTCAGAAAATCCAATAGTAAGATCAATTTCCAATCTCTCAGCCAATAAGGAAGAAAACATAACGTTACAACATTTGAAATTTTTGTAATCCGTGGATGTGAATCTCAAAATGAAATGCTTGGATGAAACAACCACAAGTTTTGAGCGTGTGTTAAATTAAGTGAATATATATGGTCGTTTGGAGGTGCGCAGCTTTTGTGTAAAGCTTACGAATTCTGGTTTGGCAAAAAATTGTTAACATCCCACATTTTGTTATGGAGCTCTTAGCACGGAATGGGTGCATCTGGAGACCATATGGGCATATTTACCGGCATTAAGAATATTCCACTTCCGGTTCGAAAACAACGCCCTTGCTGGTGAAAATTAGAATACATTAAACAACCATAAACTGAATTCAGTGTGCTAATTTTTGAAACCACCACTCTTCCACAGTTAGCCAATCTGCACGAACACTTTACCTCCCATTTCCCCAACACATTGTGAGAAAACTGGTGAATGTTGAACAAGAAAAGGAAAATGTCCGCAGTAAGTCACGGAATCGAACTAGAACTCTTCCCCAACTTGGCAGAGAGTGGTAGACGGCTTCGCAATACAATGATAAATTACCTTATAACGGCTGTGCAGGATCAGAGTCTGTGAAAGCCTCTTCAGATTCATTCCTCTCCTTTCCAGAAAGTGCATCACCATCAATAGCAGGAAGTTCTATAATGACGGAGTTCATTACATGGGAAACAATTCCATCTCGTTCCCAATATTGATTTTTCAGCTTCTTCATGTGGCGACAGTAGTCTTCTCAGTCCTCCGAATTTAAAAGTTGCGTCAAGAATGTGTCTCTTGATACATTATGTTCCCCTTCAAAGTTCTAAACTTTTGCCCAATAGACTCAATTGGGTTAAGATCCCACATGCATGGAGACAGTCCAACTACTGTATAATCAGGCTTTTTAAGTAACACCTATTATAAAGAATTTCTCTGCAGGTATTTTCATTATTAGCAGTTCATACAACGTTTCTTTTCCCACTCCTGCACCCCTTAGTCACGACACCATTTCCAACTTAACTACATGTTTTAAACGTGCTTTGTCCAATTGTGTATTGTGGCATGGTGCATTATCTATTTACACGATAGCATTTGAGGACAAGCTGCTTAGTACTATTTCTGTAACCCACTTCTCGAAGTTGGTGATAGTCATCTGTTGTGGGCACCCCAACTGAAATATAAAGTTAATATGTATATTTCAAACTTAATTATCATAATGTTTCATGTATTGTAATTAATAATGTAGACATCGTATACGACATAATGTTAACGTGTAACTTGTATGTCAGCAAAAGAAAAAGTCTCTTACCCCCCCCCCCATTACGGTTGCTTGGAAGCCCAAATGAATAGGTGTTTAACGCCCGTTTTAGCTAAAGAGGCACCACAGGAGATGGAAGCCCAAAAGGGTCATAAAACTATATAGGAAGAAATTTGAGGGTCCAGTGTGAAGACCCCCTCTGTTTTTAAAAAGGGACTGCCGTTACAAAGTAATAAACTGAAGGAATTTTGAATCCGTTTAGGGCTTTGACCCCGACTAGCGTTGTACTGTTAGTCTTTAAATTAGCCAATGCCAATAAAATGTTTTAAACTTTAAAAATTACCAGGTGTGGCAAGTGAACTTGAGCCAGCCAGTGGTAAATGTATGGATTTTTATAGATAAGCGCCAAATTTGCACGTCCCTTTCTGGACCCCTTCCAAATTCCAACAGAAATTACATATTTGTGCAATTTTTATTATAGTTTAACTTTGTTTTGTATAAAGTTAAAGAAATGGGATCTTTACCATTACAGAAATATCTTTTCTTGCTTTTGGTGTTGTGACTGTCCTCAATTTTTTGGAAATAAATGTTTCCTTGTAGTCACAGCGCATTAAAAGAGAAAACAAAACCGCAGAAATGCTACGAAATACAAACAAATGTGAATGGAATACGTTCAACTCTGCTAATCTTACTTAAAGCAATTCTTACCTCAAAAAAGAGAGGTGCAAATGAGAAAGGTATAGCATTCCATAATGTGAATCGGTTTGTAAAAAATAAAGTTCTCGTGGAAATTAATTTTTAAATATGCAACATTTATGAAATAAATACGAGCAAGAGCAATGCACGTTAATTATTAATATATCCATATTGTAGTGAGAAATATCTCGATTTGTTGTTTGTAGAAAATGTGTTGGGGATTTTTCCACTTCTGTCAGAAGTCATACAGAACTTATTTGGGAAATTACTCGACATTGTGTCATTATTTTTTCATTTTGCAATTCAGATAAAGTGTATTTCAACAGCGAAAATTAAGAATTTGGATTTTATGATATAATTTTTAATGTATGTATGGCTTACATACTATTGGAAGGGGACGAACTAGTGGCAATATTCTGTGTGGTGTAATGTATCTTCTTTCTCCTCCTCTTAGCAGCTTTGCTCATTCTGTATTTGTTATTGGTGGTGCTGTAGAAAGTGCAAGCATGAACGTCATAAAAGAGGCTGTAGAAGAAGCTGTTGAAATAAATTATGGGAATCGACTGATGTATATACCAGAAATCTCTACACAGACGTGAAATCTATGGCCATTACAAGCATTCTCATCATTCCTTGGCACGCCTGATGATCTGTAATGTTAAAGAGCGTCAAAGATTTGTCAGATACTGAATTGCTATAGAAGTTTCCTCATAGTAACACACAGAATCCAAAAAAGTCTGTGAGTCATGTTATTTGGAATCCCCTACCTAAAGGTGGCACTTTACACCTTGGTGTCTATGAAACTGTGACAAGTTTCAATAAAGGAAATGTAAATGAGGGTCCTAGAGGAATTAGGAATCACTCCTGAGATGGGTGACTTCAATGAGACGGCTTGACCGTGTACACGTGTCCAAAGCTCGCCGAACGGAGGAAGAATTGCAAAAGAAGGCCAGACAAAACTAGAAAGCCTAAAACTAAAATTAAAGGACTTAGTGCATCCTGGCAATTCATCATACAAAGCAGGAAATCATAAATAAGATGTAAAAATGTAATGTTATCTTAAAATGCAAATTTCTCAAAATTTATATTTTTAGTATTAATGTTCTTCTTACTCTAAAATTTACTCTACATAGTAGTACGCATTTTAAACATACATTTGACATATTCACCTGTAAAATCGTATAACACAATAAGTTTCTGAAAATTATACTTTGGTAGTAAAATATTATATACAATTTTTGTATTTTGTAGATTAAGAAAAAAGGATAACTTAAATTATTGAGGCAACAAATATTTTCAGTTATAAAAATATAAATGAAGCAACAAAATATAAATAATTAAAATTTCAGAGTCCTGTGTCCATTGGTTGCTGAGAAAAAGAAACTTGGAGTTTCTCGATGTATCATTGTTTATATAGGTCTCTATGACTCCCCTTAAACTCCAGACGATGTAATTTCTTCTCTGGAAGAAAAGGGATTTTTTTCTGGAATGATAGGAAGTAGTTTAGAGCAACTAGGACGATTTATCTCTGAGTGTAAAATTCGTGCCCTGTTCGTTGTATTATGCATAGATCAAAATCATCTAAGCTTACATTATATTCTCGTGCTCTCAGTCGATGTTTCTCTGGCATATGTAAAGGTGACGATGTACCTTCTGTCTTTTTTACATAATTCTCGTCTAACATCTATTATTTTACAAATATTTCTAAATTTGGTTTATTTAAGGACGCTGTTATACATCCTCGGGTCATCAGCATTCGATTCAATTCACGGCGTGAAACAACCGATAAATGTTGCTCCATTGCCTCTTTTGTTAGACTTGAGGCTATTTTACGTGACTTAAATTATTAGCCAAGTAAATATGCAGGCACGTTTAGGTGTTCTTTCTATTGCTCGGAAAAGAGAAATACTATTTATCTTCCCATTGCAGGGTTTAACGACATTTTCAACTATTTTTCGGACTTGACTGTGCAAAGTTTTTCCTTTCTTACCGCACACTGAAACATATCTCATTATAAATCACTGTTTCAGATGTAACACATTCGGATATAAAGATTAAGTGAAATAGTAACGTTCGTGGTAGATAGAGAAGTTCATGGTATCATCTAAAGTTGACACGTGCTGTTGTTCCCCAGACTGTTGGCAACCTATTGCTGGGAGCGTTAGCGACATATGCGGGTGCGGATGTGTAAAGTAAAACATTTCGCACTGCATGTGTATCATCATCTATTCAAATACTTAAGGTGGTCCATCTCTTTGCGTTAACAAAAGCAGAATATTTATAGTGAACAGTTGAACGTTATCAACACATTCTTCGGACTAGCTATCTCACCAGCTCTCAGCAATACCAGGGAAATTCTCGTCAGCGAATAGCAATTTGTCCAGATTCTCTGCCTTAAGGGTTTCAAACAGCACGGTCTTTTAAAAATAGATTTCGTAGTAAAACTTGCATAGAGTTTTGTTTCGCTACATTGATAAATGTTCTGATGTTAGTACTCCGCTACCAATTATTTAATGTTATTTTTTGAGATGATCATATTCTGTGGCAACAGCCTGAAGTATAAAAACCGTCCCTATATGGTCGTAGGCAGAAACTAGTGTATATAAGTTAACTTCTGTTAAGTTTTATTTCTGGGATATTATTTATTTTCACTGTTCTGGTTTTCTAGGACACCTAGTAAAATGTGTTTTTTTTTTTTTTGTTGTTTTTGTTGTTGTTGTTGATGTTTTTTTTTTTTTTTTATTTGCTCAACTGCGAATGCTAAAACTACAAGGCGAAAGGATAGATATAAATTTTCCTTTGCAGGATGGTTCTTTGTGAATAGAACAGAAGTGTGTTGTGTCATTTTGCCCTCATTGCACCGCTTTTAAGTTTTTAAGCACAGTCTTGCAAGGCTCTTAATTTTTTAAGTATCTGCAGCCAATAAAGACATCACTGTTCACCCAAGAATAAAATATATACATTGTGGTTTTAATAGACTTGTTTAACTGCTGTACTACGGCTACTGATCACCATTTATAATCAAACGTGAAACAAACACAAGCAGTGTACAGTATTTTGAAGTGATACTTATTTATGGTGTAAAACTGCTGCAGTTACAACTCTATTGAGAAAGAGTTCCAACCAGAAGAACACTTATTAACCTCTGCCAGCTGTTGGAATAAGTCTCTATGAATGGTTGTGTTATATAATCTGATCTCAATTTCTTACGTTCACGTTATATTTATTTTATCCGGGAAGGCTTCTTAATGACCTTTCGTTCATTGTAATGGCAGCTTAGGGATGAACAGCAAGCAATTGAATTTGTGCTTTGCAAAATGGAACGCGATTATCTGGGAAATGAATAGCCTTATTAAGGAATTCTCAAAAATACGCGATCTTTCTCAGATTAAGAGGAAAGTCAGCGGTATCCTTCCCCCTGTGTAAGTGGCAGCTACAAAATCTCTAACGTTCTTCAAATTTTTCTTCTCTTACATTTGTTAATTTGTCTTTTCGCTATATGCTTTAGGAGGCTCGTGTAAATTTTTATCTCATTAGTTTATAAATAATATTTTTCGCTCTTACTTCGAGAGCAGCAGTGTATTGCAGTTTGCACCTTGGTCCAGGATATTTTCTGTTTACTACTTTGTACAGTATCGGCGTTACTTTCTCGAAAATGTCGTGTTTATGAATAAACAATCTTTTATTTGCCTTCGGGTAGCACTGTAGCAGAAATTCCTGCATGTGATATTTCCGGCAACAGGATGGTATAGAGTATCACTAGCAACGGCCTGTGAAAATACTATTAGAGTCCCCTATTCATGCACTGGTGCCAAATAGCGGCAAATTACTCATTTTGCAAGAGCGGATTCAACGCTCATTTCCCATGATCAGCATTATGTAGTTCCTAACTGAAAAGCTGGCCACTTTGATGTGTAATCTCCAAGTGCTCGCAAGAAGGGGTCCCCATTACGTTTATGTTTTGACCTACATTTAGAGACAGATCTTTGGATGGGTCTGAACTAAATAAAGCTATTTCAGTAGATCTAAAACTTCATCTTTGGCTATAATTTATGTAATTTTTAACAGTTTTAGACAAGGATACTTTTCTTTTTATAATTCAGAGACAGTGAAACCTGTTCATTTTTCCCTTAATCTTGCTAATAATTTGGTAATGTATATTTTCATTTGTTATAAATATAAACTTTGTGCTTCATTTGAAAGTACTTTTTTGTGTTCTAATGACTATTTATAGTTCATACAGATAAGCGATTAAATTTAAATTAATATTTTTCAACATTTTTATATTATTGATTGTATCTTCAGCCCTAATTAAGGCGTTCATTTTAAAGTATTTTTTGTGTTCTAATGACTATTTATGATCTATACAGATAAGCAATTAAATTTAAATTAATATTTTATAACATTTTTATATTATTGATTGAATCTTCAGCCCTTATTAAGACGTGATACTTTATTATAAACTTAAAGATGAAGATAGACATTTTAGGAAGTATGTACCACTGTAGGCAAAAAGTGATCCGCTTATGCAGTCCAATTTTGTGTAACATCGATGGCCTTAGGCTGAGTTCAAAGTACGGCGTATTTGTTTTCGTTCGCTACGTTTGCAGTGCTTTGCCTGAATGTCAATCACAAATTAGTACTCCTCAAATCCTACCACATGACAGCCTGTTAGCCGAGCGGTTAAAGAAAATCAAAATGGATTTTTTTTTTCAGATTTTCAGATTTTGTTCCCATTCGTATTTTTGAGTTTTACGATCATTTTTATATGTTTTTAAAGCTTTCTCATTCTTCGAACAATTACCTTGGTGCTGAAGCGACCTTGCGCTAGAGTTGCTGTGTTGTTCATAGAATGCAGCGATCCGCAATTTTATTTTGGAATCAAAAACAACGCAGTCAGAAGGGACGAAGGAAAAGATTTGACCAGGGTTCAGCCTTTTTTGTTTCTCGCTCGATCCAACTTAGTACATGGGCACTAAATTAGATATAAATTTGTTTTTAAGTTTTAAAGGAACGTAACAAGCTACACTCTTACACGGCCAGAGAACCGCCTGTGATAACTTAGCAGTTAAAATGGGCATTAAACACTATTAAAAAACAAGGAGGGAGGGGGCAGAGATAAGCGTTCCAGAGGCAGCATTTGGAACTCACCCCCTTTACGTATTTAAATATAAGCTCCATTAAGGACTATTTTTCAGCTGGCTCATTTGATACTGGATATTCTTTTTAAATTCCTAGTTATCAAGGCACAACATCCACCAAGAAAAAGAAAACCCACGACTGCGATTCTAGTACCGAAATGCCATTGTCCTTTCCAGCTGAAATGAACTGCTTGAATGGTAGGCTTTTCAAAATCCGATCTCAAAATGAGAAAATTCATTTTAATTTGGAAGAATTTGGAAACAATGTGTAAGGCAGCAACTTATAAAAGGAAAGGAAAGGAATTGAGCAGAGGTCTCTGACCTGAGGGCATTAACACATGTAGGTCAAAGCAAGAACACACGGGAAGTTCAGAAAATATGGTAATATTATGTTTGTGGAATAAAAAATGTCACAATACCCTGATGATCCTCGTGAAGATAGTATGTCAACATGAGATGTTTTTCACTATGTTATGCAGCTGAAATGAGCTATTAGTTTTCGTGCTTGATGATTTGTTTGAGGAATGTTCTAAAATGTCAAATAGAGTAAAATCTCGGAAAATGTTTCCTTGCAGATACAGGAGCTTGCAGCTGGAACTCAATGTATTATTCAGGTTGAGGATGTCTTCTTTAATCAGTTCATGTCACAAGGGAGGTTTCCAGAAAGCATCTGACATTTGTCTCTCGGTGCAATTCAATTTTGGTGGGGCATATGCAGGCGTGTGCTGTAAGTGAGCACACCTGTCTGACAGACTCACTCAGGTCGCGGGCAGTTGAGTCCCATAGGTGCCACATATATTGCTGTATGGAGACGGGGAGGGATGCAAGCAGTAACGCGGTTGATATCATCTCCCTCAAATAGAACATATATAGCTGCGTAATGCGATTCAGACATGTTCCCCGATTATTGGAGATGGAGGTAATGGGGGATGGGGAGTTGACAAGGGCGCACGAGGCCGTTAGCCTTATTATACGAGGAGGCGATGAACCATACACAGCTGTTTCATGCTCATCAATTCAAAACTCAGTTTTACTATTAATTTTCACCGGCCTAGAATGTTGCAAACTTCCATCAAAGGCGTTATGGACATGGGTGGTATTAATTTGTGTGTATTTATCAATGGTCATAAATTTCAACATGTGCAATCTTAAACTTTGTAATAGCATTATCAAAACTAATTTAATACTCATAAATGGCAAACAAATTTTTGACAGATGAATTACATTAAGAGTTCCTTTAGCTTCATTCATGCTGCTGCTGTGCTTTCAGAGAATCCAGAGATGCCACAACATTCGGTAATAGTGAACGCTTTTCACATTCAGTTCGGAGAAACGCAAGCAATTTTCCATACAAAATTAGTACGCAAAATTGGGACTAAAAATATATGGGGTGTACACTACTGAAAAATGAAAAAAATAATATCACGAAGAAACTTTCATAAAAAATTCAAAATGAATTTTCAAACATTACACGTAGTAATGATCACTGGCACGAGACATCTTTCATTATTTAGTGTACCCTCCTCTAGTAGCAATGCAGGTTGCAATTCTTTTATGCTATCGATCTTACAGGTCCTGCGGAGTGAGCCCATACACATTGCACTTGATAGCTCAGCTGGACAAGCGTCGTTACTGGTGCTGGAGATAGAACAACACGACGTCCAACCCAATCTCACACATGCTCAATGAGGTAAAGATCTGGCGATTGGGCTGCCCAGAGAAGTTGAACATCTTGAAGATCACGTTGGATTGCATGAGCTGAACGTGGCGGGCACTGTCCTGCTGCAAAAGTAAACCCCCTGTTCCTTAATAATATTAGCGAAATCCAGTTTGGATGATGTTTTGGATGTATCAAGCTGCAAATATTCCCTGTATAAACAGCAGATTTTTTTATTTGGTATATTTACGGACGCTCTTTAACATCTCAGGTCATTAGCGTCCCATTCTATTCATGCCGTTAAACGGCCGACAAATTTTGCTCAGAAGCCTCTTCATTCGGGACTGAGGTTCTTTTTCGTTCCGTAAATGTACGGCACAGGACCCACGACTTTACTCCCCTTCCGAAGGAAACCATACTTAGGAATTTTACGTCCGAAATGATCCATCGATCCTAGCCGGGTTGGAACCCGCGATCTTGGGTTTTAGAAGCCAGGTATGGTTACCACTACACCACCAGAACCGACTAGAATAATAATAATAATAATAATAATAATAAAAACAGCAGAGGCAAAATGTCATCGTAGTATATGTCTCCCCAAAACATTATTACAAGAGTTTGCCCCGTGAATAGCTGTGGAAAATACCGAACACACACACGGCTATCATTAGCTCCAAGGAAAATCCTTGTCTCGTCAATGAACACATTCTTCGTCACTCTTCCATCTAGGTGCTCCTGGTGCTCCTTCCTCGACACCACTGGAGGCAAGTTGCGCCATGCTGAGGTGTGAGGAAATTCTGCCTAATGGCTAGCGTGATCGTAGATCAACTTCAAGCGAACGATTGCAGATGGTGCTAGCTGAAACTTCTTGAGCATATAACATGCAATCCGTTCTGCGGTTGCCGCGCGATCCACTATGGCCGCTCATACAATGCGACATGCACTGAACGTCGCGCCTTCCGGAACCAGGAAGTGCAGTTCCTCTGACTAACGACGCCAACTTGATGCACTGCCGACTCATCTCATGTCATGTTCCGCAATTTTCCGGTATGACCATCAAGCTTCATTTGACCTCGTTCAAAATCAGTTAACTGTACAAATGAGGCTCGCGTTCTCAATTCTATAATGCTAACAATGCTATAACGAGCTCCGATATACAGTAAAGCCCCTGCAATAACGCGCCTTTTCTCTCCACAGATGCTCAACTGGTAATATATGTCAGTGCACTTTGATGTACATAAATCGACTCCAAAATCTTTCACAGCGCTGTGGTCTGGATCACTTCTAGTATATGTGAAGACTTCACACAATTTTTACATTTCAAGAAATGCTAATTGAAGGGTAAAAAATGACAATATAATGTTGATGTACAACATGTTACTTTCTAAATAAGTTGCTCTACAGACCGTTTTTATTTCGGAATTTTGAAAAATATTTGGAAAATTTTCATTATTTAATACAGGACAAATATCAAATGAAATATAATTAAGTGGCCATAAAATAATAAGTGTACAAAACAATTGAAAGTTCACGTTAACATCGCTTTAATCTTGGTAATTAAATCAAATACTGAAACAAATGCTCTTCAGATCTTTTTACTCTGCTGCTAAAAGTGAAATGATATTTGATATTGATATCCGTTTCTGCATGACACTCTTGGTCAACAATTTTTCTGAAGCACAGAGTCGTTTTGACTGGGAATAGTTCTTGTATCAACATTTCTCACATTTACATTGCCATTGTTGCTTTTTTTTTTAAAAAAAAATTAAATATCAAAATAGCCATAGTTCGTGCATCATTAACTTTACGCCTAGAGTCGCACAAATCATTACAGTTCAACAACATATTTAAAAAAATATAATTAAATATTCCAGAAAATTTGCAAGCGCAGAATGTGTTTTTATTTTCCTAACAATTCATTTGTTATCTGTTTCTGCTAAAATAAGCGACTGAGATTGCCATCTTTCCCTGTGACCGAATATCATACTTCCTTATAGATCCTATTGCTCTTCTTACTTTAAGTACAATTGCATTATGTCAATTAGCAATGGAACCTGAGACATAGTAAGAGGAGGAAACATAGTAATATTTTCAAGCTAACGCAAAAGAAACGGATTCCAAAGTTAACTATCTGTACTGCCATTCAGATGCCATTCTCAAGTAAAATAGAGCTGGTAATCCAGTATGACCGACGAAATAAGAAAACTGCACAATACACGGGGTATGTGTGATATGCTAAATACAGGATCCTCATTCGACTACGCAAACAGAAATTTATTTTACCAACAGAAAGTTACTATGTAATGGCTTCACCGCCTGCCAAGGGAAATCACGTCACACGGTCACGACTCACAGCAAATATTTCTTATTCTTTTGCTATTTAATAATAGAAAATAGTAATTAATGTTGTATTCACTAACATTGTAGATACAGTCCGTTTTAAGACATGCTAAATTCTTTTGAAAAAAATTTCAGACACCTCTTGCAATTCATCCTCTCTAATACAACAAATTGCCTTCGGGATATTTTGTTTCTCGCATCAAAGGGTTTTTCAGGTGAAACAATAATTTTATATGGATGAAAATGTAGCAACTGAGTGGCTTTAAACGTACTTCCTTCATATATACAAACTTGCTGGGATAATTATGTTAAACCCTTTTGAAAGGTTTCTAATCGATTTCTTATTTCATCAAGCTTCTCCTCTTGTTAAAACCGGGTTTCTTTGGTCTTCATTTATTGGCTGTGAAGGTTCGAATTGCATTTCACGATGAAAATGTTACTCCTGAAATGTTTGTACAATTTCTTTAACACTTATCAATCATAAACAAATATTCTTTGTGCTAACGCATATCTCACTCTCGTTAAACTTCACAGAATATAGTCACAATAGAAAGTCTCCACAAAGTCTGCAGAAATGCAGCTAATACATTTGGCGTAATAAACGACTAGCAAGATAAATTGTCAGCGTTAGTGGATCTTTAATTCCAGTCATATTGGGAATCGGCATACACTGAAAATCAACTGATTTGCGCTAGTATGCATAAATTCCGATTGCGTAGTGGAATGAGTAATACAAAATATAAGTTTTGGGCAACAAAATGCAAGAAATATACTTCAAAATTCACTATGAATGCTCACACGGGATTCGTTTTCCAACGATTAACTACTTGAGACAAAAGAAAATTTCAACAAATGAGAGAGTGTGCAGATGCTGCTTTCAACAAGTAGAAGTTTTTAGCATGCAAAACTGTTCAACTATTCGGAGGTCACTTAGCTTGGAACGTTGGATACTTATCCTTCTAGAACTTAAAGTAAAAACTTAGAATATATCAGAGACATTCTACAGTTGTTTGTCTAATCTTTCCGCAATTCTGTCTTCAAAAGAGGTTCTTGGGCATTACAACAGCATCCAGCTCTCTGAAATGTTAAAGGGACGAACAATTTGGCTAAAACCACTCCAAAAGAGCATTGTCTCCTTCTTTGCGTGATTTCAACTCTATATACTATAAAGTATGACCGGAACTACAAAAATATTGTGCTCAACACTTGAGCAAATCTGGATGTGCCCAAGAAAAATTTGGCCATAAAAGAGTTTGCCACTGAATGGTGTACTTTTCTTTATTCGTGACAGAGATCAAGCACTTGGAGGTATAAGGTGTATGTATATCTGAGGTGTGCAGTTAATACATCATTGATTGTTTATTTGTTTTGCATACGGATGCTCGTTATCAGCTCAGGTCATCCGCGTCCCATTCAATTCAGAGCGTGAAACGGCCGAAATTTTTGCTCAGAGGCCTCTTCTTTCAGGCTTGAGGTTCTTTTACGTGCCGTAAATCTATCACACGGGACCCACGACTCCACTTCCCTTCCGAAGGAAGCCATACTTGGGATTTTGACGCCCGAAAAAAAATCCATCCACCGGCGGGATTGAACTGGCCATTTTGGGCCTACAGGCAAGTATGGGTGCCACTAGGCCACCAGGACCGACATCAATATATCATGATTAAGAATTTTCTTTTAGAAAATTATTGCTCTCGTGTTCAAAAAACGGAAAATTGAACTGAATACATAAACTCAGAAGCAACCTAAAGACCGACTATAGAAACAGCTGATCAAGGAACTGGTCCGAAAAATTATACAAGAGCAAAAGAAGCATTTTCCAAACTTTAACTTCTTTAGATATGTTTAAACCATTTTTGTCGCAATCTAGAATGTGGCCGATAGATGTATATTTATTGTTCATTGGCTCATGTGGATAAAATTATTAACTGTTTATAATCCCCAATTGACTATGGTAATCGACAGAAAACATTAAATTCTTAACAAAATGAATATGCTATAAAATGTAAACTAAACATTCACGCTACTTTACATTACATACAAATAACATGAACAAACAGTGTGCTGTACTTGTAACTATTGCTTAAGTTATTTTAAAAGTTTAATTTGTTTATATCATTGTCCCGGGCTTCGTTAGATTCCTTTATGTGTTTATTCTCTAGTTATTAATATGTGCACTATCTTAATGGCTACTTTCATAAATATTAAATAATTTTTTTCAATCATACGAAAGTGCTTTATATACTGACGTTACAGTATCTTTGGAAGTGAAATAACTACAACAGCACTAACACATTTACACGTTAGATGCACATACCACGAAGAACGTGCAATGTTTGTTTGGTCTCTATATAATTATTGGGCGTTAATTTCCCTCCAACTCTTATTTGGAAACTTTCGAAGTCGCTGATGGGCGAAAGTTGCGGTTGAAAACATGTCATTGAAGTGTTTTCTCAAAGGTGAAGAATAATCGGCCATTTTTCACTCTGAAACTGTTCTAAAAAGTTTTTACTTCAGTCTGTGATGAAGCAGGTTAACCAAAGGCAAAAAATATGTTTCCTCTGATTCACTATTTATTTGTATAGCTTCCATTTAATAAGTTAAGAATGAATAAAAGTCATTATATAAACCATGACTTCATACTTAAACAGCCAAATTTATGCAGCATTCTCCCCCTCAGAGTTGAGGATAAGCATCACAGTTTCATCCAAGCAGGATTGAAATCTGTGGTTGCCTCATATACAGGTGTAATTTTATGCGCTGCATGGGGTTTCCTCTGATAGGCGGAAGGATACTGTGCGGGATATTGTGGTGTAGATCGCGTAAAACCTATGTGTAGGTGTTTACAAATAAGTACTCCTACATGCCTGGAAAACCACTGTGATATTCAACCGGGTTATCAATATTTTACTCTAGCAGGTGGTTTATGCGGTCTGGTGACTTACCTGCGCAAATGCCAAACCTTCCGTTTGATCAGATCGCCACCGGTGGCCGAGGTAGTTAAGCCGCGGACTCGTGAGCGTGAGGTATGAGGTTCGAATCCCGCCATGACTGTACTCCCTGATTCAGTTTTTTCCAGGTTTTCCTCAGTCCTCATAAATGGCAAATGCCGAGGAGGTACCCTAAAAATTAGGCCTGGAACGTTTCCTTCCTTAAAAATAACCTTTCCCATTATAACATTTCATCTCATGTATCATCAGTGTCCATCGCCTGTGGCGCCTAAGTAATTAAAAGGGTTGTTAAACAACATTAAAAAGTGGTTAATCAGTGCCATAGGTTTAATTAAATTTAGTGCTGCAGGCACAACAATAGGCATCCAGGTTATCCGAAAAGTTACAAGCATGATTTTTAAACGTTACAGGAACACAAACTAACACATATAGTTATAAAGTTTACATTTATAGAACAAAAACATTTGTGGACAATATTAGAATCTTAAAGTTTAAAAAATTGAAAATTCTGGACTTAGAGCTTCATCTGCTCTTTTCTTCACATTATTAGTGTAACTAGATATCTTTATTCAATTTATATGATATTTACTTATTTCACATGCTGCAGGGATTCGCGCGGTAACGTCCTTCTCCAGCTTCTGAACCTTATGAGCCAATTGTATTTTGGGATATTCTTTTGCCCACACATGCATGTTGTGCAGGTACACGATGCCTTCTCGAGACTCCAGTAACATCAGCGGAGGACGTTCAACACAACCACAAGTCTTTGACCGTGTGTTTAAATCTCTGCACTGTCGATAATATATGCTCTGTAATCGCGATGCAGGTTACCGATTCGAACTCTTTTAGTAGTCAAACGCACAGTGTGATGCTCTTGTTTGGTTAGTGAATGTTTATTGACAAAATAGGGAATGCATGCCCATCTCCATATTCGTAACACTGTCATAATTTGACGCTCCACAATGACCAAAACATGCATTTTCGGACAGAACTTCCCCTTTAAAAAGTATTAGTTTGCCATTTCGCACAACATACTAAGCGTTGTCCGCTTTCTTTTGGATCATCCTGTATAATAAGCAGTGTTGAAAAACAAGATGCACAGAACAAATATCACACCCCATTATTTCTCAAAGAAAATTAAAAGTAGTGATGCTCTAGTTATTTTCACCAGAGGTAAGTGTACATTTCTTTATAACTTCTTACGCCATCGACTTCGTTCATTAATGCCAATGACAAATTTCCATCACAGGCAACTGTTTTTGTGATGCATACCAAAAGCACATGTATCATGCAGTGGCGAAGCTACAGTTAGTTCGTCTGGATATACTTGCAGAGTTCTGTAACTCCATGCAAAGGTGAAATTTTGTTATTATACTAGTTAATTTAGTATTATACAGTAAACTTCATGGAATGAGAAGTGTTATTGAAGGTGTATTTGCAAAAAAAAAAAAAAAAAAAAAAAAAAAAATTAAGAAGTCCGAAAGGGGTATGTTGGTGGAGTAAACTGTAAAAAGTTAATGGAGGTAAAGATCATATTATTATTATTATTATTATTATTATTATTATTATTATTATTATTATTATTAAAATGACATGTTAGTTACATTGATTACATATCAAAATTGCGCTTTTCGTGCTTCTTCTCTTGCTTTCAACTACAGAGTAAGATAATATATAGGTGCTTTCTCCAAAATATTATTTCTGTATTAACGCTTATTAACGCATCAGTATATAAACAGCTGTCATTATATAAACCTTAAAAAATTAATATATTTTTATTTGTATGTTCAAGTAATGACTTTGTGCAAATGGTAACGCTCTACCTCTGTATGCCGAGATGTTCGATTGTTATTATCGATTTTATTATATATATCTTGCAATTACTGTGTAAAATCAATCGCAAATTATTTTCATAAAAGTGTCTGGTGTTACAACTTTGTTAAAAACCCTATAAGAGAGCAGAATTGTTGGCTGCATTCTTTGAACATAACTTCCAGATGTTCTACTAATAAAAAAATAAATCATTGTGAAATATGAACAAACAGTTTGATTAAACAACGCTATAAACACTTTACATGAAGTGATTTACCACGAACTGTTAACAATGACAGAAAATGTTGCTGTGTCATCAGTTCATGTACGTCCTGCAGATAAAAGTTTCCTCGCACTGGGAATTACTCATTAACCCATTATACTTCCTGTGCATGAACAGAAACTAACACCATACTGACTAAAACCCCTGCAGAAGCTACATGAAGATGGTCTGGATTGTCCCTTGAAGTTCTGTGAACGGTTTCCCGTGCAACATGAAGTTGATCTTAACTCAACGGTCATGTAAATCGGGAAACTTGTGTTTAGTGAGCTAGTAAAAATTAATATTGGACTATCAAGGAAGATTTAAACATTTATAGGGTGATTGTCGGAATTAATTTGGAAGGGAGGAGTCATGGGGCCATCCATGCTTGAAGAAACGGTTAACAGCAAACAATATATTGAGATGCTACCAAAGGTGGTATTTCAGAACTTGAAAACAACTGTCATTTTGCCGAGATGCACTACATACGACATAGTTTATAGATGAGGAAATTCTTAAACAAACAATCTCAGATTAAGCAACGACATACCATCATATGTTTTGCTTTGGTTGTCGTGAAAAATGAAATTTTTGCTAAGAAAGCACATTATTTGAATCAACAGATGACCAAACAATCATTCTAGAAATTGGATGTAAATTGTCAGTTTTGCTATTTCATAATCTATGCAAAAACTATGAACTGTATATACAGAATTCTATTCTACATTTCAAACAGAAAGTTAAAGGAATGCTTGATAAGAGACAAAATATTGCTCTCTGGTAAATGTTTGGGAAAAGCGGCTTTACAGGCAGGAACTTCTCCCTTCATTTTAACAAATATATCAAGATACTCAAAAAGTACTTAATCTTAGCAGCTAATAATATGGTTAAAACACATACCGTGTAATTTGCATCTGCTTTTGTCAGTACGGGCAACAGCAGAGACAAGATATAGGTATGCACACAATATAATAAGAAGTGGATGTTCTGTCATTCAAAGTTTTAAATGAGATGAAATATGATTAGATGAAATCCGACTTCACAGCATGATAAGAGTATATTTAAAACTGCAAGAAAATATATACAACCCAGTTTTGTTCATCTGTAGACATAATATGATTTGGCACGCAGCTATCATATATTAAATTCCATGGTGTAAGATTTATCAAATTGATTGCAGAGAAATCGACGTCTTTAATATGAAAAATCATTTTGACTATATTTTCCGTTCAGCCGTTGGTAATTCCACACTTGTGCTGCTTCTTCCCAAAGAAAGGAGATTATTTACATTTTCTATAGCTTCCTTCATTTGAGCATTTTGTTATGCGATATGGCGAAAAATTGTTCCTGGGCCAATGGGCTTGCGCTCACGTTAATAACGTACTATTTTTTGTGCTCCTTGCCTTCGTAACAGCGTTTATTTTCATTGGTTAAGATCAGCATTTCCATCATTTACTCATTATTATGTTCTGCTTGAGTTTCAATACAGATAAATGTTTTTTTACACCTTAAATGATTTCTTTCTTATTCCGAGGAAATGATTCATTATCCAGCATAATGATACACACGATGTGAATCCAGAATGGACAGTATACTATTGAATCGCAGGAAATACGGTACCCCTTAATTTTTCCTGTTTAACAAGTCATTCAAATACCCATGTGTACCATTTACAAGTTTTACTCTGTCAATATGTGTCACAGTTAAAGGGCAGAACGAGAAGAAATGTAAGTGATTCTTGAGGCATGTCACCCTATATGAAGGCTTACTATGTTCTCACTTTTAAAAATGAATGAACCCTACGGCATCATAAGTCCCATTTGTCGGCGGAGAAAACTTCCTCTTGCTCAGTTTGGGGCTTAGGTGCCATTCTCAAGTTCAGGGATATAGTTTCCAAGTTCGTAATGGGAAGACAGAACTTCAAGCCCATGGTTTACAGAAGGTAGATGATATTCCACACCGTCAAAATGAAATTAGCACATAAATGAAAGGATACAGAAAAACGGGAGAAGTCTGCGAAAACATTAAAATATCTATGCAACGACACGAGGCAGCCCTGAAGTTTGATCTGAGTTCATAGTTATAGTAATACATCGTTTTTGCCTATTGGCTATAGGTTCGGCCTCTGTTATGAGTGTTTTCTTCCTTAGACGAGGGGACTTTTTAAACTAATCTGCAGTCTTTGGAGGAGCGCATTCTTAGCTGAAGTTAATGTGTCATCCTGTCATATTTTATGCTTGGGATTATAATCAATCAAGGTTTCATTTAGTTAACACACCCCACATTATATATGTCACATAGCATTTTAAAACAACTAATGTAAAATATCATACCTATTTTTCTCTTCAAATTAGGTAACGAATTTTTGTCGTCATAAGAATTCTGTCAAATGGTGACTAATTTATTGTTCATAGATGGCAACACTCTGTAGTTTCCTTAGATTCAGAAACAACGCAGTTAGAATATATAAAGAGAAAGAGAGAATTTGAGCTGAGTACAACCTTTCTGTTCATTTATAGTTTTAATTAAAAATTTATTTTAAACTTTTAACGAAAATAAAAATACAACTATCTTCAAAGGACTATTACAGTACACTTAGTTCATTAAAGAGATTTGCAAATAATCTTCTATACGGCTCACGTCTGTGAAGATATCTTCCATTGTACATTTTGTAAGAAAGCATGACATTTTTTCTACATTCTCCATAGGCTAGAATCATGTCGGCTTTTTCTGTATTTGAGAATACAACTTATCTAGCCCACCTTTGGTCGGTCCTGGGGTCCTGGTGGTGTAGTGGTAACCATACTTGCTTTCTAAACCCAAGATCGTGGGTTGAAACTCCGATCGATGGATTTTTCAGGCGTAAAAATCCTAAGTATGGCTTCCTTAGGAAGAGAAGTTAAGCCATGGTTCCCGTGTCGTGCATTTACGGCAAGTCTGAAAGAAGAGGCCTCTGAGCAAAATTTTCGTCCATTTCACTCCCTGACTTGAATGGACGCTGATGACCTTAGATGTTAAATAGTGTCTGTAAATAAAACAAATCAACAAATCTAGCCCACCAATACTGACTAGGAAGTCTATGTCACGCGTGTACAGGAAACAGAACCTAAATTTTCGGCCCTGGTAGGCAGAAATCACACTAGACACAGAAGTTAATGGCATATGAAGGTCAGCCAATCCCTGGTTTTAGGGGAGTTGCCAAACTGAGCGAGTGTTGCGTAAGGCATTTCTACATATCAGAACACTTCAATGACAAAATTTTGGTTGTTTTTTATTTTTTTTTTTAAAGTTGACATTTGCTCTATCTCATGAAAAAAATAATTAAAAAAGTGTTACTGTACATATTTTCCCATTCAGATTACATAACATTTTTCGATTATGTATACAAAATCCCTTTGTTCTAGCTTTTTGTGCCATGTTAAGTACAAGCAAACATAGACACACTAATACACACAAACACTTAAACCTTAGCATAATGCAGGAATGCAGAACTGTTTTGTTTACATATGCATTTTGAAAGTACATTACATCAGTTCCTTGCTTAGCTTGTATTTTATTTACTACTGAGTTGTGAAGATGCAGTATGAATCAACGACAGTAACTGCACAACAAGAGATTTGTACAGACATGTTCAGAATTTTAAGCTCTGACTCAATACAACGTTACATTTTCAATATTTTTTCGAAATGTTTCCCTCTCGATTATTGCTGGTATCATTGACTGCTGGTGGGACGAAAATTACCCAAAATTGGGTGTAGCTGAAGCATGCTCTGTCTCTGTATGCGATTAAGTTTTGAGTCTACTTTAGCTAATGACTGCCTAACAGAACAGACAACACTTTGATTAAAAGACTGGAACGACAATATTTCATTAACTATTTGCACTAGGATCCTGTAAAAATTGCATTGTCAATATGAAAACCAAATTTGATGCTAGATAAGCACATTCTGGTCATGATTGGGATCTCAGTATGATATGGGATGGAATGTGAATTCCTATCGCAGAGCATCAACACGCATCTCATTTTGCGGTGGTAGTTGGTAATTCACCTTGCATAAGAATTCAGCATGGTAATAGGTATACTTGAAGAACACTCTGGCTTGAGGGTATGGCTGGTCTATTTAGTGCCAATACAGTGGGGCAGTGTGTACGAAAGTGTTGTAAAATGAGGAGATGAATGAGTTGAATCGAACGGCATTACTTCTAAAGTTTCTAGGAAACGGTATTTGGGAACTGAAAGCCAAGATAGGCTTGAAGTATAGGAAGGGAAATATTACGTTATGTAACCAGAATGCTACCGCTTACCATACTCGGGATTGAAACTTTAGAGTATACCAGTAAACTTACGGCACAAAAAGATGGTCGCCCTCAGGCTCATGCTACTAAGCTTAAACAAGCATTGGCAGCAATTAACCTAGGAGCATTATAGATTAGCTTGCCAATGAAATGGTTTAAATGCTAATTGGAGGACTCTGTTACAGTGTGGGCTTAGAATAGAATATTGATGGGGGATGCCTCTTAATGCCTTAACCTCAACGTCCACCCCTTAAACGATTGTGCTACACCAAGTTTTAATTCTTCCATTTATCCTGGAGCAAGCACAACTTCTTAACGAAATCTCATTATAAATAATTATCTGATCTCAAATGCATACCCAATAATCTGAAACCTGGTTTGCTTGTGCACAGACTGAGATGGACATGAGCGTTGTTTGACCCTAAATAATTTTCTGCATGTTCTATTTTCTACAAAACCAAGCTTGGAAGATTCCGTTTCGCAGTTATATTATCCTTAATAAAATTAATTGTGCACTTTACTTCATTACTTAATAATTATTTTGTTACAGCAGATATTTGCCCATCTTAAGTAATGATTTCACTATGAAATTATTTGTATGTTTGGTGCTTTTCAGTTAACAAGAAAACGAATATTTATTGAATCTGCTGCGGTTATTGTGTTGTCATTAGTTAAGAAAATCTGTACGTCACGGCTCTTTCCATCGAACTTCTTAAAAGTGTAACCCGCAGGAGGCGGCGGCTCGGGGAAGCATAAACCAGGATGCACAAATTTACTGCTGTTACCGCTGAATACAGATTGCAAGCCTATAGAATTTTAATAAGTAAAATTAATACTCATGCGTGCATGACTGAACATACACAAAGCGGTAGATAGAAAATTTAATATAAATATCGTAGTAACGTACATGTTAAAAATATAATTTTTCATGCAACAAACTAATATATTGACACTTGGAGCTGATCTAAAAGTTTTTAATTTGAATTTTCTCTTCCAACGCTCGCAAAGACAAAGGTTTAGAACGTAATCTATGTACAGTAATACTTTTTCTTAACATTCAGAGCTAGTGAAAGTCACTAGCCTGCCATTCAGCAACAGCAACAGCTTACTGAGGAGATACTCGTTTAAGAAAATACAATTATACCAAGCGGATATGCTGCTGGAGAGTATCTGCACGTGAGTATTGTTATTTCAAATGTAATAATGTTTGGTATTAAATACCTGCAAATTTCCCCCCATTTAATATATATGGTTGTGTTATAATGAATATAAATATTTTAATTAACTTGGTAACAAAAAAAACACAACCTTGTGCATAACTGGAGGCTTTCCTGGGGAAGCACGTGACGAGAGATGTTTCTGGTGGTGCATGCACACAATATCTCTTATGGCGATAGAATGCTCCTTCTGCTTCCTCTCACCTCCCTCAGTCAAAACACTGCACAAACTCACCTATACATTGGTTTGCAGCGCATCAGCAAATCAAATCCCCTACAGATAATAGCCTCAATTATAAACGAGGGATAGAAATTCCCTACAGACATTAATGTTGCTTTTTTCTTTTGTGCATAAAACACGTTGATTACATGGAATTAAATGTTGAAAACTTTGGAAGTAGCCCCAACACTCCTGGAACCCCTAGTAGACCTGAATTTATTTTTTCCTTAATGAGAGTAAACATTATTATATTGTAAAAGATAGGCAATAATTAACAGCATCCCTTGGGCAACACCATACAATGCACAACTACTTTGAACATGATTACCATTTGCATCGTTTGTAGCTCTTTCATCTATTAAAATAATCCCTTTCTCTTGCACATTAGATTTAGTTGACAATGTACTAAATTTATTTAATTAGGGTTTGTTGGTTTAATAGGACCGAGCTGAGAAAACCAAATATTCCATATTTCTTGAACAATTAACTTCATTTTATTACGTTATATTAATTGTATGCAACAAAAATGATTCATACAGTTTCAGAAAAAATCATCAAATATTTGGTGAGAGAAAATAATTTTGTAAGTTTTATGCGCCGTCTAATGAAATGCTGCTTACAGTGCGGCTTCTAAAATTGGAAAATACTGCAGAATTATGTGCCGAACACGTCATAAAGATAAACTATTTGCATACTGTTTATTTAAATTAAGTAATATTTAACTTGTGATTAATGGGGGCTTGGAAACCACAAAAAATTACTAATGAAACAGGCAATAGAGCTTGCCCTTTTACGTGAAAACTTGGAAGATTGGAAACATATATTGACAGATTGCCCAAATACAGAACATTGACGGGAGGACCTTGGAGCCAAGTTTAAATACTGGAATAGGGGCAGGTTAGCATTCTGGAACTTATTTAAGCAGGAAGAAAATAGATCATAGCTGGGCGAGTTTTTATGTAAAGTGCGCCTAATAAGAAACAGTGTGTATTTAAACAATGTAAATTGTGGTATACAGACGTACGAAAGAGAGAAAAAATGTGTGTTTTTCATATAGTATAATTATCTGTGAATTAAGGTTGCATATTAACAGTTTCATTTAATATAATATTTGTTTGTTAATAGTTTTATATAAATAATAATTGCATATAGGTATATTGTCCGCCGATGTTAAATAGTAGCATGTACGGTCTCCGGATCCATGCGTTGGATATAATGTAAAAGCTAATGTACATAAATAGTTTGTGAAATAAATACTAATCTATTTAAATACTTTTATTTATCCATGTCTCAAGAGCCTCTATTTAATATTTCAAGTTGATTGGTGATACTTAACACCGCAGTAATTTTGAGAAAAACTACTTTTAATGTATTTTATATTAAACAGTCGCGTGGCACGCCTTTAAATTGAATGAGGATAAATAGTTTCGCTTTAAGAATTTAACAGAAAATAAATGCAATATTAGTCCACAAAAACCAAATGTTTATTCATTAGCCAATTTTGACATTTTACAGGTCGATACCCCTAACTTGCCCTTCCAGTGATAAAGTGCGGGCATTTGTTAGCAATGTTATACTATACTTTTATTCTGCAACAGAGTTCCGCTATTTGAACCTTTCTCCCACATGAATTTAGTTAAACCTCTGATGAGTATATACAGACATATATATTCATACAATTTTATAACCCAAGATATGTGGCCATTGAAAGAATTGTAAATTATGGCACTTGAAAATTAGAGTCAGATTGGACAAAGTTGATCAGGGCAAGGACTTCAGCCACGGATCTTTGGTTTATTGTATCGGTAGTCTTACGTATGAGCTATCGTGTTCTGTTTGACAAGAAGCTTTACTCGTTGCACAATTTTATTTCCAAGAGGCGACTACAAGTTTTCCAGTACATATGGACCAGGCTTTAATTTATAGCAATACTGCATGTTTTCAATTAAATGATCCCTAATAGTATTAACTCAACGACGCACAGTTCATTATAGTTGAGCTCTTGTGAACTTCTCTGCTCTCACGTACGCAAAACAATTTGCAGGTGGAAACCACTATGGTTAAGTAGGAACATCTTAGCTGAAAGAATGTAGCCTGAAATTAAACATAAATGCAGTTTCTTACTTAGTAAATAAAAGCTCAACAAAATAATATATTGTTAAAACACATCCCTTTTGAAACTTCTAAAAGAAAAGTAAAAGAGAGGCCATAAGTTTTAGGAGCTCTGCCTCAACTAAGGATGCTCTTTTGTTTTCCTTCAGCTGTTCAAGCGAGTGGCACTATCCTTTAGGCACCTCCAAAGATAAAATCTGGCGTTTTCAGTTCGGGGCAATACGGAGGCAGCAATCTCTAGCTGATTACCATGTCTTTGAACTCCTCTATAGCCTGAAGTAGAACTAAGGCCTTACGTGCAATGTCAGAGTCTTTCTCCAAAGTAGCGTAGGGCTTTTCTTCCACGATTAAAAAAAAGGGCTTGTTCAATATCTCAATGTGCCGGCGGTGCTGATTTCTGTGGAAAATATTTCTGCTTTTACCAATGAGCTATTCGTTATAAAAGGAGATTTGTTGAAAACAGGGCTTATCAGTACTTCAGTGCTTGGTATTGTAAGATAGTTTCTTACACTTCATTGTATCTGTAATCTCTAGATTCTTTGTTCCATTCTGGCAGCCTAGTTGGCGCAAGAAAATAAATTAATAATGATAAAAATTTCATTATGTGTGAGGTAACTTTTATTTTTACATTTACTGCAGTGTGAAGTAGAAAATGTGCATTCCCAAACTCGTCTTCCTTTTAAAAGCAATAAAAATAGGATTCTAAACATTTCAGCATCTACTATGGGGTTTTGAATTATTTTACGATTTTCAATTAAGTATTTTTGTAAGCGTTTAAAGACCCGTCTACTGCCAAGGTCTTTCGAGACGATGAATGAAATGATGATGCAAATGCGTACGGTCTAATTTTACCTGGATTCTATTCCACAGTATATGGTTTAGTGCTTTACGAGGGTAGAGTTATAGTTTATAGCTATTAATAGAACTGTGCTCCACAAAGGTTTCTTTTACACTTTTACCCTACAACTCTATACTTACAAGTTAAAAGTGATTATTTTATTGTTTTATTCCATAGAAGTACTAGTAAAGTAATATGCGCAGCTTTCTCCAAAAGTGCAGGAAGATTGATAACTTCAAATACAAGGGAATCAATTGACTTAAATATGTTGTTGATTCGATTTAATTACGAACGCTTTTAACATCACAGGTCATCAGCGGCCCATTTAATTCAGGACGTGAAACGGCAGATAATATTTTTTTTTCAGATGTCATTTCTTTCAGACTTGCGGTTCTTTACGTGCCGTAAATGTATGACACGGGACCTATGGCTTCATTTCCTTTCCGAAGGAAGCCATACTTTTGATTTTTACGCCCGAAAAAAAATCATTGACCCTGGCCGGGACTGAAGCCGCGATCTGGGCTCTACGAGACAAATATGGTTACCCCTAGACCACCAGAATCGACCCCTACCTACATATGCTGCCCACCAATAGAGAAATTTGTGATAATGAGAATGAGAATAGTAGTATGTATAAAGAATAATAATTGTATATTTGAGTACAGTGAACGTTTTAGGTGAGGTGAAATTAATGATTGATTTTAAGTCAAGTAGGATTTATGATTGACTTTGACCTATCTCTTTTTGAACATCTATTTCAATCCAGTTTGGGGTTTATTTCAGTTATTAAATGTTACAAAAGCAATTTCTTACCTTATTTAATTGTCTTTCAAAATAAAAAATTAATTCCACAATTCTTTTTTTATAATAATAACTAATAACTTGTAGTGAAAAAAATTATTGCCTAGCAATATAAACAAATCTATTTAAATATGGATGAATAAGTAAATGATAAAATGCAATCGGAAAGATCGATTCTTATGCTAATTCTCGACGAAAATGTATTCGATGTAGGGCATGCTTGAAAATTTACCTCTTTTATTTAAAGTGAAAGAAAACGCATAAATATGGACAAGTACAGAATTAAGTATTTAAAGGATGTTTTCCTCAAGAGACAGAACACACCTATATGAAATGATAATAAAAGTTGTGTACATTAAACATGTAAATTTACTACTAAGGAGTGTACATAACCTCATTTGCCATGTGGCACACAGCTCTTCCGCCATCTTGCTCTTTTATGAAGTTATTTGTAACTCTTTACTATATTACAGGTGTTGTACATTATTTTGTACAACACAAAGCTCCAAACCGCCACGGGTGGCCGAGGTCGTTAAGGCGCGGACACGTGAGCGGAAGGTCTGGGGTTCGAATCCCACCAGGGCCGTCCTCCCTGACTGAGGTTTTTTCCAGGTTTTCCTCAGTCCTCATAACTGGCAAATGTCGGGGAGGTACCCTAAACTTTGGTCTGTAACGTTTCCTTCCTTAAAAAATCCTTCGCTATATATAATTTCATCTCATGTATCATCAGTGTTCACCGCCTGTGGCGCCTCAGCAGTAAAAATGGGCGTTAAACACCATTAAAAAAAAAAAAAAAAAACAAAGCTCCAGCTCTCCACTTTACAAGAACTTACACCAATACACTTGTAATGTATTAGGGCATACTTTTGTGGAAATGGCTGTAATTTTGGTTTTAATTTTTCAAACGCAAAAAAAAAAAAAAAAAAAAAAAAAAAAATCTAGTATAATACCATTACAGGTGTGATATATTTTGAAATCGTTGAAATACTGATCTTAAGTACTAATGGATATAATTATTTGTATGATACCTTTAGTTTCTGGTGTAAAAAACTTTTTCGTTTGATTGGTTCTGAATTGTACGCATTTTCTGTATAAAATTGCATCTGAACCACATTGACATAACTAGAGTATTTTATTTCAACATTGAAATGATTGCTTGTATGGAAATTGGTATGCCACGGCCGTAGACGTACATAACTACCAAAATTGAAAACAGCGCAACTACATTTGAGCTATGGGTCACGTAAGCGTGACTACTTACTGTAGCCACCGCAACCGAAACACAAGAGATAGATTTGTTGCGCGCAAATAAATACTTTTATTTTAATATTTATATTTTTATGAAAGCACAAAATGACACCGTATTTAAAACTGATAATATACATTAATATAATCTATGTTGAAAAAGATGCCCATGAGTGGTAATAATTATGTAGCAAATTCCTTTATTTCATCTAGCGGCTCTTCCATAAGAGTGCGCTGTTTCGGAACATGTTTCTTGTCAATGAGAGATTCTGTCCCACGTAACATTTTTCCACGCGAACAGTTTCTCTACCGGGAACATGTTTGCCAGAATATTGCCTTTCCGCTTCTCTGCAATAATCCGTTTTCACATATGTATCGTACTTCTTCATGACTATATGCAATTTCATAAATAACGAATAATTAGCACACAATTTGCACACAATGAAAACACCGAGTAACAGACGAACACACAACCAATAGCTAACAAAAATTTACAAGCTGCTACCTTCACATGCACAATACGATCTCAATGACTGGTAACCACTACACCACCAGAACCGACTCAACGACTGGCTTTTCCCAGTGTGCAGCATTGTGCTTCCAGCCCGTAACTCAAATAGCCGCTTGTATCATTAAAGTTTGAAGTTATCGAATGAATATTTTGGATAACTTGTTCTATAATAGCTATTAAAAAGATAAATTAAAATAGCTATTAAAAAGATAAATATACATGTTTTAGTCTGATGGACACTTGCATTTTGGTAGTCATTATGTTCAACTTTAAAATGCTTCGACATAGTAATACGGCTAACAAAATGCCGCATTACTATGGGAAAACTCATCGTTATACAATATAAAATATAATGAAATTAGCAAGGGCAGCGAACAATTTTAAATTGTTCATTTTTTCTTTTTGTTATTTCAGGAATATTTTCTTAATATCATATTTAGAGATTTGTTATTTCAGGAATATTTTCTTAATATCATATTTAGAGAAGCAACCCGAAACGTTCGCGTTATGTTTACACATTTACTGTACATGAATTTAAATATTTTAATTAAAAACTGTATTGCATAAAACGACTTATTAGCTTCCCACATATTTAATGTATTAACCAGAATGTAAATGTGAGGTGCAAAAATATTACGTCTGTAACTTTTATAATTCTTTAAATTTAATATTGGCAGAATAGGCCGTTTCCTGTTCCCTTAAATTTGGTTATATTCTAGTCATTTGGGAACAGTAAGACAGAACTAAATTGAGATGTTGGGCATAACCGATATATCAGTTGGCTGTTACAAGATGTTTTTATAGAACAGTAGAATCATTAGTGGCCCATCAGCGGGATAGAGGTCCCGGGCCAACCAGCCACGCATTGTTGATTGACAAAGCAAAAGGAGGAATGAACGCGCTCTCCAGCGTAACGGAACAGCCGACCACGAAATGCAGCAGCGAGTTAGTACTCTCAGTTTGGTACTGCAAACCATCACAGTTGGGAATGTGTTTTATGACGTCAAAGCTCACTATCCGACATAAGCAAATATGCTAACGTTATTCATGACATTTGTGATGTATAAAACTGTCCATCGTCCTGTGATATTTTGTCTTCAAAAAGAGATACTATTCCAACACTTTTTCAGATATACTTCGAGTTTTTATACCAGAGTTGGCTTCTGAATAACTTTTTTTAATTCACCCACAGATACATTAAATTTCATTTTCAACCTTTCAGAAATATACTTTAAAATGCATATAATTTGAACATTAATAATTATGCTACATATCGCTGTTGGGTTGAAATTTTATATACGATTAGATCATTTCCTAAGTTGTATTTGCTAGCAAACCGTTTACGGTTCAGAGCTAATACTAAAAACATTTTCAAAGTTACAAAGAACAGCAACTGCATTAACTTTCCTCTCTTATTTTAGTATAACCAACATCATTAACATGTGCAAATATATATGCGTGCCGCTACAAACCAAATAACACAATATGCTTTTAATGAAGAAATGTCTGGCAAATATTTCATTCATAATGGTGACAAGGAACTTTCCTGGCGTTGCACAGCCTTGCAAAAACATTTTAAATCTCTGAAGTAACGGAGAGTAAGAATGTTGAAAAAGCCGCAGGCTAAGAAGTGGGGCAAATAAAAATTGTTGACTACTTCACTTGGCTCTTCCATCTAAAGTTCATTCTCTCACTTCTACAAACAAACAAAAACTTCAACAGTTTCTTCCAATAAACTTCTAACAAGATTTAACAAAAATATCACGTAAAGGAGAAGCAGTTCGCCAATATTCCAGATTAAAATATGGAAACTTCGCCATCAATGTTTTATATAGCAGTTAAATATTTCAAAGCGATTATAGTATTCTTTAACCATCTCTTTTATAGCAATTGGTGGTCATGTATTCTGTTCATTAGCCTTATAAATTATAACTGAGATGCACTATATGTGATCTAAGTTTACTAAACAGACGGGTTGACTCAGGCAGTAACGCTGGAGACTAGCATTTGGCAGGTTCCGGGTTCAAATCTCTTTTGGCCGGCCCTCCAGATCTGAGTTTTTCCGGGTTTCCCCTGGTCGCTTAGGCGAATACTATGGAATGGGTGTTTACTTCCACGAATGTTCCGTTTTCCCATTTTATTTATCAAATTTTGATGATTGTGCGGTGTGATGGTGGCTTGTGCTGTGTTAAGGAGGGGAGAGTTCACAGGCGTCGGGATTTCTACGTGGAACATGTTAGGGACCCATCTAAACCATTCGGGGTCTCCCTATTCTCATCGGGGAGTAAACACAAACGGCTAGCAGTGAGCAAAACTTAAGCATCGAAGACCCTCCTTCCGTCGCAAACAATCCAACTCAATGCAACTTTATAATATAAAAAGATTTTCTTCTAACTTGAAACATTATACGAATCGTTCTAAATATTCCTCAAATGTATAAATTGATTTAATACAATGTTATACAGTTTGTAGAAAAGAGACTAAACAGAGAGAAGTGAGCAAATATCTATGAAACGTGAGCACAGTCTTGCACATTCTGGGTAGAGGGCAGCTCTTCTATAGCCTTAAGGAGATATACGGCATGGAAAGGTATGCATTCTCTTTCGAGAGTGGACATTAAAGGCGCGTGTTTATTAATGATTTGTATACAACCTAGTATGAACAGTTAAATGGATAATAACAGGCCTAATTATTCAATTCCTCAACCAGGGTTTGTTAATTATAAATTTATTTTCACAAAATCCACTAGTATGCTAGATTATTTTAAGAGTACAGGATATTTGAGTTCCAGATTTTATGGTGTGCTTAATAAATTTTGTTAAATGAAATGTGTAAAACATAATAAGCGAAGAAGACGAAGAACCTCTAAATGATATTAAATACCGCCTGAAAAATGTTTTTTTTAAATATTTCTTCGCTATCTTTTCCAGCTTTCGCACAAAGGTGCTAAAGGTAAAATTCTGTGATACAAGAACTTAAAATTGTAGTAGATTTTTTAAGCTAACTTTGAGTCATGATAAAGAAACTAATCACAACTTCATTTTGTTTTTTTGAATAAGCTTGGTTCTAATTATCTGCATATGTTAATTCGTAAAACTGACAATGCTGACGTTTTGCAAGATCGAATCTGCTCCAAGGGACGCCATTTTATGATAAATATAGGAATATGCGGTGACAGAATAATAGGCATTTTTGTTTGGAACTGTTAAAGAGCGGAACAAACCTTAATAAACTCGTCCAATCCCACCTACTTCTAAGCGCATGGCATTCGCTTTCATTTAATATTAACACACTGCCACGAGATGCCTGGTTAATACTGCAGAACTGTTATGTTACTTTCGTACATCTATTAATGAGCATAAATGAGAATAGTCATACTATTAAGAATATCTGTCGGCGTTTTAATTAATAAATAGAGAATAAATGACAAAATGATTTGCTCTCACTTCTATACGTGATCTAAGTTAGCACTAAACATGAACTGAAAGGGATAGCAGAGAAGTGGTAACGTTGTTTTCCTGAGAGAACTCTAGTACTTCTCATTCCTTATGCGTATCATATCAACGTAATATGTATAAGCACTGGGTAACTGTAGTGTCAGTTCCAGGATAACAGGCCATCAAGGTTATCCCGCACTGCAACGTTATAGCTATGTTGAAATCATTTTTCAACTTTTGTTTGCTAAATTGACATAAGGGAACGTAATTTAGCATGTTTCCAACAGTAATCTGCGACGCGACAGAGAGCATAGTGTTCAGTGTTACAGCTCAATTCCGGGATCCCTGTGAAAAATGTACTGGACAAATCCACATCTGAAGAACAACTTTCGTTTACAGATTGAAGCAATTTCTTAAGGGGAACTAAGAAGAGAACTGGGTAATTTCTTAAGCAGATGCCATAAACCTGTGGAAAATTAAGGTAGGCAGTTTCAGCATCTTCTTGTATGATATGATGAGTGCATATTTTTATAACCACAAGCAAGCCACTCTAAGATTGCATATTTAACCCCAAGCTCTAGCTGCTGGTCGGCGGGGAACCTGAAGCTTCGCGGCCCATGAACTGCCTAGCGCGCTCGCGTTTCATATCTAATTCGCCAGCCCAACTTAATGGAAAAAGGTTCTAACAATAAAAATAATCTGCTATGTCTCCTGGGATGCAATACTAATTTAACATGGTTAAATATCTCTCAAAATAGAATTTTACTCAGATCAATTGTGTCTACTGATCTACAAGGAAACACGAAGCCCGAAATCGTTAAATTGTATCGGGTTATCCAGTTATCTAATGACCGACGTGAGCTCCGACTATGTGGCCAATAGGCATCGCTAAAGGCCAGCTGAGCTACATTAAGACAACACGCCAGTCGATTAAAGATTCACTACAGCGATAGTCTAAATTTCAATGCTCTTAAAATGTCATTTATCTACCCACGTCACGCAAAGAGATGATGGAACTGCCTGTGTTTATTTCCGACATCTAATATTGAAATTACCAATAATTCTTATTAATTCTATTGTCGAAATTAAATGGATCCTTTGACGGATGTTTTTCTTCAACTAGTCTAAAGTAAGTGGATACTGTCCATTTTAAAATATCATTACAAGTTGGAACTCGATCATCTGGGAATTTATTTTAAGATAATCTCCTGACAGCATGAGTAGCCTCGATACGGCATATGGATCATAAACAAACACTTAATGAGTAAGAGAATAGAATGATTAGGGCTAATATTTGTTATTTGGTATTCTTAGCAGACTTTATTCTAGGACTGGACACATGCAGTTTCTTTACAGTTCAAAAGAAACTGAGTGAGTGGCGTTAGATTTAGGGCCAACGTAGCAGTTCTGTAAATTCCGCAGCCCGTCCCTACTCGCGTACCCGGTCTTTAACGGTGACTTATGGGCTGATGCACTCCTCCGCCACAGCGGCAGGTATCAGCAAACTGGATGACCCAAAACATTGAGTAAATATGTGATATCCGTTACAACTTTAGACGTTGACGTTGATTGACATGGACCTGCAAACACATAACTTTTTTTGTTGATAAAATTGCTGGACTAGAAGTAACAGTTTTGCCATTAGTGTTATATAGCAATTCGTTTATATTGTATAAATGGAAGTGGAAGTAATTCCGAATTAGCGAATTACCGAATATTCTGAATACTATTTTTCACAAAAACATGAAAACATCATTTAAGACATTTAAACATTGCCATTATTAAAACTACAATAATGGTAGATTTTACAATCACATTCATGTAGGCACTTAATATAGCGAGTTCTGTTGATGGTGTTTCCGTCCGCGTTGTAGATAAGACATCACTCACTTTATCTGGTATTGTCGCTTTGTTTTCGGATCTGCCACCACCATTAACTTTTCTGTTTAGTACTTCCACTTTTATCCATAGAAAGCATTATTCCCTGTATTTTAATACTTTGTCACACTCCCGCACAACCAAAGCAAGAAGGAAATAATACATTGCAACGTTAACTAAAACGCTGATTGTGGGAGAAAGAAGTAGAGGCGACCAGCGATATCATTATCACAACTGTCGTACAGAGTTCGAGAAGCTAACTTTCACTAAAGTAAACATACTAAAGCTAGACGCAAGAGCATAAGATAAATGGGAAAAGTGCATAAATAGCATAAAAATGTTAAGCTGAAAGTATTTACACTAATTAATGTGGTTATATTTCAAAATTAGGCCACACTTCAAGCTTCTACCTGGGTCTACTTAGGAGTAATTACAGGTATTATATTATAAAATGCATTTTTGGTTTTTCTTCTGCCATAGGCCTCTAGATCAAAATTGGTTACAAGAATTGTAAAGTGTGTTTATTTATGATAAGTAAGTTAGAATAGTTTTGTGTAGAAAGTTCAGTTCTCGACACTTTAGCTATATGTCTTTACAAGACATCCGGATTTCTAAGTACTAAGAGCAGAATAAAGTGGATTGAAGTTTGTTTGTGTTGAACTCTAAACGATAGATGGGAAGGGTACAATTTGTTACCAGATACAAACCACCCTTTCCCCTTACGCCTGCTTCTCAACTGTTCTGCTGGGAGGTGGCTCATATCTTCCTTTGTGTTTGAGTTACCTAACTTGGTATTATATGTTAAGTATCTCGATGGCTTGTCATTACTAAACAGGATTTGTAAAATATTTCCAAGATTCTTGACACTTTACCGAACAATTTAAGATCCCAATTAGCACTTGTCAGGATAAGATTAGCACAGTGTCAGGGAACTAACCATTTATCACACCAGTCTATGCGGAGACTTGTTACTTAAGAGTGTGAAGGTGAATGAAACCTACGGCGCCCCAATTCCCGTCTGTCATTCGTGTGATTCCTTTAGCTTTGAGAACCAGACGGGGAAAATCTGTGGGAGTAATTGGCTCTCGCCGGAGGGCTTACTATCTTTTATTGGCACTGATCTCTCTCGAAAGAGCAAGCATCGCAGGGTAACATTTAATAACTACTTAACTGTTAAATTTAAATAGAGAATAATATAACAAGCATCAAATATAAAATTGTGCGTTCTTTTAAGACCTATAGCTTCATTTCTTGTCAACCATAATGCAATATAACTTTCACTTTAAGGTGCTTCTTAACATTTAAAAATCGTTCTATTTCCTTAAGTTTCAAATCGAAGAGTAGAGTATTGTACTGAGATCAACACTGACTGTATTTTTGCAAATCTTTTAAATCCTAAAGAAATTGATAGTAATAAATGATTAAGGGATGTTAAATTACTTGTACATTCCATTTTGCGATACGCAGTGCCTTCAGAAGAAAATATATCGACGAAGTAATGCATTCCAATCAGCATCGAAACAAGGGTACGGTGAAAGGTAGACATCACGAACCTTGAGCCATAGCATTTACTTGAAAAAATATGAAGAATTTCGATATATCCAAATACAATTATTAACATTTATGAAACTAGTGGTAGTGGAGTAGTAGTAGTAGTAGTAGTAGTAGTAGTAGTAGTAGTAGTAGTAGTAGTAGTGGTAGTAGTAGTAGTAGGAATAGGAGTAGTAGTAGTGGTAGTAGTAGTAGTAGTAGTAGTAGTAGTAGTAGTAGTAGTAGTAGGAATAGGAGTAGTAGTAGTGGTAGTAGTAGTAGTAGTAGGAATAGGAGTAGTAGTAGTGGTAGTAGTAGTAGTGGTAGTAGTAGTAGTAGTAGTAGTAGTATAGTAGTAGTAGTAGTAGCAGTAGTATAGTAGTAGTAGCAGTAGTAGTAGTAGTAGTAGTATAGTAGTAGTAGTAGCAGTAGTAGTAGTAGTAGTAGCAGTAGTAGTAGTAGTAGTAGTAGTATAGTAGTAGTAGTAGTAGTAGTAGTAGTAGTAGTATAGTAGTAGTAGTAGTATAGTAGTAGTAGTAGTGGTAGTAGTAGTACAGTAGTGGTAGTAGTAGTAGTAGTAGTAGTAGTAGTAGTAGTAGTAGTAGTAGTAGTAGTAGTAGTAATAATGGGCACGTTTTAGAATACATTTAAATAAATACAGCTGTCGCATTGGCCTTACTGCCGTACATGGTATGTCGTCTTTATAGCAATCAAGAGGGCCATACACATACATACATATACCATATAATGCTGTATGCTCAGAGATAAAATATACTTTTTACCGAAAACTATAAATAATAGAGTAAAACGTATTTAAACTTCTTCGTTCTCTTTTTAAGCTCTATTACCAACATTATATATAGCACTAAGTTCCCTTTCATCCTGTATATTCAATTGTTCTAGTCCTTCTGATCTATCGCTATATGCTGCACTTGCGGTATGGCGCGAGAGTGCAGTGCTGCTTTAGTGTGAGATCCACATTTGTATATCATGCAAAATCTACGTTTTATCTATCACCGAGGGAAATATGGACTTAATTCTTTCTGACATATCTCGTTCCGCGATCGCGTCATATATCAGTGTCATCTACACCGCAACAGTAGGACTTGTAAAGGGGTATCATTTTGTCGTGTTACACGTTTCAGTGGTCAACCTAAGGTGTAATAAATACTTTTAAAGCAATATTTATTGACATAGAAACAAATGAAAAAAGAATGTAAGTTCACTTATCGTCGATATGATTTAATGTGCAAAGATTTAATACACACGGAAGGTATAGTGATTCCAGTTTTAGTCAGATAAATTGACCTGATGAGCGTTTTAAATATTTTCTTAGTGCACGAGATGATTTAGATTACTTTTGTAACTTAAAATTTCAGATTCCTATAAGAAAATATAATTCATTTGTTGGGGATTCCATTTTATTCCCACCTTAAAAATTTAACATACAGGGTGTTTAAAAGTCGGCGGCATATGAGATTGGTCTGAGTTGTTTAAACTGCATTACGTTATGTTAGTACAATAGCAAAAATAGAACGGAATGAACATTAGTTTTAATTATTTTATTAATACCATAGCGGAACGGGAAATGAGTGAAAATGTGCTTGAAAATAATCAAGAAAGACAACACATTCATACAATGAAAAGCTGAAATATTTACCAATGCAACTACCATGTTCCATCATTTCCACTAACCAGACATGAAGGGTAACCCGCGTATCTAAAATACCAGTTGTATCAGAAGTGTAAGCCAGTTAACATAGCCTGCTTTCGTTTGTTGGTGTTTTGCCGTTTTAATTCATTGGTTATTTGTACAGCACTGAACTTTTGATACACAGGTACATTCACTGGCTTCAAATTAATACTTTAATCTTAAAACGTTTCAAACTTTTAGGATTTAAGAACACAAATGAAATGGAAAACTTTTCTGCGAAATTAAACAAATTAACGCACTAAAGCTATACAAGCAGCTGAAGTAATAAAAGTATATTTTGCAGGATACTAAGTATTGACTTCTTTCTTAAAATTAAATTCTCTCATTTGGGTTTCATAGCTCAATTTCTGTATATGCACTTAAATTTATTGTTATTTTTAGTTTATTTCATTTTCTTTTGCATTATGGATGAAAATACTAAGCACCCAATATATTTACTGCATGGGTGAAATGTCGGGTCATCCAATTATCTGATGACCAATGCGGTGGTGGGAACTGCATTGGTAGATAAGCCATCGTTCACGAGTAGCCGGAAAACCTCGACGCGCTCTCTGAGAGGGCGGCGGAACAATATAAGAATCCGTGGTAAAAACATAAGAGTAACAATTTTTTAAATTTTAATGCACTTAAAAGTTTATGTACTCACCTCTCACGAAAGAAGATGCTCTACACATGAAATTACCCATTAGCGTTCTAAATTTCTGTGAGAAATTATATTGATCTGTTAGCAAAAAGTAAATATAACAGCTGATAACACACACACTACAGTGAGATTATTTAAACAAGAGTTACCGCAACCGGTATAAGGGGTAAAGAATCGCCGGGCATAAGTTAGTTTTTTTATATGTATATTTCATATGTATATGTATATTTTTACTAAAAGCATAAAATATATTACATTAAAACTAATAATAACAATAACAATACTACTGTCAATAATAATAATAATAATAACAACAACAACAACAACAACAACAACAACAACAACAATAATAATAATAATAATAATAATAATAATAATAATAATAATAATAATAATAATAATAATAATAATAATAATGAACCTGTGATAAGTGATGCTGAAAATGATGCCGGCATATTCTTAGGAAATTGCTGTATTTTATATAGCTTGGAAAGAATACGGTGGGTTCACAACATGTTTCTTATCATTCTAAGTTTCCGTCTCTCGTATCTTTTTAAATAGTTGGCGAACAGTTTCTCTATCTGGAACAGATTGTCAAGCTATTTTATTGCAATCGTTTTACTATTTCTGGCAAAAATCAGTTTTATATATGTATTGTACATAAAATCGCGCGCTTTACGACGTACCTATGTAAACTATAGAAGAGCACTTAGCACAACATTGATACTCAGTGAAAGTATCTAGTAACACATGAACGCAGAGCCACTCTCTGACAAAGTTTCCCTCAAACTAACTACAACCTACTACCTGGACATGCATTATACGGCCATGACTACTGGCTTCTTCTAGTACGCAGCAGTGCTTTGCCGGCCAATACTCAAACAACCTCATGTTTTAATGTTTCTGTATAACATTTGAACAGAATCATAAATTAGTTGATTAATATTAGAATAACGTTTCCATGATGCCGGACGGGGTGATTCGGGTGGTGACAATGGGGACCCCGCACTCTGGGGGTCCCTTGTGGGTCGGCGATTCTGATCATTGGTTATTTCGTGGTTTCCCTAGTTGTTTCCGCTCTGCCCTTTCCCCACATTTAATTACGGTGACTTTATTGCTTGATAAAAATGCCACGAAAGGTGGGTTGTGTGCGGCGTGACTGTGGTTTGCGCCTTGGAACGGTTTCTGCCGCGATGTCTGGTGTAGAAATGTCTTTTCTAAGGAGATAGAACGTCTTGGATGGGGGACTCCCTCGTGTTGGTCGTGTTGGGATGTTTTATCTGGAAACAACGTTAAGGGCCCCATGTACGTTTTGCCTCACTGCCACTGGGTCCTTGCCACCCGGTATATCCCTCACTTCACTCCATCTTCCTGGAGTTGCAGCCTTTGAAGGCATAGGCACAAACGATCAGCCCTTGCACATGACTGAAGTATCGAAAGTTCCTCCCACTGTTCTTGCTAAATGAACTCGCTCATAGAAAGGAGAGAGGAAAACAATCATTAAGTTTTATTTGGAACACGTGGGTTTTGCTAGTCGCTTCCCGCATAGCGGGAAGTCAGCTGTATTTTGATCTTACAATGCTTGGTGATTGGTTGACAAGCTGCTAATTCTAAAGGCGCTCGTAAGTACGAATTTTTATACTGATAACCCTACATAAAAACGGTTTGCTTCCAATTTTGTAAATTAGTGACGTTGTGTTACAAATCATCGTATTTAGCACGATACGAGGTTTAAAATGAGATGTTGTTAAGATGTCTCTATTTTTAAGTTTTCAAGAGTCAAGTCTGAATAAAAAATTTAAAATTTGGTGTTCAAAATTCGGTTTTCCCATGAAAACTGTTAAGACATAAAATTGCATTTAAACGTTGTGATATTATAAAACACAAATTCAAATTTTAAAAATATTAGGTTCATTTTTCTAATTTTCCGTCCAAGTTCTATGTATCGTCCATATTTAGAACCATAAATAATACGCAAAATTTACAGCTATGCATAAAAAATTGGCAAATGCAACCTAAACTGAAACTATATAGTCTCTTCAAAAAGTTAATTAGTTCTACCTCATAAATTGCTTATAATTTTATAATTCTATTTCCAAATTTTACATGTTTCTCCATTGTATATCTGTTTACCGGTCTAAGTCACGCAGCATTATCCTATCCTATTCAACTAAATTTTCCATTGTACTAGAATGTGGTAATATCAAATGTACACATATAGTGCCCGTCATCCGCCATTACAGCTGCTGACAGCAACTAATGTCGCATTACATTAACACATCTATCCACGAACAAAGGATTAGGATCATGTTTAGACCTGACCACTATATTATTCCCTAAAAAGCTTGGTGTTCAAATGTAGTGTTGGTGCATATTTTTCCTTTTGGTATGAACTTATTAACTATTTAATAACATTTGCCCGTACATATTATATACTTATCTTAGAAAATGAACATTGTAGTTCATGAGATAAGACACCTGATGCGTATCTAATAGACCCGGTACTACATTCACTTGAATTTTTCTACATCCCCTATATAAGGCGCAGAAAAATATGTACAAAGAATTTAGAATAGAATGAGAGCGTGATATAATATTTTGAAAGTGGGAGCAAATGTTCTCAGGTGCTTAAATATGGAACTATAAGCATCGATATGAATTACCATAGCTACGTTGCGACGAGACGTGTGTTCATAGCCAGTCAAATGTCTAAGGAGACTTTCACTTGATTTTCTTTGGTCCTTATAAATGGCAAATGTTGGGGAGGTTTCCTAAACTCAGGTCTGCAACGCTTTTTACCTTAATTTTTTTCCCCCAGTTTATCATTTCATGTATCATCAGTGTCCACCGCCTGTGATGCCTCAGCAGAAAAAAAGCGTTAAACAGTATTAAAAAAATAATACAACGAAGCGTCCGAGACAATGTATTCGTATTTTTAAGGACTATTTTTCGACTCCCCTTCTACATATCTTCTCTGCTCCTGTATAGATTTAAGTGAATTAAAATCAATTATAATTACTGCATATGTGCATCCATTATTTGGAGGAAACTCTCGGTTTTTGAACCATGCTCACGGCTGGCCTTTTGTGCCCACCTCTGAGATGAAGGGATGAGATCAGGGAGACCCAGGGTGATGATTACGCGGACACAAACGGGTAACGGATGTTTCCAGATAAAACACCCCGACGCCGGTGGAGCCCTTCTCCGAGTTGTGTCCGCTTTCATTCAGATGCCGGAATGGAAACCTTTACAAAGCGCAAGCCACAATCACACCGCGCCAGATCACCTCGCTCTAGCACTTTCGACCCTGTAAAAGAGCTAACAGATTGAAATGACATGAAATGGGAGCGCAGCAAATTAGTGAAATATTCATCTTAAATATTCATCCCAAGCATTGACATAAGTGACCAGGGGAAACCACGAAAAAAGGTCAGGATTGCCTTTATATTGAATCCCAGACCTTTCCAATGCTATTCCCAAGCGTTATCGCCTGAGCAATGCCGCTAGGTACTCACATAGAAACGTTAAAACATAAACAGCTATGCGGTTAACTGTTACATTATTCTATCAATATCGGCTGGTATGCTAGTCTTTTGGTTTATTTTAAATATGTTGTATTAGATTATAAAGTACCCTGTATTTTATCAAAAATTTGTCTAGTCATATTATTTCTGTTGTTTGTGGCAAATGCAATTTCAAAATCAGATAATGAAAATTCAACCGAGGTATTTAACATTGCTATCGTCTGTAGCTTTTTTTTTTTTTATCAAAGCAAGCAAAATCCATTCATATATGTACGGCACTACTACCACTACCACTACCACTACCACTACCACTACCACTACCACTACTACTACTACTACTATTATTTTCACTTTTCTTTTCTACACCATTGCTTTATATGACTCAGAGAGTGAAACAGAGTGGGTAAACAATATTTGAATGGCATTATCATCGCATACTCTTTAAGTATTAAAAATCTTGTTAATTAAAGTTATTCTCCGCCACGCCTCAAGGAAATAACAGATAAAATTCCTTCATTTTCCCATCGTTAGATTTTTCGTTTAGTGCATATTGTGAACCAGCGCTTTCAGGGTTGTATTCATTCACCTGTAACATTTGTCTTTATATCTTGACCGTCACTACAACTTCTTTGTTTGCGAATCCTAAAACTATTGAACATGCATTATCTGTCGTTACCTTTCATTTAAGTGATACTGACAAGCAAAACATTGCAGGATATATTTGTCGAAAGTATACATTCTACATATACGTGAGAGGTCTGCTTCTATATTATATTATATACCGGGCGCCACAATTACTGCCTGTGGCAGTAAACAGGCGAGAGCACGTAAACTAATGCCTAAGGAATATTACCATGGCAGACCGTTCAATGTTGCCCCAAGTTAAACAATATTTCTTCATTAAGGTTCATGAAAATATGCAAATGTGGAGGAATCTCTTCTCGGATTCGACAACGTAATTTTAGAATAAAACAAGTGAAGTCATTCGAATGCCTCTCTGAGTAATCACAGCTTTGTAGATAATCTAAAAACTACTATTGAATGAGGGATGCACCAAAGGTTTCTCTGGTGAATCCGAACAGTGTTACAGGTATAAGATAATTAACTGACTTGATGCAGACCCATTACTGCACAAACCACATGATCAGAGAGGACATAACAATGTGATTTGTCGAAAATTCGCCAGTTTCGAAGAGCATAGAGCAGGTAGATATATTGAACATACGGCAATGTTAAAGTAGTAGTATTGAGAATATTTAAATATAATTAAAAATTATATTATTTTTAACATGACATAAGAAGACGAATTGAAATGTGATATTTAGTACGAAAGAAATTTACTAACCAAAATACATAAGGCACGCCAAGGTACCTTAACTGAACGCGCTTGCCAAAAACACGACATAGATATGTATTCTTTATTTATGAAATTATTCTACAACTGCGCTCTTCTCAAACTTGTCACATAATTAGATAAAGGAATCTTAGTATAAGGATGTAACTAATAGCCAAAAATTTCTGTCTGTAACGTTTGGAACTGGAACTCTGAAGTTGGCGATTTTTTCCCCACTTTTTTCGCAATTTTGCATGGTTTCTTAGGCGAATGCTGAAATAGATCTTCCATTTGCACAAATTTTCCAGGGTCGCAAGTTCCAAGCGACATGGACTGGTGCTGTGTACTGTTTTGTGGGTATGCAGCGGTGTGTCAGTGGCTTGCTCTTCGGTATGACTTCTTTACTATGTAGTACCTTCTGGGGAATCTACTTTCTTGGACGGGGGCTACTCCGGTGTGGGGTATTCTATCAGGAAAGTAATGATAGGGACATCGTCTATGTCCATACTTCACCACCTCTGGATCCTGACCAATCGGAGTCTTCCTAATTTCATCCCTCCCGCTCGAGGGTAGACATAAACGGCCAGCCCTTGAGCACGTCTAAACTACCGAAAACTCCTCTTTTGTCCCGATTTTATTCCAGGAAAGTTTAAATACATTTAACTCTTAAATATGAATACATTTAACTCTTAAATATGAATTTTGATGTATCCATATAAAATAGAGTTTCATTTACGTCGATGTTTGCAACCGAAAAATAAATCTCTCCTTTTTTCAATGACTCTTTTATAATCATTATTATGGATGGAATCTATGATAGGATTCTGTAGGAGTAATTGATGTCACCAGAGAGAAATACATAGTAAATATCACTTTTCCAATGGAATACTGAAAGAGGTGAAGCCAAGAACTCAAATATTTCGACGAGTGAGATACTATCGAACACATTACTTCGGGGCACTTCAGTCAAGCAATAAAAATAGGTTTACGATCGTTAAGCGATACACTTTGTATGGTTATTTTTGAAATGAGAATATAACAACAGAGCTAAACAAGCAATCTATATGGCGGAAACTTAAGATATAAAATAGAAGGAAAACTATTATTATCGAATAGTTAGGCTATAAATATTTTATATGATCATCTTCCAGGAAAAACAGGTTCGGATAGGCTACTAAAAAGAGGTAATAACAGAACGCCTGAGTTGCTTATATAGCACATTCGCTTACTACCAAGGAAGGGAAAAACGATGCAATACACTTGAGATTCAGGGTGCTTTAGTTCTACTAGAATGATATGAAACTTTGACACCAGAGTCATGCTGGAATATTGGAAGAAATTTTTCAATTTTTTTTATTTTTAAAAAAATCCTCACTTTTATACAGCTAAAGAAATCATATACATGAAAAACAAAGTAACTTATAAAGAGCAACATAGCTAAAACAACAAGCTAAGCAGATATGAATACAACACTGAAACTATCACACACATCGAATCATTTGTGTTCTCAAAGACAGAAGAATGGTGGTGCTGGTGGAGTGTATTTATCTCAGTGGTACCATTAAAATAACTTTTTCAATAGTTGTCCAATGGAACGTACGTTCTTTTATAATAGTTTCAGCATGTTTCATTTATTAATGTATTTTATATTACACCTTAAGCATTCCATATTGAAATCTAGCATTAAATATATTTAAAACACAATAAAAATAAAAAAAAATCAAGGTATTTTTAGCCACTACAGGCTACACCCTGCCTGCATCTTGCAACATCATTGGATAAGCGCAGTATTGCAGGAGCCCATGTTGATCATCACACTGCACACCGGATAACGCCAATCGCCATCACGCGGCGGTATGATCAGATGTCACTACCTTCTATCAGGCAACTTTCCAATTGTTCTCGTGAGTTTGAGTGGGCCCTGTTCTAGATCTTCCTAACTTAAAATATATCTAAGTATGTAAAGAGGATCTCCATTCCACAGCTAGCAATGCTAAGCTATCAAAACAAGGATACTGTAAAAATAAAAATAATTTGAATGTCATAAATAGTACAAAACACTAAATAAAAACAAAATTACAAAATAGCAGTAGCAATACTACACACACCCAGCTGGATTCATTTAACTTGCATTTCCCCATTCTATTATCAAGCCTTTTTAGGATTGAGTTGTCAAAGCTACGCATTCTCTCCTGCAGAGCTCAACATGTTCATTTCCGTTAGATCCGTTGTGCATTTACCAGTATTGAAATATTTGCATGACTGTTTCAGTGTTTTATTCATTACTACTTTTCTAGTTCTTGAGATATACGAGTTTAGTGAAAAGTCCAGCACTATCTAAATAACTTTTGGAGCATGTGGTTCAGTCACATGAAACTCGGGATAGTATACTGAGAACTGAAAATTGATATTACCGACTTTCTACTACTTTTGTTTTAACCGAAAGTAGCTTCAACTCCCTTGTCTTAAAAAGAGTACGGAATATATTTTTACATGTTCGAATGATGCCCATTAAGCGATTTTCAATAAGTACCACACTAGCAAACTCTGACAAATGTTTATTGATAAATTAACAAAGTCAATAAAAGTGTAGCGAATAATAAAATGCTTCACTTGCTTACTGTGTATTGTCGGTAATAACATTAACCACTGATCTTTGTTTGCATCCATGGAATAATAGTTATTGATAAAGACCAAAACTTATTTAGGGAATTAAATCTGACATCTAAATAATTGTATCTCATTTTGAGCGAAAGGGAAAAAATTCGAATCATAATTATAGTTGACTATGAAGACAGGAAAGGGTGTCAACGTTCGGTGATGAATATCCTAAAAGTGCCAAACAACATTCGTATAAAATTCAACTTTTACAGAAGCTTTCAGATGACGATCTCGATAAAGGAATGCAGTTTTGCGAAGTAACGTTGGAGCGCAGTAACAATAACAACCATATTATGCCTGAATGGACTTGCTAACGAATATAACTGCCGATACTGGTCAGGCGTAAATCCACAAAGATGGAGTACCATATGCAGTATCCACAAAACACTTAAATGTTTGAGTAGGCATTATCAGTGATCATGTAATTACGGGTCCTTTCTTCTTTAGAGAAAGTCTAATCGCTGACAGATATTTAAATTTTCTTCTAAAACACATAGTACCGGCTGTCGTAATTTTGTTCTTGCATGCAGCAAACCAGGGGCTATCCAGAGAGGACATCTATTACCAACAAGATTGCGCTCCAGCTCACTATGAATGTCAGAACTTAGACAAGGTTTTTGCACAACGATGGATTCGTAGAATCGTATGCAAGATCTCCAAATTTGTCGCCTTTAGACTTCTTTTTTGGGAGGTCAATTGAAATCAGTAGTACATGGAGAAAGTCCCAACAACTTAGAAGATCTGGAGTATCGAATAAAGGGAGCGGTGCAAGACATTCCTAAAGCCTGGTTAAGTCATTCCTTGAATGATTTCTTTGATGGACTGTCATATTGTCAAGCAGCGGGTGCCAGATTTAACACAAAATTGATATTTGAGCTTCGTTTTCTTTTTGTTTAAGAAGGAGCATTTTATTATTCTCTACACTTGTTTGTTTTCCTGATATAGCAACAAATTTGTACAGAAGAATATAATGTGGGTAATCATTTAAAAGCTATTATTTTTCGAAAATTAAAAAAAAAAATGGGTATTCCATTTAAAATAACAAGGTGGATACTCCTGCGTTTATACCGGAAGTGAAAAAAAAATCTGTCATATAATTTTCAATTCTCAGAGTAAGGTTATCTCCACGCACCGCGTTTCATGTTAGTGAACCGATGTATCAAAATCTATTTAGGTGGTGCAGTACTTTTAACTAACTCTGTATATAAATACATATTTTTTCTTATTGGAGATAATTCCACTTTTAATAATGTTACCGCAGAAATGGGAAAACCATTGGGATGCAATAGCCATCAAGAATGCTCTCGGGTGTAAAACTATTTTGTCGCAACGCTAGAGTAAATGCCCTCTTCTGGAAATAAGAAACAATTATGCCGCGCAAGTAACAAAATATCAGCAATTTAGAATATACAGAATATATAGGAACTAATATTTCCTGTACAGTTAGATATGCTTTAAGTAACATGTCAGTACAAAGTAGCATTCAGGAATGTAAGAACATTTATTATTAAATAAATAACCCTATTATGTTGCGAAAATTAAAGAAAAAATGAATCTATAATAATGCTTATTACTGTGCTATGTAAGTATTAATTCAGAGGATATTTTGACAATATGATGCTTGTCAAATTACCTTGCTGAGAAGACTTCCACAAAGCTGACGACAGCAAGCTGTGTGCCAAATAATACGAAGCTCGGTAGTCAAAAATGTTTGTTTCTGTAATGACAGTATTTAGGTATTAGAGTTAAATGACTCATTCTTATAAATGAATTTTTATGCATATTGCAAAATTTAATAGATATTGCTATTTTATTTTCATTGACACGACTGTTTGAATAATAATAGCATTCAAATTTACTAATACAGGGTGTTAAAATAAGATGCTCAAACTCCCGGGAGATATAACTTATAGGTCCTTCCCGGCTGTAGCAACTATAACCATTCAAGAGATATGTCACATTTTTCACCAACACCTTATTCTTTACTGCATTCCTTTCGCCTTTGTAAAGAGGTTAGTGACGAGGAACAATATTAGAGAAAAAGTACTTATTTAACAATTTAGAAATTTGATTGTGTTAATAAATGACCTTGTAGTCTTCCATTTTACCTACGAAGATTTACTTCTTGTGCAATGTAGTTCAGGATTCATACTTACTAAAAATTAGGTTATAACTAGTCTATTATTTCTAAAAGCTTGAACAGAAAAGTGTGTAACATCCATGTAGCTCCGTATTGAAAATTGCGGTTCTGACAATTCACATAATCTCTATGTGCATCAAATTTGTGAACCGCTCTCTGTCCTTGGTTATTACAAATAACAACGCTCGTTTGAGACATTTTAGCTTATAATTTTAAATTGCGTTCTTAAATATTTATTCGTTAATCTTCTTACAGAAGGATTACATAACTCTATAAAACATGCCTCCGGATATCGCATTTACTTTTAATTATAATATTACTTAGGATTACAGTATATATAAGTAAGTGCAATGGTACATATTACACAATACGTTTTTATAAGGATATCAAAGGAAAATATATCTCATAATAATGTATTACATTTTTTTAAATACAAATTCTTTTTCAAACTGAATATAGTGCTTCATTTGAAGGGAACATTTTGTTAAGAAACGCTCCTTCTAGCAAACATTCTGTTTCACCTACGTATACACTGTAAATCAGCACTTTCCAAATGTAAGGCAACAGAGCAGATACATGTTTAAACGGTAATTGTTCCAATTATCTACATACTTAAAAGAGAAGTGGATGACATTGTGCTGTAGACCCCACCACAACGTATTACCTCACCCTCGCCAACAGTTATCCCCTGGTCTATGTCCTCTCCATCCTCTTCACACACCACCTATCTCGTCCGCTATGTTCTCATTCACAGCCTTTAAACAAGCTTAATGATGCCGTCCGCCAGTCTGCCTATACCGGTTCGCTTCCCTTTAATAAGCACGGAACCCTGCCAGCATTTAAGTGTCCCTTCTATTCCGCATCCAAATATAGAAAACTCAGCTTTCAGTAACTCACAGTAGGTAAGTCGACCTGACGGGCGGTTTGAATCTCTCATTATTTGACCGTGCACGGTACAGCATTAGGCATTTATGTTAGGAGCAGAAATTTTCAACGTTTGCGCTCATGTTCCAGGCATCATCTGCACGAGGTTGCCTGAATGAGATTCTACCAAGCATCAGAGGTTAAATTGCTCATATATAGCACACCAGACTTCGAATTTGTTGGCTTCATCATGTTTTATGTGCGATCCTTTGCACTTCAGAAATGTTTGTCTGCATGGAACATGTATATTTACTCATAATTTTCCGATATAAAAATGTAAAATAACGCCCATTTCTCAGTTTTTACTCCTTAGAGTTTATTTTGTATCACTAATTATATAAGTATAATACATTTCTGATTACAGGAGAAAAATCTGGTACTATTTCATCAATCTGATGAAAGCATATTTATGTCAATATTTTCTACATTACTACGTTTGTCCTGAATCATTAAATCTTATTTTATATGCAAATAATGTTTAAAAAGCATATTAAGCAAATATTATGAGTAGTATTGTTTCACCCCCTCTCGGTTCCGGATTTTCCACTTATAAATTTAGAACCAATGGACTCTGGTACATTTAGCATGTAGATACCCTTGTATGTCGGCAAAAGCAACCCAAATTTACAAAAGGTATTTACCAACGCATAACACAGTCACAGTCACAGTCACAGTCACAGCCTCAAAATCCCACCGTATCCTTTCTTGCAGTTTCAGGTGACTTTTTGCTATACACTTTCCCTTTAACCACTTTCCCTAGAGGAAAAAAAAAATATCAATTATGGTGTTCGTTGTCCAGACAAATGCGTCAGTCGTGGCCGAATATTGTGCTGTTTTTACGGGAACGTTAACAGCTGCCATGTCTTTGTGGTAGGAGCACACAGCACGTACATTACCATATGAACCCATGTACAGGAGAGCAGTGTGTTTATAGTATGGAGGTATTGGAAAACTGCATTGATAGAACAGCTCGAAAGGTAATATATTATGGTTTTTGTGTTCGGAATCAACCAACAAACCCTTCACTTAGTATCTGTCAAATAAACTAGAAATTAGGGGAATATTGTTGAACTTTCACGAAGTGGCACGTCCGAAACTGGCAAAAGGAACTGTGTAGTAAGCAAAAAAACTGCAGACCATCTCAAAGTAGGTAAAATGGCGCTGAAGATGAAAACTTCTACAAAGCAACTGAGCTGAGAAACATGCAAAGCTGTATGCATATCGTGTTACCACTATTAAGGAATTTAACTTTACGACGAACAGAAGCTACTCGCTTACTGTTATCCGTTTCAGTTGTCAATACACATTCGGGAATACTGAACTTCTTTGGTTAGGCTTGGTTTCGCCCAAAGTGAGCATGTTATTTTTCCTGGAATACCCATATTCAAGCTAGTGAGATTCTTCACGCATTAGTTAGCGACACCTATTTATGATTTGGATGAGGTTCTGTCGTGGCGCCGCACACTGCCCTCATTTTCTTCTATACAACTGTTGATACTGCAGTCTATACTCTATAAGGAAGTCTTCTGTGGGTGTGAATCGATCGGATAATGAACTTCCTGCTAGCTATACTCAGCGGAATGGTGCAACCTGCAACATTTCCAATATTTGAATATTGGCATTTCTAAGCCGCCGTCATCTTAAATTTTCTCCACCAGATTTTATGCTATGCGGAATGTTGATGGTTTACATTTATGGCAGCATACCACAGACTCTTTAGGAAATGCAAGAAAACATTCCGCGGAAAATTTAAGCTGTTGCTCCCGATGAACGATGAACACCGTTCAACAGATTTGTGTGGAGATCAACACTTGAAATGGAATCACCAAGCTCGTCATACACTAGGGTGGGCTAGTATCAAATGTAGCTGAATTATATAAATAATAAAATAAAATATCTCGTATTCACATATTTCTCTACTCGAGCACAATTTTCATACAATCAATCTGAAAATACCGAGTGAGATGCAAAAGCTCTTAATTTCTAAGTACAGTATCGAACGTTGTTATAACTACTATTTGATTAATTTCCAAAAAATTGCTTCACATACTGAATAAATAGGAATATAATAAAAGTGTTGTCGTTGCAAATTCCTGACTGATTTACTTTTGGAGTCCAATGAAATGGTCAAGCTCTTTGAAGAAAAAACATAGCAAATCACAGAGTGTGGGTTTGTAGGTGTGCTCAAATTTAGTTCCTTATGTGACTTTTCCAGAACAGTATTGTCACTACTTGAATACAGGTAACGCACACAAAGAGTGAACTTTATTCTATGTAGGATGCCTAGTATCGCACCTTAATGACTTACGCCTTGTCACGTGTAGCTTAAAAATCGTTAATCCTAACCTTAACAATTTCTGCTGAAACATTTCAGAATTTCTGCAACAGTCTTCTGTAATACTTTTTCGGTTTACCTTTCAGCATTTTTAGTATTCCAACTATGACTCTGCCAACATTCAAGAGGCGGAAGGTTCTGCTTCAAACTAGGATTTCGTGTGCCATGGATCATAATTTTGAGTTCAGTGAAGAATAAAAATGTCACTAGGTGAATAAATTAAATTATGTAAGCAGGTAAATCACGTCACTTTCTGAGTCTCCATCAGTAACAAATAGATCTTACATCTGAAATAATCCAATGTGGTCCTAAATTGATTAACTATATAAGTGATTGATGTATGCATTTAGTTTGTTTTAATTTCCACTACAGTGAAATTTCAACGTTACCTCAGCTAACTGCTGTTGAATTTCATCAACTTTAATCAAAGTTTATAGAGAGTTTAACATTATTCAACTATAAAAAACCGCTACGGGTGGCCGAGATCGTTAAGACGCGGACTCGTAAGCGGGAGGTCTGGGGTTCGAATCCCTCCAGGACCGCCCTCCCTGACTGAGGTTTTTTTCAGGTTTTCCTCAGCCCTACTAACTGATAAATGCCGGGGAGGTAGCCTAAACTTAGGCCTGGAACGTTTCCTTCCTTAAAAAAAAAATCCTTTTCTAATATATCATTTCATGTATCATCAGTGTTCACCGCCTGTGGTGCCTCAGTAGTAAAAACGGGGGTTTAACACTATTTAAAAAAAATTTAATAAGCTGGAAAGAGTGAAAAAATTTATAACCAGCGCGAAGGTGATTTATAAAATGTTTAAAGAAAGGAACGCAATCAATTTCAATGAAAGGTGGACCCGATCTCCACTTTGTGCTCTAACGTAAGAAAAGATTAACACTATTGCTGTCAGTGTGAGAAAAGATAGTCAAACAACATTCAGAACACTTTCAGAAATATTGAATTGGGTGCCATCCACACGTTGGTAACTGAAATGTTGCACAAAAGACGTGACTGTGCACGGTGGGTTCCAAGTTTGCAGATTCATGAACAAAAGGAATTTCGCGTGCAAGGTTTATGTGCAGTTGAACATGATGTTACAGGAAGATGCGAATTTTCTTTCAATATTAGTCACTTGGCTATATCATTTGGATCCTGATAGCAAACAGTAAAGTTCTGTGTGGTCACTAAATGGGAAGGGAGAGAGAGGGGGGGGTTCCTATGCTGGGAAAGTTATGCTCATCTCAGATTTTGACATTCAAAGAATGGTTTATCAGCATGTCGTGCCTGCACGCACAACTGTACCTGGGCAACACTATACAAATATCCTGCAAACTCTGCAAGGCAATATTACAGGTAAAAGGCCACATTTTCGATCAATAATCTGGATGCTGTACTAAGCGATAATGCATGGCCGCGCGTTACTGAATATCTCCCGTAAACCAAGTATGTCTCTCATCCTGCGTATAGTTCAGATTTAGCTCATGTGAATTTTTCCCGGAATTGAAGAAACACTTTTTGGAATGCATTTTACATAATCATAGGCAGTGGTGAAGGCTGCGGTGATGGTTTTGTAAGATCCGTCGAACATGATTTTCAGCACGTTTTGAAAATTACAGAAACACTGGTGCATTGCATCCAACGGGACTACTTTGAGAAATATCTAAAAAAGTATGTGGATGAATAAAGACATGTTAGCAAAAAAAAAAAAAAAAAAAAAAGTTTTATTGAACAACTCCGGGGTGTAAAATATTTCTGATGGCCGGTTTTCATCAAATTGTAGTTTCTCAAATTGTAATTCTGACAAGGTCTCATTGATATATTATATAAAACGTTTTTAACAATTATTAAAAAAAATCTCCAGCAAATTACACTTTTTAAATGGAACAAATATCTATTGATTTCAAGAAAATAAAATTTGATGAGATTAGAGTGTAAATTACTTTTTTTACACGATTCCAGACCAAGCAGTTTACAAGTTATTCTCCTATGTATAGCTCATACTTTCAGACACTTTATAGAGAATTTTCGTGATCTAGTAATAAAAAACAATACATTTTGCCCATTGTTATGCAGAAACTGAAAATATCTTTTCGGATTTTGTTCTACTAATTAGAGGAATTATCAACAGGAGTGCAGCTTATCCTGGATGAGTCTAAAATTCCGAGTCCTAGTCATATAACACTTTTAAATAATTGACCTGCCTATATCTGCTTAAATACTACACTGGAAATATACCGCATATTCCTGCCTACTGTGACCACATGTGCACGTATTTGTTTACATTTTGTTACCTTTACATAGAGCAAAGTTATATGTTATAGAAGTATGAAGTAGGAATTGTCTCAAGAATTCCTATTCTAATAATACTTGCATTTGACCGCAATCATAATAATAATTGCATTTCCTTTCAGGTATTATTAACAAGGTCAAGAATAGCATAATAATCAAGGTATCACTATTTTAATATTGTAATTTCGAGTGTACATATATATGTCTATTTGGCCAATAAGCAATATTCAAGTTATCTTTCTTTCTTTTTTTTTTTTTGATTGATTTATTTATGGACGCTCTTTAACATCTCAGGTCCCATTCAACTCAAGGCGTGAAACGGCCGACTAATTTTGCTCAGAGGCCTCTCTTTCAGGCTTCAGATTCTTTATCGTGCCGTAAATGTACGACACGGGACCCACGGCTTTACTTCCCTTCCGAAGGAAGCCATACTTAGGATTTTTACACCCCGAAAAAATCCATCGGTCCTGGCCGGGTTCGAGCCCGCGATCTTGGGTTTAGGTGGAAGTTATCTTTCTATAATACTATCATTGACAGTGCATATATGCCTTTGTTATATTTCTTTAAAGAGACATACGTGCTGACTTTCGGATGCCTGTAGGAAGTCTTAGGACAATACGATTTGCCTCTAAATATTCTCTTCATTTGTTAAAGAGGGGCTCCTTCCCATTATCAGCCGTCCATAAAGAGTTGCTAGTGTCAGGCCGCAAATGTTTTTATTGCCTCGACATGGAAAACCAAGAAATTAATATGATTTCAATTGGTAACCGTAACTTACCATATTCAAAAGAAACTCCGCATGCGGAAACAGGTATCTTAAAAGTAACCAAAAGTTCAGCTATTTCCGACAGATTCAGAGGGATGCCGCTTATATATGGCCGGAGCGTGCCTTATCGCAAAACTACATTTTGCGTATATCAGCTTTTGAAATTTTAAAAAAAGTAACGGGGATGAAAAACTTCAACCAATTAACTTCCCCCAAAATTGGACTAACGAGAATGAATAGGAAATATTAAAGATATCATTTATTCGCCAATAGAGAGTTAAGAGTCGAGTCGATTTCTAGAACATTTGAAGAAATGAAAGTTCACGGGGCGAAGCGAATTCACACAAAGATTTTATATCAAATAGAAGAAGTAAGTTTTTGAAGGAACATAAAATATAGTTAGAATCATTAACGGGACAGAACGGGGATCACGACACCGAGTGGAAGACTGGGCAGTATAATACAGTGATATTAATAAAGCAGTCAATAGTTGAAAGATATCACACTACAGTTCAGTGAAATAAATATATCATTAAGATGATATATCAGTCTCGTTACATTAGTGTTGAAGTTACAACGGTCAGATTATTCTTATGGTAAAACCCTTACATCGGATTGATCAATGCTACAAGAAAGTGATACAGTAAAATTATAGGAAATAGTCACGCGTGAATTTGTTACGGAGGAGTGCAGTTAAATTTAAAATTAAAGTTACGTCAATAGTGTATTTAGATCTTCGAGTGGTGAAACATACACTAAATATAAGAACAGACTTGTCATCAAGTGACGGACGCTCAGCATGTCCTAAAACCTTCAATTTTGCAATAAATTAAAGGTTCAATTTGAGCCCAAAATTGTTTTATTCCAGTGAATAATCTCCTCCCCTAATGACTCCAAATCATTAAAACAGTTCATACTCCTCTGAGATTCCTATCCTCTGCTTTGGAACCGGATAAACAGGAAACATAGAACTGTAGACTTCAAGAGTCGAGGAAACTCAAGAAGATCATCATCTACTTAATTAATTAAACATTAATATAGCCTATAAATATAATCCCCGTAAAATATTAAAACCCCAACATAAAATAACCGTTCCATGTAGGATGTGCTCAATATATCAGAGCATATAGTAGTGTTTATTAACGCTGAAAAAGTCGGCATCATATTTGTGTATGAAGAATGTAGAAAAATTGCCTTCTTTTTTGTAAAGTGTACGTTGAGAGATATTCAGATTTATCGAGGATAAACTACAACATATCGTTGATGATTTCAGTAAATTGTAGAAAAAAATGCTAACGGTATGTGATATTTTTGTCTAACAATGGGAAGAAAGTATTGGTTTTTTCCAATGATTTCATGGGAATTCTCTAAAAAGGACCTGGAAGTCTGAACCCTATAAAAGATGAAGTTTTGTGAGTTACTTGGCCTGGAACAGTTAAAAAATAATAAAAAATATAAACCGCAATTGTCATTCTAATCTCATCTATTTTAATTTTCTTGAGGTAAGTAGGCATTCTACCTACATTTGAAAAAAAAAAAAAAAAAAAAACCTTAGAAGTAAGCTTTCCAATATTTTTTGGAATGCTTGTACACACTATATTGATGAACGGTTGCCTGAACTTTATTTTGCTGAATAGCTTATCAATAAAAATTTTGTTTCAAGAATATACAAGTGGTTTCAAGTGGTAGTTTTAGGTGATTAATCCTGCATAGGGGACATATAAAAATGGTAGATGAATTTAGTAAACTATTTTGGAAAAATAATATTTGCGGATGTGTTAATTATGGGCACCACTATAGACAAGCAAAAGTTATCCGCTTCCAAACAGCTTAGGATAGCGTCAATGGTACTTACTGGGTAAAGCTGAATTCAAATTGGAGCGAATAGGCTTCGTTCACTAAATTTTCAGTCTCTCTCTCTCCCTACCCTTCAAAGCTTATTTATGATACTGCAGCCATAAGCCGAGCAGTTCATGTTCTCGACCTACAACCTCTTGCACGCTGGTTTGTATGATCCTGCTGAGATAATTTCAAACAAGCAAAATGCTTCCTAATGAAAGTTCATGATACAACTATAACTTTCTGGACATAAATTTGTTTATATTTTTCGTGAGTGAGCAAGGAGCTGTGGAATTAAGCCATACTCAGGCTTCATTGTCGCATTTTATATCGTATTAATGTGTATATCTGAAGACTAAGTTTAAACAGCGATACTTAAAATATACCATGTTACTATAAATATATATTTCAACAATGCGATAAATGTTTTAAAGATATAGCAGCTCTTAGAGTAAAAGCCTTAATAAATGTCACAATATTGCAACAAGTGGCAAAGAGAAGTTAAGTTGTCATAAGCCTTTCAGAAAATTAAGGATTTGAGCATTAAACTCAATAAATTTATATATTTTATGGAACGATCCAAAGTACAGTAGAGCACAAATAAGAAATGCAGCAATAATAAATGTATATACAGTAACAGTAAACTGTTACTTTATATACATTTATTATTACATTCAACCGTTACTTTTGTATTGGACAAAACCAAGAATCAATTAGAGGGACAACAGGTTGCAGAAGACTACTCCTTTGCCTTGTGGTTAGCTGACCGGGAGATCATGGGTTCGATCCCTGACTCCTGCTTAGAAGTTTCTTAAGTAGGAAAACCTGTAACGGGATCCTCCCATCCTCGCGAGGACAATTGGGGAGCTGCCTGATAGAGAGGTGGCGTAATTCGATTTGGGAATCTGCATGGTAAGCAACCGGAGAGATGTCGGTAGTCGCATGCCCCCCTGAAATACTCACTTTATCCATGATGTCACAAGACGGGGCTGCTGTCGCTGCGGTCAGCCAGGGCCCTACTATGGCTGTGACTCCAAGAGGAGAAGAAGAGGCTGCAGAAGTGAGATTTCTCCGTTTTATTATGGAATGTATGAAGCACTGCAGTAAGGAAACCAAATATTTTATATAAATTTGGAATAACAGAACAATAAAAACAATAAAAATGATCGAGAGCAGTCAAAAATCGCTAGCACTTTGGCACATGCCTTAATTTGTGGAACAATATAACTTTTTATTCGTGCAAAACTTAAAAGTATAATTTCATGTTTATCCTATTTTCTATTATTAACCTGCAATCATTTGAAACGAATAATCGTCTTTATGCATTAGGTCATATGCTCTGTTCCGACTTCCTATTTCTGGGTTTTATAACGCTGCAAAAATACTAGCGAACCAAGGCGTTAAGAGCTTGGAAGAGATCCTAGGGTACATTTTTTCGAAGTTTTTCCCGGGCTTTAAGTCATGTAACTAGCCGAACCGTTCTTCTCTTCAAAATGATCTGCACCAGTTCCCTTGAGAAGGAAAAGTGTTGATCTTAAGAATCACTTTATTAATGGCATAAAACGCACCTGAATTCCAAGCAGTAGACATTGCAGCATGCATCTGAAAGTATTTGCCAGGCTGAACACATCTTATAAAGTCAGAAAGAATTAAACGTTGAAGGCTTAATCGTGTACTTTTACTTTATACTGCCAAAAATTAAAAATTAACGTTAACGAACATAAAATATTATCCGAAGATGCCAACGATAATTGGAAAGATATCTACTGAACGACTGGGCAAAACAATAGGGCAGAAGGATTTGAAGAACCAAATTCATTATTTAAAACTCAGATTATGAATTATGCAGCTGTAATGGGAAATTCATACAATGGAAGCAGAAGTGGAAAAGGAGGCAAGCGGAATAGTTCATTGGTTGATCAGCTTCATTTTAACATCAGTTAGTCCAATGTCAAGAGAAGACGGGCTGTAGAAACACCTTCAGAATGACAAACTTCAAAATAATTTGAAAGTAGGAAAACTGAATATTCGGTAACTGAGTATCCTTCTGCGTGAATGGATATGCGGCTATCTGAGGTACGGAATGTTTATTTGTCAATGTCTGTTGTTCATTTTATTATTAACACACTGTTTTTGTTGATTAGGTTTATTATTCTTCATTCTTTACATTCTTGATTCTGTATTAGTATAATGGCCTTTACTATATATTACAAATAGTTAAATATTATTTCATTTTTTTCAGTCCAGTGATACTTTTAGATCATTTTATTCCTCCCATTTCCCAATAACATAAAAATGATCGATTTTAAGAATCAAAACGCACATATGATGAACTTGCTAATAAAATATAAAGGTATATAATTGCTGGACTCGTTTTTAGTTTATTTTTAAAGCGTATGTGTAAATTTCATCTGAGCACTTAAGGTAATCAAACTTTACTAACTAGGGGTAAAGTTTGCTGCATCGCTACATTCAGACTTTAACCGTGTTAAGTAATACGATCCTTTAGGTTAGCTGTGCATAAGTGTATTATTATTGCTTAATATGTAGAAATAAGGTATGGTTCTTAAGTGCAGAGGAGTTGCTCTTTTTCCGCGCAGTTGTTCATTCTATATTGGGCTTGCATTTGGATTTAGTAGCATGGTAGCAGAGTTGAACGCACAACAGAAGAGGACACCATCTACGTATTTGAGGCATGGTAATGTCGACCATTGCGGCCGGAGTCGGACCGGAAATTTAATCTTTCACTCACCCTAACTAAAAAGGTTGTTCACAAACGCTCGGGCTTCTAAAAAGCTCTACAGGGCACATAACCAAATGAACAAGTACTCACTGCTTTGATATACGCGTGTATGTCACTGAACATACATAACAGAACTTCAAAGAGAAATCAGTCCCTTCAGTTTTTTGTGGTTTATTTTGATAATAAGCAAACACAGGAAGTGTGTTCAGTATACGATGTTAACACAATAAGGTTATATGCTTTTATCGCCTCGTTAATGTCTTGCATGTGGAAAGCCCAAGAATGAAAGCGTTTCTCCTTTGATGTCATCGATTTGTATCTAAATAGCATACGGTTTTTAGGTTTATTTTATTTAAGCATGTTTTTAAACATCTTTAGTAATTAGCGTTCCATTGTATTCAGGGCGTAAAACGGCCGATAAATTTTGTTCAAAGACTTGGTTCTTTTACGTGCAGTAAATATACGACACGGAACCAGCACCTTTACTTCCCTCCCGAAGGAAACATAAGATTTATATGCTCGATAAATCTATCAACTCTAGCCGGGATTGAACTCGTGTTGGGTCTACAAGGCAAGTATAGTTATTACTAGACCACCACGATCGACAAAATACCATTCGCATGAGGGGTAGAGGTTGGTAATTGCATTCGCTCTAGGTTCCAGGCTTTCTGTTATACACTTTAGAATAAAGTGCAAAATTGAATATAATTTGAAACAGGTATACCTTGATATATGGGAAGTGTTTTACAGAACTACAGAAGTACTACTATATGACCCCTTTGTGGCACATGTTATTGAAGAACGATTGCTCTTATAATACATCTGCATGTACTGATGTTACGAAATCCTCATAGGCATAGAATTACTTTAAAAACAAAGAAAAGGTTGGTTTCTAGCATCTTTCAAAAGGCTTCATTCTGAGCAGCAATAGTGGTCTAAGGTTTCTCGATCGTAATTATTCCTGGTGTCGGTCTAGTCATTTCTTTAATGTTTTTTTTATCAAAGTCAAGCTACTTGAAGCCTGGAATGTATGCTGGTTTTAGAACTAATAACCCGCAATCTTTCCTCTTCGCATTGCTGTCAGCACTATAATAATCTACAAGTCGAGGAATGCTGCTTGTTTGGGAAAGCATAGATGGAAATGTAATGATAGACTTCCCAGTTCTTATACAGATTGCGGAAAAAATAAAAAGTTATTAGTATAAAGAGGTTGTGATATTAAATATTTTTGCAGTGGGTCTCAGATGCTTCTAATTGGAGTTAACAGACATCGATATGGATCAACGTCATAGATGTTGCATTAAATTTGTGATCATAATTCAATCAATTAATTGTGATCAATTAATTATTTAATTAACAATATCATGTTCCCACTTATTAACCATCCAAAACAGTTTTGTAAACTTGAAGATAAAGCCTGCAATACCCCAACGGAGAACTTGAGACTAATTTATTCCCATTTTTCAGGTGCATATTTTTTACCCCTTTGTACTCGTAAATTCTTTGTAGATGAAGAGGGTTAAGTCATAAATCATGTCAACTATTTTTTTCACGCGAACAAAGGACAACACCAATTATCTAAGATATACGACTAAAAGTATATGGAATGTATTTTCGAATAAAGCCACCAGTTGATGTATGTGAGCAGAGCTGCGTGTCTCAGCATGCAGCAGGAATGGAGGAGAAATGCAGTACAAAGTTACGTGCCCTGCCCTATCAAATAGGGCGAGGTAGACAGAGGCCTTCAAACAACGTAGAATGTCGATTGCCGATATGCCGCGCAGTGGACATCCTGTGTCCAGAACTTTTGAGAAACACCACTATTCTCCACCATAACGCGACAGCTCACAAAGCCGACAGTGTCAAGTGTCTTTTACAGCGGTAAGGATGAGAAGTTATTCCGCACACGCAATATTCGCCTGATCTCAGTCCCTGTGATTGCGATCTCATTCTCAAAGTGAAGAAGCCATTACTTGGGAAACGTTTTGGTTACAAAACTGACATCTTGACAGCATTTCAACTCGATGTGGCTCACGTAAGCAACTCACATGCAGCAGAAGATATTATCCACCTTTCCCATCGCTGGCAACGAACCATCGATGTACTTGGGGACTACTTCGAAGGATACTAAAGAAGGTTGCTAAGATAAGATACCGCCGCCTAAGAGCGGCTACTTGCCCATAAGTGCAGCAGTTGTAACTGTAAAAACGGAGATACAGTCGCCTCGCGTAAAGTTAGTGTTTTCATTAGAACTTATTTATATTTTATCTAAAACCATAATGTGATAGTGTATTTCTAATAGAGAGTAATAAGCACTAATCTGTTTTATGAGAGATGTTGAAAACGATGCCCCTCAGCGACAATGCATTGCCGGCATCTGTATAGAAAATTAACTTTTTTTCGTAAGAACGAGGTGTTCGGAAAGCTTATGTTGTCATTGAAAGATCCTGCCTATGGTAACGTTTTAACATGATGACGAACAGTTTCTCTAACTGGCACACGATTACCGGAACATTTTCTTGCAAATTACCTTACATCTTCTTTGTAGGAATTCTTTTGTACATATATGTCATACACAAAATATGGTTCTTCAATAATGTATTTATGTAGTGCCATAATTAACGAAGAACAATTAGCTCACATTTTACACATAATGACAGCACTGGGTTACTAGAGCGCATAACCAATCGCCTGCTGCAAACTAACTACTAGATGTTCCCTGAAAATGCATTACACAGCATCGAAGGCACGCTTTTTTCCCAGAAAATAGCAGCGCAATGCCGGCCCATAACTCAAATAGCCTCACAGTATATGCCCAAATAACTTTGTAGAATATATATTAAGCATTTTAATGTGAAAATAGAAAAAATACTGCGAATATAAACTACGATCATCAATCATGGTAGATAAATGCTTATAAACTTCTTATATTTAAGCGTTAATTAATGTGCATTCATGTAATTCTTAAATTTTTCATAAAATCCTAAACAATTTTATAAAGAATACAGTAAAATATGTTTAATACGGTATAATAAAAGATATCGCCTTTATATTGTAGGTAAATGAATTCATTGAATGAAATATGAACCTCATTCTCATAGACCGTGAACCATAAAATCAGAATGAGGTATTATCCTTTTATAAAAACGCCAAAGGATCAAAATGGAGGTTGCGATGTGCAGAAGACCTAAGTTATGGAGGTTTGTCATTATCAACGCATAGATTCAGTTTTCTACCGCAAATGTCATTTGACGAGGGTTGGCACCATGAGCGTGTTTGTTAGCCTCCAGTGATCATCAACTCCAAGAAGATAAAAGTCATAAAACGGAAGGTTAACTGTTAATAGCTGAATATACACTTTATTACTGTGTACCAAAATATACTTTGGTTCCTTTAACGTTAGCAGGCCTCTCCGTCCCGCACATAAAAGTGCTGGTAATGCTTTTGTACCAACCCTGCGTGGATTATAAACAACAGAATTACCAACGTCCTTAAAGAATAGATACGCATCTTTATGACAAGGAGTTTGTAGTCACGAAGTAGCCATTGTAAGTATGTGACGAATTTTCATTACTACTGTAGCCACCGCATTCAAGGGGGGACAGTGACTGATAGTGAGATGGCAAATTCCGGTATTTATACAAGTATTAACCACTCGCACGGCACGTTTGAATGCAGCTAATACACTCGCTAGTCAGCACCGTTAAGTTTCTATGTTACCACAGAAAATAAAAATATTTTCTTAACACTGTATTAAGTGGAATTACTTAAATGTAAAGCGAGTTATCCTTAGAACCATGAAAAACGCTCCATTTATTCTGGAAGGAATGTTTAGCTTTGTAAGAGCATTTCCGAAACGGGGATTACATTCTTTGCTGCTTTTCAAAAATAATTGTTTCTCGAAATCTATAACCTATAATTTTACGACTTGGAACTTTAATAAATGGGTAATAACAGTCAATTCATATTGTGCGCTATAAACCATACTCCAGTAGTTTCTTACTAAGTTATACAAAAGTTATGTTGCTCAGTACAAGGCTAAGTAGCCTGTATGAGCAAATGCCGCTTGCGTAGTTAATGCTGGCATGGCTCATCTTTCGTTAATTACAGCAAGGGATATTTCAAGGTTTCTAGGATGACTGGTTAAAGAGCGTAGGAAAAAAAATCTGAATTCGTACCATAATTATCTAAACAGTACACATTCTAACCTACTCGTATTCAGCGAAACATAAACGCGAATTACATCGATGATACAAATCAGTATCAGTAATTGTAAAAGAGATTTTATATAAGCGAACGAAGGGGAGCAGTGGATAAAATGAACACTGTATAAACAGCAGGTAATTTATATAAGTGTAACAGTTTTATGCGCAATTACCACCACTTTGTATACTTTTCTTTCCTACCTAGAGTTTATTCCTTTTTTTAAGGAGTTTTTCGTGGAATTGTAGAAAAATCCATAACTACGAGTCACGAAACTTCAGCGGACCTCCCAACTTCGGCAAAATCATGAGGCGCCAAATTTCGTCTATAATAAACTTAGAAAATATAGTCACGGAATAATGGTCTGTGAGAAAAACGCGTTTTATAATTTATATATTTTGAACACAGAATTGATTAATAGGTACATTTAGCTGCGAACATTCCTGGGCTGCCAAAACTTTCTCTAGCAAAGTTAATATTAAGTTATTTTCTTGTGAACAGGGTAGGTAATACGAAAATTAAAACACACAGAATTTTACGATATTAGTATGGATCATAAATTTATGACCATTGGGAGTTGTTTGCAATATTACCAAATTCTTCAGTTAGGATTGTACGTATAGTTTATTTGCGCTGATGGTCAAAATTTGCAATAACTCATACACGACGGGTAGGAAACGGACCTTGCACATTTTCTGGAGTGCTAGAAGCTGTGAATCGTTTAGGTGAATTGAAGTATGATTACGTAAAGCAAAAGTGGCATATACAGTGAGATTATTTGAGTTACGGAAATCCTGAATGCGGCTCCTTACTAGGGAAGTGCAGCTGTCGCAACCGGAAAAGGGGATATAGTGTCGCGGAGTGTAAAAGCGTGAATTTATTTAGGTATTCACATTCTTATTGACAGCACAGAGTGATACTGTATTTAAAACTGTTATTTATAGCCACTAACATGTGTTATAAGAGATGTTAAAAAGTATCGCCTCAGCGGCAATAAATTGCCCGCATATTTATGGGAAATTGCTGTATTTTATTTTACTTTTTACCATCAAAAACGCGGCAAGTTTTCTTGTCTTTAAGAGTTACTACTTCTCGCACCTTTTTTCAAATATCGATGAACAGTTTCTCTATCTGGAGCGCTCTTAATGGATATTTTCTTGAGAATCGCCTTCCCACTTCTCTGTTAGAATCCAGTTGTTACATGCATGGTATATAAAAGCACGTTTGTAAAAATTATATTTATGTAATGGCATCACTAACGAGGAATAATTAACACTCAACGAAAACAAGGAGTAACACCAGCGCAAAACCACTCGCTAACAAAGTTTTCCTCTAACTAGAAGCTACTACCTGCACATGCATTATACTATACTCAAATAACCTCATAGTATAAATCTTTCTTTTTGAGAATATTTACGTAAATATTTTAAACCATTTAGAAGTGTCTCATTTAAGCATTTTCAAGAATCGTACTGACAGTACCAACCATGTCACTTTTGGAGTTTATAAAGGAAAATATTTCAATATAATTGGACGTGAGAGACTTCCTATCAAAAATTAAAAAGAGAATTCAAATGACTAGATCCTTAGAAACTAAGCGTATTTGTGAATTATAAAAAACGAAGTGTTTCATTTGAGTTTTCCTTCTGCAAATCTTATATACAGGTTTAGTTATCAACCTTGTCTCCTCACTAAGCTAAATCGCAACGAAAGACGTCGGTATTTCACCCCATTTCCTTTTTTGTCATGCACTTGAATATCGCATCAGGAATTACTAATACTTGAAGCCATTAACGCGTTTCTTGGCGGTCAAAAAAAAAAAAAAAAAAAAAACAGTGATGGTTGGACAGTTAAATCTAGATCAAGCCATTTTAGTGTACAAACTTTGTGCGCGTGCGGAATTCATTCAGAAATTGTTTGATGAATTGCTACTTTCCAGAACTGCAGTATTGCCCACTATTTTGAATCTACTAGTTTCACTACAAAAGTGCGAGGTTTTACTAGAGGAAAAAAATAAAATACTTCCAGCAAAACTTGCACAATACCGAACAAAATCTCTCCCGAAATCAGATCAAAAAGAGGGGGTTTCCGGAATGTAAAGGAAAACATTAATATTTCAGTAATACCAGAAACATTACGGTGCACGAACATAGACGTGTGAATCGGTTTGTGTTATTCCCGATACAACGCCTAGTTTAGCCGAAGGAGGTAAACAATTGCATCCTATTCCATGACGTACAGTAAATGGCTTTAAAAGGATGGGTGCCGCCGCTTGTTGCACGCCATGCAACAAGAGACGTTTAACTCACGTTGAACGGAAAACGTTTACACTTAAACCCGGTAAACATTTGTAAATGTTTGTAATCTCGGACATTTCTTTAGAGACGTGCTGATACAATTTCATCCCCTATCAGAGAATATATGTACTGATTAGGGCACTGATTGGGACGGAAAATACCTTATTTTTTATCTCATTGAAATTTGATAGGTCGGTGTTTGGGAATATGGTGTTTGATTTTTTAGTTCACATATTTTGGAGGAGGGTTGTTCTGTGAGACATAAGTCCAAGCAATGAATTATAATGCACTTAGACGCATATAAGCGCTGTTAAAAAGTGAATTTAGAAGAACCACAGGTATTCAGGGGCTAGGGAAAATATATATAATAGCTGCTAATATGTCAGAATGTTAATATTGTTACTTTATATATATATATATATATATATATATATATAGAGAGAGAGAGAGAGAGAGAGAGAGTTGTTATTTGATTTATTTACGTATGCCCTTTAACATCTCAGGTCATCATCATTCTATTCAGGGGGTGAAACGGCCAACAAATTTTACTCAGAGGCCCTTCTTTCAAGCTTCAGGTTGTTTTTGGTGCCGTAAATGTACGACACGGGACCCACGGCTTTACTTCCCTTCCGAAGGAAGCCATAATTTGGATTTTTACGCCCGAAAAAATCCATCGATCCTGGCCGGTTTTGAACCCGCAATCTTGGGTTTAGAAGGAAAGTATGGGTTACCACTAGACCACCAGGACCGATAGAGACAGAGAGAGAGAGAGAGAGAGAGAGAGAGCCGGGCGAGCCTTCTGCAGATTGATAACTAGGCAAAGCTGTATTTTAAAGTCCATGGTAAATGTAGGTGCTCTCAAATGACCCGTCCCATTCATCAGATCGTCCCATAAGGGAGTTTACCTTTTTCTATTGAGTACTTATTGTTCCAAAACTATGCCATATGTTTGTCTTTTCACATTAATGTAAATTTATTCGCATTTACCTATTATGTTCAATAAAGCAGATTCTTACAGTAATTGGTGATGTAATTGGAATTCACATAATTAGGATTTTTAAATTAATAAATATGAAACGAGCATTATTTCTCTCTTCCGTGCCAAAAAACAAAATAAAATAGTATACTTCCATGGGTCAATATTTGCACTCCGGATCTTCATCGCTAAGGCGCGCGTGCGCACAGTATAACACCACGGCGAAACTAATCATTACTCCCTGCAGTATTGTGTAGAGCCAAGGAAATCCTCTTTTCACGAACGGCAGCGGAGGAGAAGTCTTACTTTCAGAGATAATAGGCAAATAATTAGCCGAACCAGCAGAATGGTGTGATAGCTCAGACGGTTGGAGCGTTCAGGTATTAAAGGGAAGGTCTATAAAAGGAAAGTAGTGAATTCGCTTCCTCACGGTGTAAATTATTATTATTATTATTATTATTATTATTCTGAAGTCATGGGAGATCTGCCACCATTACAATGATTTACCTTCTCACACAATATCACACAATCCACTATCAATTTATATTTACGAAAAGGAGGCGAGCGTAGGCCGTCAGATCATAGCGTGCCGCAGCAAACCATTGGATACCCGGTCTCTAGGATTTACGTGAGGATAAGTTAGACTCAGTGTAAGTGTGTGTGGTGTGTGTGTGTGTGTGTGTGTTTGTGTGTGTGAATTAATTGTGAATATTCGAACAGATGGAAAATAGGGGCGCGATAACATTGAAAACCCCAAACTAACACAAAGAAACGATAATTAGTGTGTGTGAATTAATTGTGAATTCCAATAGACGAAAACTAGAATAAGAGCGATAACATTCGCAATTCCATACTAACACTACTCGGTTTTCTCCGCTGTCCTATGCTGCCGTTCAAAAAGGGAGACATGCCTTGGTTCCACACAAGACGGAAGGGTGTATCCGCAAGTCAAGGCGAAAGGCAGATAGCAGTCAATTCGGTTGAATTCTATACGACGCAGGGGAGTGTTTATGGGATAGTTAGTAAAACTCCGGGATTGTGTAACTTCCCGGTCATTCGGCATATATATATAGCAGGAGTCAATACACATGTGAAACTAGTTTTTTTAAAACCACTTTATAATTCATTGTAATTGGTGACCCCGCCTTTTGAGCAACCCATTTTGCATGCACTGCTTCTAAACTTCTTGCACACTTACACACTGGTGTCTGTGATAAACTTGCTTCATCATGTTGCGCCCTCATCCTGCATGACTTTCATTTTGTTTCCCTTGGCAGCTGTTCTTCTCTAGTGCTGTTCTCTAGAGAGATAAAGGAAGAGAGGGAGGGAGAGAGAGAGATATACATACTCGCGTTATTCTAATTACGTGATGCACTTTTACACCAACATAAATCACCACTTGCCGTAACATTTGCATAGTCTGCAGGTTTTCATAAATTTGCCTTTGAATTATACATAGGTTTTCTAATTACATGATGACTGTCTCTTACACTTCGCTTTTAATTCCACAAGGATCCACTGGCATGAAATAACATGGAATAATTATTATAGCTGTTAGTTTACTTCTAAATGTAGTTTAGGGCCACGATGCAAAATGATAAATACCGAGGGTGCCAAAAATGTATACACACTTTCACATTAGATATCTATTTAATATATTTCAAAGTTGGACCGGAAAACAACAGAAATGTGTAGTATATATCCTGTAAACAGATGTGATACACATGTATTATGATAGTATCGATACGTGGCAGGTAAATCAACACTGAAAACAAATGAAGTCAAGATTATTGCATGATGTTCTGTAAAAAGATTTGACTCACATTAGTTAGTGCCAGTGTTGCTACATCAAAATAGAGGCAAGATTAACTTTTGAACAATGGAAAGCAATTTTGACGTGGTATTGGAAAACCGAGAAGTTGTTAAAGTTCAAAGGCAATGGAGACGTGTATACAGAACAGAACCGCCAACGCGAGTAGCAATTGCATGCATTGGAGACAAATTAGGGACTCGATGGTGCACCACCACATTACCACCGAGATGTACGTGGGTACCTTGATGACAATCTTCCAAGATACTCGATAGGACGAAGAGGTCCGATTGAGTTTCCACCGCGTTTCGGGATCTAACTCCGTTGGACTTCTACGTATGGGAACTTTTAAGGATGTTATTTACTTTAGAAAACCAGCTATGCTGGCAGCACTTCGGGAATAAATTGAAATGGCATGTGCTGCAATCGCTGAGGATACTTTCGCAAACGTTGCTCAATCAGTAGTTCAACGTACTCAGAAGTGTATCGATGGCGATAGTACCGCCACGACTGGCCGAGGTCGTTAAGGCGCGGACTCTGAGCGGAAGGTTTGGGTTCGAATCCCCCAGGTTCGTCCTTCCTGACTAAGGTTTTTTCCAGGTTTTCCTCAGTCCTCGTAAATGGCAAATACCCTAAACTTAGGCCTGGAACGTTTCCTTCATTAAAAATCCTTTCTCAATATATCATTTCATCTCATCTATCACAAGTGTCCACCGCCTGTGGTGCCTCATCAGAAAAACGGGCGTTAAACAATATTAAAAAAAAAAGCGGCAATAGTGAGCATTTTGAGCAACTGTTGTAACTGTAAAATAAGCTCATCCTTTTCTGTTTGTGTGAATTCTGTTTTGTTATGTTAACACAGTTTTTTCCATGCTTCAAATGTGTATAAAATTATTGGCACCCTCTTTATTATCAAGTGGAAAAATTGCTTTAAAATAATTTAAGAAACTTTACCAACAGTGTGGTGAAGAGAGCAGTTCATTTTAATAAACGTATTTTATTTTATCTATGTACACTAAATGCACAGGAAGGCAACGTCAATTGAACAACTACCTTAAAGCGTGCAATATTATCGATCCTTACTCAGGAAGTTTCAGAAAGAGACATTTCACAATGGTCACACGACTTAAAGTGAGTGCCTGATACTTGAGAGGCACTGGATAGGGCAGAGATTGCGCTAGTAAAAAATCTAGACTTTTTCAAAGTCTTTAACTCAGTACACATTAAACTGTTAATACTAAAAATTGAAAACATTGCTCTTTTTTGACAATGCTTTGGCCCTGAAAGAATTCTTACCTTCGTGGATGTAAATAGTGCGTATCGGATATTAATAAACAAATCTTCTTTCGTACCATAGAAAATGGTGTGCTACAAGACTAGTTTAGGACAAATACTATTAGCCTGACACATTGCAAGCATTGCATTTATGCCCAAATGATTTTTTTTTCCTTGTCATGATTTATTGGTTGGAATATATGAACAAACAGGAAGTAAGAATGATACATGGGTGATATATCCGCTACACATAAGTTACTTTGCCTGTTGAAGCAAATGTCGCAGCACGTCACACGTTTATGGATACTCTGAGTGAGAACGTCCGAGGTTAATTGCGGAACCAATCTTCAAAGCGCGGACTCCCCTCTTTTTAGTAATGCAGCAGATGCTTCATGTAAGCACCCATTGGCCGGATCCTCTCCTCCTTAGAAAGATGCTTAGGGACTCGTTGCTCACAAAACTTATGTTATCCCAACAGTCAATGGAGAATTGTGTGAACAGTTTCCTTGTTGAGTTACAATGTTTCTGCAATCTCTGGGATGGTTATTCGGGGAGTCTACCTTACAAGATTGTCTGCGGCTGCAATCGATTCCTCGGTGATGGTTAAGCGAGCTTGACCAGGTCTAGGCATGTCCTCAGTGCGCACACATCCTCATGAAGTTCACACCACCATCTGAACACTGACAGACACGTATTTCCATTTACATTGTTCACACGACAATAATTTTTGACTTCTCCTACACTTTCTGCCTTCAAAAATTGAATTACTACTCGCTGGACCCGTTAGGACGAATCCCTGTTGTGAACGTATTTAGCTCAACGTGCTTCTGCACATTTAAACAACACACCGAGCCGTCAGACTATACCAGTTTGCTTTCCTACACACAAAGGCACGGCGTATCCAACGTTTTGGGCTGCGGAGGTGGAAAGAGAACTCAGAGCAATTGGCCTGGGTTCAATATGGCAACGAGGCAATGCCAATATTAAAAAACTTGGAAGAAGGTTAGAACAAGGCTAGATGGTATCAGTAGGCAGGAAATCGACGCAGAATGTAACATGAAAGTCTCCATGAGCATATCGAATGAAATTAAACTACCCTGCGTAAAGAGGTGTATATGCTCGTTCTAGGGAGAAAATCAAGATCTATCTATCTAAAACAGTACAGAGAGGAAATTAGAAGGTTAAAAAATAAGAATAGTTCTGGTAGGAAAATCTGCTCATTTTATGGAGGGTATGAGGAATGGGCACATATTCTGTTGGAATGTATCTACTGGAAACACCCGAGAAAAATCAATTTCAAGAAAACTGGAATGTTTGGAACCTATTTTCAAACCATACTAATTGGTTAAATATGAACATTTTCCCAGCCAAAATGAAGAAGCAATTTATTTTCTGTTTAAAACTCAATAACTAGTGTAATTATAAATAATGTATTGTTTCCATTCGTATATCTGTAAATATCGTTCTTCTAATTTTTAATGTCTATTATTATTGTTATTATTATTATTATTTGTTCTCTTTATAATTGTGTATCGTGTTTAAGCAAGTATTTTTGTTATGTGTATATAGAGTTTTATTACAAAAGTTTGAAGATATTTTTAAAGTATCGTATGTCGCAATTTGCCAGAAATAATGCACGGCTTGCACTAGTAAATAGTAGCATTATTCCATACAGCCGTAGTAACGAATTTAGGACATTGCATGGACTCTCAACTAGAGTGGAATAATAGGGTGAATCATTAATGTAAGAAAATATTTTCGATTATTCATCTCCTAAGGCAAAAGTAGCTCGTATTTCCTTACTAAAACTAATAGTGCAATTAGTAAAATAAATAAAATTAATAGTGCAATCTCTCGTGACTACGTCTTTTTTTTAATAGTGTTTAATGCCCATTTTTACTACTGAGGCACCACAGGCGGTGGACACTGATGATACACGAGATGAGATGAAATATGGGGAAAGGATTTTTTTTAAGGAGGGAAACTTTCCTGGCCTAGATTTAGGGTACCAACCCAGCATTTGCCATTTATGAGGGTTGAGGAAAACCCGGAAAAAACCTCAGCCAGGGAGGACGATCCTGGCGGGATTCGAACCACAGACCTTCCGCTCACGAGTCCGTGCCTTAACGACCTTGTGTGACTACTACTGTTAGCAAATCGTTATACTAATTTGAACCATAGACTACAAAATGTACGAGTACTTAATACGTTTTTGCAACATTTGTAAGAGCATGATCAAGTGTTCGCGTGCTTCGACAGACTTTACTGGTTAAGACCAAGGGTCATCGCTTGCATTCTCTAAATTTGTTACATCAAGCCATTACCTGAATCTATCCATACATCATAAGCTAGTTAAAAAGTCTTAGAGAAACAATTTACTAATTACTATACTGTTCCACAAAACTTTTTATATTCTCCATCATACACAGTCTCTGTTACCAGAATATTTTCAGTGGTTGACGGATATCATTCTTTAGAGCAGGCACAGGCAGGACTGCATATGCATTGACAAAACGCAACTGAGGCCCGAGAGAGCGCCACTAATGGCAATAGTTCATGACGTCACATACTACTTACCTTCAACAAAAGCAGTATCATATATGCGTTGCAGTGATCTATAGCTGCTATGTTTATGCGTGTCTGAGAATGTTTTTTTTTCTGAAACGGAATGGGTAATTATGTTTAATGTGTAGCAAAGCATTGAAACAGTTGTGGTTAAATTTGAAACATCAGGACACTGCATACATCAGTTAAGAATACGGTGGATTAGCGTACAATAATGATAAATAAACTCAAGAGAGGGGGAGAATAAAACGTGATAAGTAAAAAAAAAAAAAAAAAAAAAACGGATATTTCGCTCCACTTAAAGTTATTTAATTTTGACTTTCAAGCACACAGATTATCGTCATCACAATGAAACAGGAAAAATGAAAAGTTTTACCGAATAATGTAACCATTTACAATTTCACAATTGAATTAGTCAATTGTTTATAAAACGCATAAAAACTTACGTTATTTTCCAGAAAATGTTATATTAACAATTCCTTTGTGACATGTTTTAGTTCTATAGTTTGTACTTTTGTATTGTGCAACAGCAAAAGGGTAACAGTGGTCATGTTATCTGTTCTAAAGTACTAATTTATTTAGTTTTATATTCACTGATTTAATTCACTCTTTGGTGATGCACGCCTCCGACGGGGCTGAGCTAAGCAAGCCGTGAGAGAGCTATGTATGCTTTACGTTCAAGGAAGAGCAAGACATGAGTCATATGAGTGAAGCCTGCCTGTCCTTACTTTGGAGAAACATTGCGTGAACTGCGACTTAAAACTGTTATTGCTTATAGTGTGGTCTTGATGTTAATGCAAATTGTTTATTGGAATCGATTGCATTTTATTAGATACATTAAGTTGGTCAAATTCTCTACTTCTAAAGAATAACGTTCTTTTATTCATTTACTCAATATAATAAAAAATTTACCTATTATTGACTTAAATATGTGTTTAACTCTGTATGTTATGCATTTAATTAACCTCGTTATTGTATAGATTATCTTAATTTTTCTTCAAATAGCATTTCGATGGGGAGAGAACGCACAGTCATCTATTTCACAACAGAGATCGAACCAGAATGTTGTGGTTCAAGTCACATAGAAGTAAAGCAATTTAAATTGTTTTATCTATAAGTAATGCTTCCCATATCTCTCTACCTTTGCAATTTTTCAGCATTTTTCTGTTCTATTTGAAGAAAGTTTAAAATACATCAAACCTCCTGCAACACATTTCGTAATGGCAATGGATTTCTTTAAAGATTAAAGCAACATATTTATGACATTATGAATTATTGAAAGGTAAATTAGTGCTGACACATAGCTTCCTGGTGTTTGAATGATAAATATTAAGATGAGAATTTTTATCCATTTTAATGTAGCTTTGCTGCGTCTCTTCTCGGCGTTGATATTCCCTTCTGACGTGATCTCCTCTCTCAAGGAATTTCATTATTTTGGGAGAAAACTTTTCTCTCGTATCCTTTTTGCAATCTCTGGGACGCACCGTCGTTTTTACTGGGTACAAGTTGAACCCTCGTCTGTATCCTTCCTCATACTTTATAACACCCTAGGTTCCGCAATAATGCAGATTAATTAAATTTTTAAAATATTTATATTAGGCTTGTGCGTTTAATGTCTCAACTTATGTGAGTACTATAATTCATCTTACTTCTAAGAGTTTTTACTGTTGTTAAAGTATATCCACGTACATTTATTTTATTATATTCTAAATTATGTATTATACTTATTAAAATTATTTCCTTTTTTATAGATTTGAATTAAAGAGATTAAAAAAAAAAGAAGTTTAATATTATTTTACTTTATTTAGATATCTGCTTAAGGTTACAAAATTGATTAAAAGTCGAGTTATGCGTTCTTGTGTAAGATTGTTGATGAACAAACATAAATCCATTGTACATTATGCCCGTAAATGCAAGTTCTATTAATTTATGTACATATAGCTATATCCCATTTTTGTTAAAGTTTAATTCCTTGCGAGTTGGGCGGAGCTTAAAATAGCCTTATATATAAAAATCGTGGATACTGTGTGTGATTTTGAAAATGACTTGAGACCGTCAAAATAAATGTGTTTGTTCCTGAACTCTCTAGAACTTTTGCTTAGTAGATGAAATGGAAATGATAATTAAAGTAAATGTCTCTACGAAAGGGACACACACACCCGTTGTATGTTTAGGGTTTATGTATGTAATAGCAAATTTCTTGGAAGCAACTGGAACCATTCTTGATCCTAGACTTGAAATTTTGCAGGATGAACTCTTAGTTTACTATCGGTATTATTGCAAAGATGAAAGGGGGACAAAGTATGTTCATTTTAAACATTAAGAGGTATCGTGTTTTGATGGATTTTATTTGAGTTTATTTTAGCACAGCAGTTCTCAATTTTGAAATAAAAACCCTTTTATTTTTCCCAATATTGGAATGCAGAAATTTATCAAAATGTTAATTTCTTAGTTTTTGTAGCTGCTATGAGAACAAATAAAAGGTCGTTAATAGGTTCTCCTGGCGTACGATAAACATTAAGGGAATATTTGTAATAAAAACTAAACCTAACAAAATGTGAGATAAGATCCTTAAAAAAGTTTTTCACAATTCCGTAAATAGCTAACAGAGGTTAATGAAATTTTCTTCTATTTGGAACATTTTTCTATCAATTTTTGCCACGGCAGACTCATTAAGATGAATTTTGCTGCTAATGCAAATTGGTGTCGTTTGTTTAAAATTAAAATATAAATAAACCGTTAATATTTCATATTAAAACATTAGCAGCACAATATTTGATGAAAGCTGTTAAAAATAAATATATGTAGTGTTGTCATATGGTGTCATAGAAATTGGCATAAAAATAATAACTTTGCGTACGTCATTATCAGAAGGCCACAAAATAAATGCTAAGATATATACAAGAAGAATATTTTACCATTTTATAGAGAAACACCCGGAAAGATCAATGAATTGCGTAAACGATATGTTTAAAAAGGAACTAATCGGCAACTTTTTCTCAAAAACTGCTGCAAAAAAGAAAAAAAAAAATTACACCAAACCATTCATCATAAAGAATCAACCTGCACGAGGAAAATTTGCAAAATAAAAATATTAGTAGCTTCAACATATTAGTTTCGTTTTCCCAGGGTGAGAATTTGTGTTTACATTATGATAAGGCACTTGTAAAGAGTTGGGTATTTCCATTTATAAATATCAGTTTCAATTTATTTAAATGAGACCTTCTGTAAAGATAATATTATTTATGTAAACTCTTTAACCAGTTCTAATTTTTTTTTCTTTACGTATTGTCACCAGTCAATAATTATGATATAATGCTCTTCATGTACATTCAATGTTTTGGCATTGTGACGAGAAAATCTAACAATTACACTGCACATTTAATAATTTTAAACAACATTTCCGTGTGTTGTGTTTAATCGAGACACAATATCGATAACGCCGTTAATTTGATTAGTGACTCGATAGCGACACTTATCGATGGAGAGATCGATTAGACTGTAATAATTAATTACATTAGTAGCACTACAAAACCATTAAGTTGGTAGAAATGACAATATCAGTAGAGAGATCTATTATCCCAGAACGCTTGTGAGTAACACTACAACAGCACCTTGCTTCGTTTACAACCTCTGTTGGCTTGACAGTAATGACGTATAAATTACACAGTTTATGGCTCGGTAGCCCTGTACGCAGAAAGGTGTGATTGCATACAATAGAGAGACCCAATGAACAGCGATTGGTGAAGAGACCCTTCAAACTAATTCCGTTTAACTTGGTTTGCATTTCATGTTTAGTTATATATTCTCTTCATTATGCTCACTTTCATCATATTATTGAGAACAACGAACTGCGCTCGCCGACCATAGAAATGCTCTTAGCCATCGTCAGCTCGTATAAAACCCCAGAGGTGTTTTACAGTCATAGGGGAAGCTTTTGGTTGCTAAAAACGAGAAAATGTTCTCCGACGATTAAAATTTTTCAAAAAACAGAGGCGCTCATACGCACGAGCGCATTCCTACTGTTCTACAGCTGCAGTCTGTTAACTGTCAACTAAATGTCGTCCGTTGAATTACGCCAAACTGTTCATACAGAATCTCCTTAACTTAGCATGGCAGGCGAGAGTGTTACGTCGGCATATTATGGTGCAGATTATTACAAAACAAACACACCATACAGATATTAACCACTAGTGCGGCCTTTTGTATGCAACGAACGAAACGCTAACAACATAAATATTTTAATGCTGATCAATTTTTGGACTGAAATGTTAAAAGTGTCTGTTATCGTAATCTAAATATATGAATTACTCACAATAGTATCCTTTGAGAAGCGGATGCAGTCTCCTTTAAGATTTCCCAGGTGTTCGTATTTGACTAGTACACAACAGCACACTTTGCAACCTTCCCAACAAGCAGTCATCTAATGACTGATAACTAGCAACATTTATTAATCATTATTTAAATTTAATGATTTGATTAAATCATTATTTAAGTTTTTATTTTTCGGGTAGCCATTATAGTGATAGTATTTCAAAAAGTTGATATCGTGCTCTCGTTTGTAGTAAGTAGTAGTGGTGGTGGTTTGGAGAACTTGCTAAGAAAAACATAGGAAAAATTCGGTAAAACTGTGTTATCTCAGTACATTTTCCCCCAATTTCTTAAACTTTCTTTCTAGTGAAAGAAAAAAACTTATAATGGCGTTTATTCCATATTTTCAGCTTTAAAATTTCCAAAGAAATGCATATGACCAGAATCTTTATTGTGAATTATTCTTTGTAATTACTTTAGCAGAGGTAATCTAAAATGAAGTCAGAAACGTTTTGAAAATCCTGCATTGAAGTTTAAAGGACAAAGAGGTTCATATTCAGTCCCATTAGCCACTTTTTATGTTTACTTGGAAGGTAGTGAACTTAAGATAACTTTGCCCTATGCTCGAAAGAGGAGATAAAAAACTGTGCAAGTTGTTTACCAAGTTTCACTTCAAATGTTCGAGCATTATTTTTAACTAATTTGCTTTCTGGTTGGAGAACGTTGTATTTATTACTTCGTCATTGGCATTCTATACCAACTTCTTTGATAGTGAAGAGAAATGGATTACTAGTTATGGACAGTCAACTAATACTGGACAATCTAAGTTAACTTGGCCTTCTTTTGAGTTCAGGAAAAACTGACGAATATAAACTACAGCTAGCAACTAAGGATGACGCAAAAGTCTTGTCACAAGCTATCGTAGCACTGTCCAAAGTATTATGCAAGTAACGCTTGTTCCTTAGACCATTGGATTTATCCAATCAAATAATTATTTCAACACGGTGTAGGGCCTACGTAAATAAGTAGTATGCTTATGTGTTAGATACGATTTTGGAAATTTATATATTTCGTTTAACATAGCCATATACAGAGTGCATCGTATTATGTGGGACTTATGCCACCAGCGGATGGGAGACACCAAAACAAACAGAGAAAATATGAACATGTCGCGTTTCGGACATATCGTCCAGTTCTGTCGCAATAACGGTAGAAATGCCGACAGTTACAGGAGATATTCAAATTGACCACATGCAGCTAAAATGCAAGCATACAGTCGTCGTCTCGTAGAATCCTGCATTCTTCCAAAGTACAAGGTGTCTTTCGCTTTCGTTGGCAGCTATCTTGTAGACGCTGACTAAATATTTCAATAATTTGAATGAGTTATGAATAAGCAAGTTCTTTCATATGGCTGCAGATTAAAATTTCATTTTATTTTAGTTTGGCCATCAAGAGGAACCTGCGTAACCTATCCATTTGTTAAGAAATCGTTCAAAACATTTATAGCGACATGGCTGAAGTGGAGCGGTGCGTAGCGATGAACGAGCATGCAGAGGGGTATTTTTAATACTCCCCGCTATTGGTTTATTAAAAATTGTGCATAGAATTGGCATATTAACCATTCATAAAAAATCAATCAAATTGCCGCCTACTCTTTCTGCCCACACATTGATGCTGAACTAATGTTAGTGTCGTTACTAAAGGGAAGATGCGGATTTTCGTCAGCCCATTGATGAACGCTATGGAAATTAAAGATTCTGTATTTGGTGAATCCAAATTTGTTGGTAAATAATAAACTGGCGATAACTTCCAGGCCTGTGGCAGACATTTGCACCAAAAGTGAACCTTTGGAGAAAAATCGGCGTTCGAAAGTGCTTGTACCCGTTGAATATGATTGAACAAAGTTCTTGCTGTCACAGAATCCTCTACACTGTTTTTTTTTTGAAACGTTTTCTACTACTTCTTCGGGTACTAGTTCCAGCACTTCAACATGCTCCAAACCCATTTCTTCGAGGACACAGTTTGGTCACTGACCCGTCTGCCACAGTCTCTCACTCGCTTTTGAAAACGAACCTCTGTCCCATAGTAGTTCATGTAATAGCTGGAAAGCTTTCTTGATTGGAAGATGTCTATTGAGAAAACGATCCATGTATAGACACCTTGCTTCTACTGCGTTACATTTGGCGAGTCAATGCATCAAATGAATATTTGCTATTTTCTGGTTTGAATAATCCATCTTGTGAAGCTTGGAGCACACCACCACACCTACTGCACTTGTACTGCAATTTAGTATGACGCAAATTACTATACCAAGCCGAAAGCTCGCGTTTTAGTGAGTGTAGTGTAGCTGGATGCGCACAAGCGGTGATGGAATTCCAAGCAGTACCGCTTGCATGCGACCGCCTCACAGTAAATCTCATCTTGCTAACAGTACCTTACGATAACTCGGAAAAGTGGTTTTTCGGGACGCATGTTTATATAGTTTTCTTTTTGTTTTGGTGTATCCGATCCGCTAGTGACGTGGGTCCCACATATTACTTTACACCCTGTATTTAAACAGAACTTTAAGGAGAAGCCTTCATTTGTCTTAGTGCACGTTTATGACTCTAAAACTCCTTCCCCCTCCATACTGGGTGCAATGCTGCCATCGTAGGGAAGAGAAAGAGACGCGTATGTCATACCATATAGCGGTAATCTCTAAAAGTAACTACACAAAGCAGAAAAAAAAAAAAAAAAAAAAAACGTCGCTGACTCTACCAGCCTTACAAACACAAGTAATTGAAGTGGCGTTATATTACTTTTTGAACCTCTGTTAATGTTCAAGAGCATTACAATTTTCTGCCATCTAATCCAATTTTCTTCCTGGTTTTAAGTCAATAAGTATAAATTATGCCTATAATGAAAAAGGGTTCCATAATTCGTGCAGGAATTATTTACATGACAACAAAAGTACTTTCTTCATAGAATTTAAAGCGTGACATTATAAAAAACAAATGTGCGCACTAGGGGTTGTTACATTTCACATTTCTCGGCATAAATAAATTAAAAACCCTCATATATTTTAATATAAATGAACTTTGAACTGCATCTACCTTTTACCTAACGAAATAACTCAAGCATTGCCCGGTGTAAGCTGCACGAAGGTTAGAACTACAGTAATAAAATAACACGAACAGAATGAGCAGGTAAATTACTTTATTATTGGTCTTTTTAATGGATATCAATGCTCCAAAAGATTTATAGGTAAGCGAGAAAGCTTCATGTTGTTTTCTAGAGCATTATGATTTAAATATAATCGCGTATTTCTCAGTTAAATTTGCAAAATAATTTAAAATTTTCTCTTGCGCCTTGTCAACTGCATATGAAAAACAATATTTGTAAATAATTTCAGACCAAAAGAGACAGTACTCCTTGTAACAAATGCTTTGGCACGTATCTATCCAGTTGCTGTTTTTAGAATATCTAGCATAAATATTAGGTCATATTTAAAAACAATAACGAATTTGTTCACTTTGATACCATTCAACCTATAACATGGGAACATTACATATTTCCAGTATAACTACATCAGAAAAGCTGCTGAACTAAATGAAGCCATTCAAAGAATAGTAATGCAGTAGACGTTTTAGCTAAGTTCGTTGTTATTGACAACACATTGCCACTTTTTTTTGGAATCATAAATTTTTTGTCATTAAACGCAATATGTTCACAGCAAAGTATAGAATATTGTAAAGTTCAATTTGATGGATTCAAGGTCAGCACAAATAGGTACTGAGCTGTACAACAGTTGCTCTGGGTGTTTAACCCACATGTTCCAGAAGTGTGTATGCATAACTTAAGTTTAGATAGGATTAATGTTCTCAATTGGTCAGTATAGCTGAAATACCTGGTTATTACAATAAAATATATGTGTATATTTATTTATCTCATGTATATACCTATATATTCATTCATTTTATGTATTTAATATTTTAACCTGGTTTAGTGCAAGTGAAAGCTTTATGACCTTAAGTTTGCCAGAAAATTGTTGTTGTTGTTGTTATTATTATTATTATTATTATTATTATTATTATTATTATTATTATTATTATAAACTAACTTATATTGGAAGAAAATAGAAGATTTGCTTACAGTTAACACGTTGCAACATGAATGGTACCATATTTTAAAACTGATTTTCGCTTCGAGTTTTGCATATTCTTTTTGTTTTTAAACAGACAACACGTTACGCTTAGGGAGTCTTTTTGACATCTGAACAATCTGCATGCACGAAATGAAAATTTGTGGCCCATTTTGTCGTAGGATAGAATTAGATTCGCCATTATTGTTATTACAGTCATACGAATTTCGTTTGTTGCTCTTGATTTGATTTATTTACGAAAGCTCTAACATCTCAGGTCATCAGCGTCCCATTCTATTCAGGGTGTGAAACGGCCGACAAGTTCAGAGACTTCTTCTTTCACTCTTGAGGTTCTTTATCGTGCCGCAAATCTACAACACGAGATCCACCGATTTACTTTCCTTCCGAAGGAAGCCATACTTAGGATTTTTACGCTCGAAAGGATTGCGAGATCTCGCATTGGCGGAGAATATTGTTCAGCTGCCGGCCCATGGCTGGGAATGAGCGAACGTTTGGTTCCCGATGTCAAACATGATCAAGGGCCCTGAGTGATACCTGTGCGGGTCTACGGTGAAATTGTGTATGAGTGGGAATTTTGTCTTTAACTCGTACATTTTTGTATTCAGCATTATTAGGAGATGCCTGGCGTCACACTATGCTGAGCCAGTACTTGTGTTGGGCTCAACCAATAGAGTATCATATGTCGCGTGTTGGCGTACGCAATTCTCTGAGTTTGTGGAAGTGTACTGATTCGTATTCCTTCTAGTGTGGTGACTGTGGTATTGAATAACTCTGTGACAATGTTGAAAATGTTAAGTTGATGTGTTCGTAAATGATTTGGCATCATGGATTCGATTCTTCACGCTTGAAGTCTTGTGAATTGGCTTCTTGTAGCTCGGTGAAAGCTTCCTCCAAGCTGCAGAGGCAGGAGGTGCCAACTTCCTGTGATGCACGATGCTCAGCGAAGGTGGTCTCAAGGGTGCACAGTCGCTGAGTAGATCCTAGCTTAAGTGCAGCTAGTTGATCGCGGGTGGCTTGTAATTGGACTGTAAGATCTACGCTGATTCTAAAGAATATCTCTTCTACAACACATGCACTTGTTTGAATGTTTGCAGAGTTTTGGTTGGCGTGTGGTGAACGATGTGCACTAAAGGCGGATTGGCGGTGCTGGCTTGAGGTTGCCGGCTGTAATCGGCATGGCGTAGCTGAAGAACTCGATGTGACTGGCAAATGCCCCTTGCTTGCACATGAGGCGAAGAATTTGCGGCGACGGAATAGATCGTGTGTTATGAACTCGGAGGAAATGGTACCGGAGTAGCGGCACCGAGCATCACGAGTGCACTTCTGCGTTGAATGCCATATTCTCAACATCTGGGACTTGGGGTGATGCTGTTGTGAGGTTGGCATCCACTGGATACAAGTTCCGAAAGAACTGCATAACAGACTTAATTGTGGATTGGCATTCCGAGACGCCACGGGCGAGGTGGGACCGTGACTGGAGAAGATTCTGATGAAAATGCAAACAGACAGCCATAGATGCTGCGCTGTGTTCCAAACGAAATAATGCTCCAAAATCTCTCTCAGAATCTCACGAATAACTGCACTGATGGGATTTGTGGGGGCTAGTGCGCACGCGGTTGGTTTTTGGCACAAGGAAGTGGTGGGGAGAGCTAGTGGCTTGGTGCTGGAGTTGGCGGCGGTAGGAGGATGACCCGTTTGCCTTGCATCTTGAGGACCTGCGGAGTAAGAGTTGATTTTGCAGGCGGTCCTCTTCCCTTTACTGATCATTCACAGGTTTGGCGGGGAAGAAAGGGTACCTACGGAGATTGAATGGTCATGCTTCAGTATACCTAGTAAACAATAGTATACGTAAATTTTGCACAAGTCCCAAAATTAAAAAAATGTAAATAGATGGCACTTGATCCCAAATTTATAGAATGTGAATCAGAGGTTGCTTTTGTGTGTTGTGTCTATTGCTCTATAGGATCTTTAAGAACTATTCTGAAGCATGTCAGTCAAACAAAGTGTTGCACAGATGACCTGTACTTATCTTCATTACTGTTGTCTGCACACATTTAACCGAAAATTTCTGTTCCGAGTCGAAACCCTTCCTTGTAAGAATTGGGTTTTAAATTTTATGTTTTTCAGAATTATGGACATCAAAGCTGACGTGGTTTCTTGGGCAACCTATTTTTATTTATATATTCTTAACTATGGGGTTATTGTTGTATGTAGGTAAAAAAGACACACCTAACAAAATAAACCTCACATTTGTTATTCATTTGGAGAACACTGGCCCGAAATATACGTTTTACTGTGTTTATGTTTATCAATTGTAGATTCTCCAGTTGAAGTATTTTTATTGTATTTAGAGAGTCTGTTTTTACTTATCTACTACCAGAACGCCCCTGTTTACAATTTTGATAATATTCTATGTACAAATATAGTATATATACACGAATACGTTGGAATTGCTATTATGCTACAAAAGGCTATACGTGAATATATAAGTTGATATATTAGTATGCTAATGTTCTAATATATGAATTAATTTTGACAGTCAGTCCAGAGTTCACAAACTTGTGAGATGGGTTGTCACCAGCCTCATATGACATCTGGAGTTAGCAACAGTTTGCTAGGCTTTCCCTTCGTGCCCTTTCTCCTGACCTTTCTGTTCACTCTACATAAGTTTGACATTTAGATGACAGATTACCAGCTTTACTTTAAGTTTATCAGCGTTGCCATAGCTGCGTTATTGTAATACTCCGGCTATGCTGTTAAATGTTTTGCCGATCAAAACATAATGCAATAACGTAACATGCGACAAAGCTGCAACACCAGATAGCGATAGCACATTAAAGAGTTTGTGGTTGCTGATGATATGTAGACACTTGGCACTTTATAGCTAAAATCATAAAATTGGGCATTTGGAGATATATATCTTTAAAATACACCCCTCTTGAGAGTCTTTACGCCTTATAATATACATTAAAACTCCTCAAAGTTTTCTTTCATGAAATGTAATTTTCCATCTCTATCTTTAAATATAATAGAGGTCTCACTTTTATGCATATTTTAAGCTTATTTCAGTAATTTAAAGACAGGCAGTTTATAAAATTATTTGCTCGGCCAGTTAGTACCAAACTTAAAGCTTCCCTTCCACAGTAATGTACTGTTTCCGCTTTGCTTGTCAATGACAATCACACATGTAAATTCCCAGCTTACACACCAGTCGTTAATGAAAATATCTCAGCGTTGCGTCGATGTTGTTAATTCTGCACGAACAACTAACAGAGCAAACTAAATTACGTCTCCCTATCCCGCAAAGCATTAAACTCCTATTAAAACCTGAAATGAAGAGGAAACCGCAGTCCTATCCATCACGACAGCTTTTGTAATATCAATCTACAAGAGTTACATTGTTCAGCAGCGGTAGGTGCTTGTGTTATCTCCCCCCACTAATCCATTCTATCTCAAACACACGGAATAACCATTCCCTCTCAAATGTGCCAAGAAAATGAGTACCCTCACTTTTCACTGGCCAACTGCACCAGGGATCAATAGCTGAATAATACGCATAAAATGTCATTCTCATTGACACCCCCTAGATTCTGCGCTGAGAAACGTTTTTATGTGTCCGAAAATATGGAATATACTTGTAAAACAATTAATAATCAAGCTTCAGAACAAGAAGATGATTTATTCAATGTTGCTCTTAATTCAGGTTTTAAAGATGAATACACAATTCCAATGGCCTCGAACCGAAAACGTTTTCATTGACAAGACTTGGAGAACAACAAAAAGTCAGGAGAAAGTTAACTTACGAGAAGCTCGATGAAATTAAGCTATCGAACCCAGAAAATATTTAAACACGATTAATGCAACAAGTTGGTGTATCTGTTTGTAGTGCGCATAAAGCCGCTCAGCTGAAGCATTTCAATTACACCAAATTATGTACTGTATCTAAAACAAAATCTGTAGCAGCACTGAACAAAATATTCAGTAGTAGAAAGTTTATAATATTCGGGCGGAGGAATTGCCGTCAGGGTCTCAAAATCTTTTCAAAAGTAATCAGGCATGTCTTGCAGCAGGCGGCAGGCACTTCAAGAATCTACTGCGATAGTGAGTGCAATATTAATCACCATTTGATACTATTAAACGAAAGAAACAAAGAATGCACACTATGAGTTCCGATCATAGTTCTCTCGGCAGGAGCCCGTTATACAGTAACTTCTCATCAGCAAAAGCATTTTACGATTGCGTAGCGGAATGAGGATCCTGTGTATGAGATTAGAACCGTAGTTACGAACAAAAGTCCGATCAAGAGATCTTTTCGACTTGGCTACTAAGCATTCGGCTGCGCTCTTGGTTGAAATTAGGTTCCTAAACACGTATGTAATTTTACATCATAGAACATGCCGAAATTGCAGTCCTCCTCTAGTTAATCAGGCACTATATTAAGCATATTATAACTGCGATAGGCCTAATAGCCTAATAGTCCAAACATAAACGCCATGTGAGGGAACAAAAGTAATGCTTATGGGAGTAAACCGTTCTTTAAGAGAAGGGAGCAAGTTAAAACTCTGCCCTTGGACAAAGATGTCTAGGGTTAGTTTTCTCCCACCCAGGTAACTTTAAATGCCAAACTCAAATGAGGCTTCAGTAATTAACTTCAATGATTGCCTCAAATATTTTGGCAATTAACATACAAGTTAACAATAACAAAAAAGAAAGAAATGAACAAAAGAAGAAGCAGATCCATATCCTAGTAAGGAATTATCGGCGAAAGACCAGTAATCAATGCGTAATTTGTTTCCCATTTGAAGTGACATCTTCCGCACTATATCAAGGTATAAGAAAATCTTAGATCGAATCTTCCTTTTCTTCTGGCCCTTATTCCCTAAACATTCAAGAGGCATCGGTAACTGGATGAGTGTGGGCAGGGGTCTCTCTCACAACACGCAGGGCTCCATGTCCGGGTAGAAGGGTTCATTTTGTTTTTTAAGTTTACCCATAAATAAAAATGAAAAGGACCCAAGTTGGCAACAATCCACTAATTTAATTCTGTCCTTAAAATCGTAAAAACCCAATTATGTGATTCGTGAGCAATGTGTACATCAACAGGGTTCTGCTGAAAGAATGACAATGTATGTTAATTGTTCAAAAAAGGCTGTAAAATGCATATTCTATATCTTTCAACATGGATAGTGCATTCATTAAAAATAGTTTTATTAGTATGTGAGTATTCAAACCACAATTTTTTCAGGATGAAGCGGAATTTCATTCAATATATCGGGATTTGTGAGTTGCAATAGCGGTTGGCTCGGCCATACAATTCGAACAAAGTTTGGCGTGAAAATCTGATAAATTCAGGAATTACTTTGGTAGCAGGCACACTGTCAATTATTCAATAACAAAATCGAACTCTAGTCGTGGGGGAGTCAGACGGTTACAATTCGCGAACCATAATAATTTTAAGAGAATTTAATTTAAGTGATTCAGAGATATTTCTTGCTCAGGATTTTGAAATGCCTATTTCCTGAGGACGGAGGGATTTTATCGGGCTGTGTTCGATTCGTTCACCTGTTTCGTCGAACTTTTCTTCCGTAAGAGTATGGCGGTTTGGAACAAGTTTGTCATTCAGAGGTCATGTTTCTGGTAATTTTTTAACAATATGACGAAGAGTTTCTCCCTGGAACAAGATTGCCAGTTTATTTACCTACAAATATCTTCTTACTTTTCTGCAAGAATGTGCTTTCACATATGTATCATACATGAAAACCCGGTCTTCTTCAATACACTATTTATGCAGTACCACAGATGCCAAAAAATGCACAAAATTACGCATAAGGAAAGCACCGATTAACTCACTAATGCACTACCATTCGCTGACAAAGTCCCCCTCAAGTTAATTACAAGCTGCTACCTGCAGCTGCGCTTCACCAGCCCGTAACCCAAATAACCTTTATGTATAGTTAATATACCCAGTGTTATAACCCTATCATTTTTTCAATATTCCCCGAATCGTAAAAATTTGGTCAGTGGTAGATAGTTGTCCAAAAACCACCTACTTAATCGCCTAACATTCTCTCAGCTCAATATATGGCACGTGAGGTAATAATTTCGCACTACTGATATATATATATATATATATATATATATATGATACGTGAGGTGATAATTTTGGCAGTACTATTTATTTAAGTATGTTTAATGAACTTCAAGTAATTCGATTAAGAAGTTAAAAATGTCAAATCTCAAATACATTTCTTGTAACGTATAATGTTTGTTGCTTGTGGACTACCGCCACGGGTGGTCGAGGTCGTTAAGTCTCGGACTCGTGAGCGGGAAGTCTGGGTTCGAATACAGCCAGGACTGTCCTTCCTGACTGAGGTTTTTTCCAAGTTTTCCTCAGTCCTCATAAATGGCAAATGCCGGGGAGGTACCCTAAACTTAGGCCTGGAACGATTCCTTCCATAAAATCCTTTCCCAATATATCATTTCATTTCATGTATCATCAGTGTCCATCGCCTGTGGTCCTCTGTAGCAAAAACGGGCGTTAAACACTACTCATTCATTTATTTTTGCTTGTGGACTTCACATGAATTATTTTCAATATATTTTCTTGTACATCATACTATCAATAAGTGGAGATAACACACCTAACTTTCGCAATGTTTTCATGATTTAAAACTGTTAATTTCCACAGGTACAGAAAAATGAAATAGAATTATGAAGTTATGTTGCTGAAGTTTGAGGAATATCTTGTGAGATCTTATGTACTCTCTGCTTGCGGTTATATCTCGTAGGAGAAACGTTACAGGATTACTTTCAAAGTTATAATATTTAATCATATTATAAAAGTTAGCAGCTATAGGAGTATGCTTAAATGTACCAATTAAGCAAGTGAATCCTAAAATTGTCAACCGCCAATTCTCAAGGTTTTAATATTTTTTGTTTTGCTCCTATTACTGAAGTCTCTCCCTGCTGTTCACTTTGAGAAATAAATGTCATTTCGCGAAGGATGTTCATTTCAATCCCCTCTACTGTGCTAGTAATTGTTCCACACTCCAGAGTCCCCTAGTGGTAGAAATCTCGTGGGGGCTATATTTGGGAATCGGGAGAGTGTGCATTATTAATAATAACTCTGTCCTGAAACACTTCGTGAGTTGATTCTAATGAAACACGAACTGAGTGCTATGTATGAAGCCTATTGTGAAAAAGTCAAATTAGCTAAGCAAAGGTAAATACAAAACCATTGTCACATGCCCATCATCCTTAATAGTTTACTCAAAAAAGTAACAAAATGTGCACATGGAATAAAAAATATTTTCGCTAATGACGAAACATTTATCAACTTTCTCATAATGCACGAGCAATTAGTGTTTATCTTTGCTCCACCACCAGAAGGGTTCTCAATCCACTATTCATTTTGCCAACGAGAAATTATTGCGTAACGGCCTCGCCACCTACCAAAGAAAATCATATCATATGGCGGTAGCTCTTAGCGCGCATTTTCTGCTTCTTTCCTTATTTACTAGTGCTAAAGAGCAATAAATATTGCACTCACCACCATAGTAGATTTCCGCGTGAGACATGCCAGAATCTTTTAGAAAAAATCTTTTGAGTAACTCGCTGCAATTCATCCTGCGAGATATATTGTTTCAGCGCCTCCATAGATTTTATTTCAGATACAGCAGTAATTTTATATGAATGAATATGCAGCAAGCAGCAACTGAATGGCTTTATACGCACTTCCGACAAATACACTAACTTGCTAGGCTAATCGTATTAAAATCTTTCGAGAATATGATTATAATCGATAACCTAAATTCATCCACCTTTTCCTCTGTAAAAATCCGGTATTTTTGGTTCCGGCTTCTTATCAACCCACCTTTGATCTTTGTTCACCTATCTGAAAATAGAACTTTCTGATGTGGTTGTTACTTCTGAAAATGTTGTACGATTTTTTTGCGCAAAACAATAATAAATCGACATTCTTTGTTCTAGCGTATAATCTGTCTTTCGGCATACTCCACAATACACAAATGTACAGTATAAAATCTAACATGCCCTTTCTAGCAAAATGCAAATGAAGGAGTAGATGTGATAAAGCACGAATGAGCAAGCTCATTTACCTGCGTCAGCTTCAAGTTTAACAGCAGTCTTACCAGGAATTTCGCGTCCACTGAAGCCAAACACATTTCTACTATTATAATACAAACACCGGTTGCGTAGCGGAATGAAGGCACGGTGTTTAGATATATATATATATATATATATATATATATATATACAATTAGAACCTACTCGCATCATTACTTTCCTAATTACCACCGTCAAGCGACTGTTTTCGCATTACATTATTTAATAATCATAAAACCATGTATATAAACCGTATTAAATACCCATTTGCTACAATGGACGCCAAAGACTTTGTTAGGGATATCATAAGGAGATCCAGTACCTTCTCAGTCAGAGATTTTCTCTTTTATTTAGGCATTTTATTTCACATTTCTTATCATTATAAACTACTTAACAAATGTAGTTGTTATAAACTGTTTCTGGGCTGCACGCGAAGCTGCACGTTCGCGGTTCACGAAATTTAGTGACAAGTTTTGATATTAGTTGGCTAGTACTCTCCTTGGTACTCTGCTTGCTGCGTGAACCTGACCACCAAATAATTCTCAAAAAATGTCCCGCATCTGCCCTTTACTATTCTCCACAGATAAGGCCAAATTTTAACACACAGCCCTGATAAGCTCATGAACACTCATTGTTACTTATATCTCGAGAGTGCAAATGGCTAAAAGGATTATCCCACACAGTTTGCAATGCGGGTACCTCAATGTAAAACTGTTTCATGTGCACAAAACTGCTAGCAACAGGTCCCATAGTATTTCAATAAGGGAAAGAAATCGTGGAATTCAAAATCCCTAACAAAATTCCTTAAGGATAAAATCGCTTTAGCATTAAAGTGTTTCTTTGTAAAGTGACTGTCTCTAACCTAGTTTAAAATATTTTACATTCTTCTAATTAACCACTCAAATATGCGATTAATTTTGCTTTTTATTCAAAGTGATTCTATTATCTACATTTCGCTGTTTTTACTTTTATAGATTAACCTATGTTCTTTCTGTACATTTTATTGATAGATAGATATGTCGGAATCTGTTGGTATCAAACAAGGAAAAAGTCTTTATTAAATACCGATGCATAATTTCTGTCTTCAAAGATAAAAGCTGTGCTCTCCCTCTTCTCCCTTTGGCTGTAGTCGCACTATGGGATTACTGAATTATGGGAAGAACTTTATAAGCTCTTTGTCCTTTTATGCTCCAGTTGCATTAAGCCAATTAGTTGTCTAGCAAAATACTTGACAATGCAGTAAAGGAATATTGTTAATATATATGTGTGCAATTCATATCTCAAACTGTAAGTTTTTGTGTTTACATAAACAAACTGGAAACATCTACGAATCTGTTGTTAAAAACAATTAATAAGATGCGAGGCAGTATTTTTGAGATGCCACCACCAATTGAAATACTATAAAATATTTGTATAACCAATTACATATATTATAAATATTATTTCAAATTATATGTACAATTTATGTGTATTCATATTAGTAGTTAAGTTATTTGTGTATTTCATGGGTAGTGAGAAAAAAAAACTGGTGGACAGAATCTTTAGAAATGAGCCGGAAAAAATTGATTGTGAATGTGTTTTGGGCTGGACAAAGAACAAGAAGGCGTATACCTCTTTTGTATTTTTTATTGCAAGATGCTTTGTGTAAGAAGGTTCGCCCCTTTAAGGTTTCTGGAAAAGTTTAGCTTCGTTAAAATCTGAAGGCGAAGCGTAGTATGAAACATGGTAAAACAAACAAGTCAATGGGGGAGAAATAAACGAGAGTGCCCGACATAGTGGAGCCAAGGGGAAAGAATGGCTCAAATATAAGGCCTAAGGAACTTCCAATAAGAGATCTTAGGAAAAGTATATGCACGCCCCTCGGCCAATAAATAGAAATTATTCAATAATAGTTTGAAATGGTAGGAGATGGTAACCAACCGGATGAAGGAATATTTTATAAAACATTGAGATTTCGAGGTCCGAGGGGACAGAGTGAGTTTAGCTAGCGCGGAGGGTGAGTTGAGCAATCGAGTTGGAGTGAGCTTTAGACAACTGGTTCGGATATTGTGCAAGTGTGGCCTAAGAACCGCTCAACAGAACTTAAAAGGCGACCCTTAACATGAACAAGCGACACAAGTAAATAAACAGTGTCATCTCCAGTTTTAAGATTTGGTTCATATATTACCTAATTCCCGACCCTTTTCCCCTGTTGACCTGAAAAAGCCACAAAATTCCAGCGATCTACCTAATCTAGCGGTGGCATAGCTACACTTCGAGACAGCGGCGAGAGAAGAGATGGAGAACTTCATTCATGCTACAAATACTATGAGTATTCTGATTAATTAAAAGTCATCAATCAAATAACCAACCTTCCTTCCTTCCCCCATAAAACTGTCTCAGGTGTAAGCCGTTGAAATCAAACTAAAATTGATACCACGATGTCACAAGCTCTTAAAAGAAAACTTGGAAAATTTCTAGTGAAAAGTATAGTTATAAAAGTTGCAAAATTCTAAAGTTAGGGAGGTTACATAAGTAGGCGAATTTGAGTGTGCTAATGTCAGTGATATTCTTCTCTTAAGATATCCTAGGACTCTGAATGATCAATATTGCAACAGAAAATTTTCTTCAGAAAAAATAGGAATGGGATTACTTTTATTGTTCACCGTAATTACAAGAGAAATACCAGCAGATAATTGTTATACTTCGGGCATGGATTCATATATACGTATGTTAAGTATTAGCGCAAATAAGTTATAATGAGAAATGCAATTTACGATGATTTTGTGTTTTGGTGCATAATGAATATACCATAAATGTTTTTCTTTTTTTACCGAATAAAACTACATATTTAATATATATTGATACATATTTTCATGTTTTCACTGGCTAAAACGTCTTTATGTATACGACACAAAAAATCCGCTCTCAAGTTCTTCGAGAAGAACTTAGTTGAATTCGGGAGAAGGTTTCAGGCTGAACGATGCCAAATGCTACGGCTCGCATCTTCTGGCGTTCACTCAAATTATATTTAAGTATATTAAATTAAAGTATATTAAATAAAAATACATGAATTTACACTAAAATTATCTTTTTAATAATCTTAACTATTGGATTATATCACGAGTGAAATCAAGGACTTCACCATCATATAAGAATAAAACAAATTTCAGCATTATGAACGAAATGCGAAATAATAATATCTGGTATAGGCCAAGGGTTGAAACAATGATGTAGTTTGTACTATGCATACCATTTTTTTTAATTTAGGCAATATTTTCTAGCAGTACCTTATTTAGTTATATACAGAAATTATGAAAAAATTTGAAATCATGTCACGATAACTTACGATTTGCAGTTCAAAGTCACAATGCTTAGTCGATTTTTCCTGTTCGCTGATCAAGAGAGCTGTTTAAAATGATTTTTTCCGCACGGTTTGGATCACAATTTTGGGTATATAAAATTTGAAATGAAAGCCCGATTATTTTATCTTTGTACGACTTTTGTGGGTATAATATTTTAATTAAATTTTTGATATGCCACTTTTCCTTGATTTCTTATTGGGACAAGATAATTGGATATTAATTTCGGCGATCTCTTTAACACCACCAAGTTGAATGTTAAATAAATTCTTGAGCCGGTGTATTCTGAATTAATTGTATTTTTTATAAATTAATGAACTCTATCATCCTGAAGCCCTATACCCAGAACTAGGAAGGAAAAAGAAAACAAGCATATAGCTTTTAGCAGGGAAGCAAATACTTGCATTTAAAGAAAAATTCTTTTATGTTTATTAAATATCAACTCTGAAAATGACTATGATTTTCTGCAACAAATTAATATATTTGTATAAAAATGAATGGAAAAACCTTTAGGGAAAAAACAAAATTGCAGTAAAGATAAAGAATGAAAGAGTCATCATTGTTGCTATTGCGAAGACTCCGGCACCTTATACTAAAGTTTGTACTACGTTCTTTCAATGAAACGTTCTAAGCTTCAAGAGACTACAATGCAGTTCAGCAAAAATCTTTCATGTGTCTACACGAAGAGAGGTCATTTCGTTTAACCCAAACGTCTATTTTAAGTGTGTTTCAAACTATTTACAAAAATAGCATGTTACGTAGTTATAAAATTAAATTTTGAAGAACTGATGCCAAAAAGAATATTATAGACAGTGAATAAAATTAATGAATAGTATGGAATGATTTCACGCCATTTATGTATGGAAAAATATCGGGAAGGATATTTCATACTTGCTACTTGTCCCAGCGGAGATCAAACGGAATAAAAATGTTGAAACCTTGTCACCTTAGGGAATCGGATTAATTGTTTTAAGTTTTTATGTCTGTATTTCTATGCATGAGTACACGTTTAAGTCACAATATATGAAAAATAACAATTTTTAATCTTATGAACCAATCTACGTTTATGCACGATAGTGTTTACTAAATTTACATCATATTTTGATGAGTATATTGTAGTTTTTATTTTAATGAAATCATTTTATTTTTTTGTTTAACTTTATTTAATGTCTCCTTGATTTCAAGCTCTTAATATTAAACTGAACGTTCGGATTTTCTACCTACAGTGCACTAACGCGATTAAATGTATGAACGTATTAACTAACTATATTCAATGTATCTACAGGGAAGTTATTTCAGCCTGGGGAGGAACAGCCACTGGAACCGAAAAATGGAGATATTATGGTTATATAATCGCCTAAATTTATATTTTATTTAAGTGTTTAAATTTTCACTGAAGGCACAAAATGATTCAGCATTAAACTTAACAAATAAATAATAATAGTAATAAGCACTAACCTGTAAAAGAATGTTGAAAATGGTATACATCAGCGATAAGTAGATAGCCGGCATGTGCGTTGGAAATTTCCTGTATTTCATCTTACTTTTCGTTCGTAAGGAACACGACGGTTTAGAATAAGTTTCTTGTAATTCAGAGATTTTGTCTCCCATAAATATTTAACATGTTGGCGAACAGTTTCTGTATCTGGAGCAAAATTTCCAGGATATTTTCGTGCGAATCGTCTTCTCACTACTCTACAAGAATTAGTTTTCATAAATTTATCGTACATAAAAATCTGTTCTTCAAGACTCAACATACCGTGCTCCTCATTCTGATACACGATTGGTTTTTCCATACACTAGTGGAAAGCGAATGGCCTTCTGTAAATGTGCAATTTTCAGTAAGAATTGCAATTAAGCTCCCCTGACAGAGGTAATTAACACGCTCAGGCGTGTTAACAAGACGTCGAGAACAAACAAAAGAGGGGGTTTTAACAGAGGCGAGCCTCGAAAGCCTTTAAACACTATTAGTGCAAGGTGATGTATTTTCTTGTAGTGCGTATAAAGCCACTCAGCAGCTGAATATTCATTCATATAAAATTACTCATGGAGGCGGTGAAGCAAATATTCGGGAGGCAGTTAACGATGAATTGTAGTGGGTGTCTTTAAATTTCTTTAAAAGAATTCAGGCATTCCTCACAGCAGAGGGCAGACACTTCTAGCATTCATGATGGTAAGTACACTGTTTATGATTATTTGTTACTAATAAATAACGAATGAAACAAAAAATACACTGTGAGAGTTGTGACCGCGAGACATGATTTCCGTGGTAGATGCTGAGGCCGTTACGCAGTAACTTCCTGTCGGAAAATAAATTTTTGATTGCGCAGTGGAATGTGGAACCTGTATATAGATATAACCTACCACCTAGGCAACTTTATAGGAAGTCCTGTCGACCTGGACTAAGTTTTTAACTCCTGAATTTGGTATGCAAGTTCAATAACAAATTAGCTACATTTCTTTCTTCTTTGAGCAGCAAAATGTGCTAGGGTAATATAAGTTGTAATAGAACAGTTCTCCTTCCTGCAGATTTTATGTTTCTTACATGCACAGGGTGTTCAATGCAGTACGAACAATGTTGTGTTCTGTGTAATAAAACAGAAAAGACAGAGGGAGCTGGTGCGAGATAAATCCATACTCTACCTAAGTTATAATAAAATCTACGCTATATATTTATTTAATTCATACATATAACGAACTTGTATCTCGTAGGACGTAAAGATTCTTCTCTGAATCCATTGCACGTTGCATCGTCAATGGGGACATGGGCTACTCTACCTTTTTGTTATGCATTGAGTTATGCCGTGTGGGTACAGATAGGTAAAGGCTGTGACTAGTGTCGAGGGTTCTCAAAGCTGCAACTAAAATGAACTGTACGTCGCCCAGGGCGAGTTCCCTATGACCATGTGAGCCTCATTTACTAACAAACCTGAACAAACTGCTGACAGTGTGTGCCCATGGTAACGGTCACTACAAATGTATGCAGGCAAGAGAGCCACGTCATCGAAATCGTTGAGGCAAAGCAACCCAACGGCGCATAGATGGCATGTCTCTGCGCCGGCCGGAGGGACAAGGTTCATTTCCCCTTTGGGCGTTGCCAATTGCTTTTCCTAGAAATACCATTAATCACTGTTAACATATTTGTTGGAAATGCGTACTATACTAATTGCCTGTTATAGAAATTGTTTTAGGTCCTGGAATTGCTGTTGAGCTTATTCTGATTATTAATACTGTCATTTTAGATCTTGACCTTAAGAGTCTCTAGAATGCCCTATCTTATCAATATTATAAATATTATCTTTTAGTATTTATTCCAATTACCACTGTAAAATAATTATGGCTTGTGTACAAAAAATCTAAATACTTTATCATGGGGAATTTTAAAAAGTTAACTATTTGCAATTTGAACCTATTTTTCTTGAAGTACACATTTTATTGTGAATTTTGCTACATTTTCATCACAGGATTTTTAGCCTAGTCGATAGAATAATTAAAAAGGTTTTGTTATAAAATGAACTAGATCCCAATGAATATATCCTGTCATTTTGAACAAACTATGGAATTAAAAGCTGAGAAAGTGTTCATCTCAGTGAAAAAGTACACTGTCTCCGAAAATGATTGGAGGGGTTTTATGAAATTACTGTGAGGTACTTAATGTATGTAATGAGTCGATTAATTCACTTTCTGAAATATGTTATGAAAAATTAGTAATTTTCAATAGGCTCATCATTAATAGCACCATAGACATCAAAATTAAATTAAATATTTGTCCACACTCTAACAAGAACGTCTGGAATAACGCTGGCAATTACTTTTCTGCATTTTTTCCCCCTGAGACTATTAAGATTCTCATTTATTTCACTGTAAAAACACAGTAATGCATGATAAACACTTCTGGAATGCAAAAAGTGCTAATGTTACATATACCTACATTTGGACCAAAGAAGAGAAAGAGAATTTTTTTTTTATTTATAGGCAAGTGTGGTTTAAAAATATATTATAAAATTAAGCTGCTTAGTATATATACGTATAAATGGTGTTCCAAGATTTCCGTGCAATTTTCAAGTTACCCACAAGTAATTTTCATGGCACGCAAGCCATATTGGTAGCATCTTGCAAGGGGGCTTACCGCTGGACAAAATAAGATGTTATATAAATACGTTTCTTTTCTTTAATTTTCTCTTTATGTTTATATTGTCAAATAAATTCACAACTAATATTAATAGATGTACACTTATTAGTAGATGTTCATTTTCTCTTCTACTTGTATACTTATAGCTGTTAGTGATTTGACCTGCTGAATTTAGTACGTAAAATATTTATGCAATGACGCCAATGAAACAAAGAGAACAGTTTTAATGAAAAATTTATATGAAGTACCTGTAGCAAATTTTCAGTAGTCAGGTAGTGCCAGTTATTAAATCAGCTGCTGTTTTTACCTAATCTTTACAGTGCTGTGCGTTTCCTATTCTGGAAAAGTATATATCGATTCTGGGAAAACGTATACATGTACCAACGATTGAAGTAATGCGAAGAGCAATACAGCTAAAATAAAACAGGTACAGAAGCAGAAATAAATAAAATACCAAATCATTCACACAATGCTATTGATTTTCACCTTGTGTAAAACTATCATATTACGTAAATTAATTTGGAAGTTTAATAAGACTTTTCTACTCTGCAAGTAATGTCAAAATGAGGTTGGTAACCAGTGCGATTGATATTGAAAACGCTCGTTTATCCTTGCATTCATTTCAATCTGGTACATTTGCACCTCAGCTACATTTGGATTTGAATCTACCCAATAAATACAACATTATAGACCGTATAACGTTTCCCATCAAAATGAGAAGGAGAAAAATATCTTTACTAAGTGTAAATAGAAAACAGATTTGAAAGATTTGTTTCACATACAAGAGAATGTTCATTGGTGAAGCGTAAATTACCGAATATAAAAGGATTTGTGTGAAAAATCTCATTTAGCTAAGTGGAATATTTGTTGCAAGAGCTCGTTCGTTTCGTGAGGATAAATTCCAGAAAATTTTCCAAATATTGCATGCATTGACATTTCATTTAAGACAGAGTACTTTCTCTTTGTTTTGCATAAACAATGTATCTTCAAGAAAGTATAGAATTTTAGCCGCCAAGTAGTGTGGATTCAATCACAATGAATTACTTTGTTTGAAAAAAGCTGGAGAAAATTACACACCGACATAGAAAAACTTATATCATTGCATTTTCATGGTAATTGTGAGAAATTTTCTCTTATCTCAAGAGACAGACAACCTCGGCGATGAAAGTATTCATGATTACAAACTATTTTGGAAACCATGGGGATAAAATAAAAAGGTTACTTAATTGCAACACTTTCGATGTATTTAATGTTGGAATTACTTTAAATTGGATATAAAAATTGGTAAAATATTTAATAATACTTAGTACCCCAAAATAATTAGAACGTAATTTATCTAGCTGGAGCAGGCAAAAGTTGCAAATATTACAAGATCTCTGAATTGCTGACACATACAAGTAAGGAGGCAAAAATCATTGGAAAAAAACTAAACCAAATTTGAGAGCTACACGGAATACCAAGGGAGAACTTTTATTATTATGTAATTTTTTCTATGAAGTATTGTCTTCCGAGAACGTCACGTTTTGAAGAAAGTAGACCATTGGTACTGACAAACTGACAAAAACTTTTACAATCCATTAATTTTAAAAAAATATGTTTATATTTTCCTGCGTATGTAAAGATAAAAATTTTAGGGCCATGGACTGTCTAACACAATCAAAATAGCGAGATAGTCTTTAATATCCCATGCTGCAGTTATCTTTTCCGGCAGGTCTGCTGCTTGTTTACGAGACTGGAGTCTCGTAAACTAGCAGCACAATAGATTTATTGTAAACAAATAAAGAGATCGGGGGGGGGGGATCGTACATGACCAATTGCATCAGTCCACTTTCTTGAAAATCGTTGATTTAAGCAGGTACAAATAACGTCCGTTAGTCCACTCCAGATGTTCTGTATAAGTAAACAAGTACTGCACTTTAGGGTAAGAGGATGATATTTCGATATTTCAGACTTGCTCAAGGGCTGGCCGCTTGTGCCTAAGCTATCAGTGAGAGCACATCCGTGAGGAAGGGGTTAAGTGAGGAAGACACTGGACGACCAGGATTCATGAGCGGTGAGGCACAGACAAGACGAGGACCATGGCATTCATTCAAGACAAAATATGCCGACATCAGTACACGTCCTCCCAGAAGTTCAAGCTTTTCAGAAGAGCCGCTTCCATGACAGACATCGGGGTAGAAAGCTTCTCAAAACGAAACCCACCTCACTTCGACCATGTAACAAATACAACGGAATGAAAGGAGATGAAATGGGAGAGTGGAAAATGCTCGCAAAAAGTATCAATCCCAGCATCCCCACAAGCGACCAGGAGAAACCACACGAAAAAACCAAGGTAAAGTAGACCGATCCCAAGATATGTGAACACGTGACTTCCCGAATGACAGTCCCAGGCGTTATCGCCTGAGCAAAGGACTGTACTGGATCAAGACGATCAAAAAATTCCTACTTTGAGCAGTATTACATCTGAAGAACGCATATGCCTCCTAACGGTTTGGAAAAGCCTCATAGGGTAATATGGTACTGGAGAAAAATGTTGGTTTTGCTGTCCAGTACAAATTTTCAAGGTTTGTAGATTTAACTTTTTCCAAATTGTATATAGGAGCTCAAAAAGCACATAAATTCCCCGAAATTAAGCAGGATAAAACATATACGCCATAACTTCAATAAAAAAGTTTATTCCCAAAATTCTGGTGAAGATTTATTAAATCAAATTCTTCATACTGACTGTAAATAATCTTCATAATTACCAAATTATGTATACATATAGGCCTGAATTCAACATTTTATTGTTCTGCTAAGAAAATATTCAAACTACTGGCACGTTACGTGTTGTAGGCTTACTGCTAATATTATACGTGGATAATTTACATAAAATCCACCGGACGCAAGTGTCAATGAATTTAATTAGCTTTCCAGTGGGTTTGAATCAAAGAGAATAGAGGCCAGCACTTTACCCACCATATTTGACCACCATAAAAAGACATATCTGCGGGTACGGAGATTGGAATGTGCGGGAGCGGCATATTGCATGAATTTTACTCAGACGAATAATAAGTGCCATGGTAGCCAAGAAATTATGAACATGTTTTGCATAAAAGGTATCTATAGTGATCGTGTTTGCGAGGTAATGAGACAGGAGGAGGTGGAAATTTCAACATTTATCTTAAGGTAAGAGATGTTATAGACAGTTCGTATAAACTTGGAAGCCAAGTATTTACGAACCTATGTTCAAATGAACTGTTTTACTGTCTATATATGAGGAACTAATTCCTGCCATTTTAAACATCCTGTATAACAATACGAATATATTAACCCTACATTGCTTAGTTGGTTAGGGTGCAGGTTCAATGCTACCTACAAAAATAGAGGGCATCATTTTCAACTCTGCTTGGATACAGCTGCCTGGATGAGTTTTTATTCCGGAGTTTGCGCGAATAGCGCAAATCCTTAGAGAATATTTTTGTTCTTCATTCCCACCTAATTCTCATGCTGAAAATCTGAGTAATCGTCAAAGGATTAAAAAAAATATCTGAATACCCATATTATTAAAACAATCGTATAAATGCGTAAATGCAAGGTAGAACACATTTAGGTAGTTTTACTAGTAAAAACAAATTCTCTGACTTGCTTCAAAGGATACATGAATATCAGTTGGTGAAATGGTACCACAATCGATAGACAAATAAATTGAATTAATCTAACTTGTTTTTTTCCCAGATAAACAAAAAAAAGTCCAAATAATTTTTGTCAACCGGAATCGAGCTTGTACTCTCTGTATTACACACACAACACATTATTTCATACTATTCACTATTTTTTAGTCATTTATCTTATCCTCGTTTTGGAATAAAAATGAGCATAGGTATTTGGACGATTTGCAGATAATGCAGGGCCTGGATCATCATATTTCTTTCTAACAGGTAGCAGTATAAAGCATTATCTCTTAGAATCTAAGAGATTTTCTTGCAGCTATAAATTTACGAACGTATTCTCAGGAAGAATTAATACGCCTTCCCTAAGCCGCTGCTGCCATCAAATTGCAGCTAAGTATGTTGGTCCTTATGCCCTTCTCAAAGATTTATAAGAGCTGTAATAGGTTCCAGGGCAGAGACTTTCCCAGGACCATGAATGGCCTTTTTCAAAAGTAAAAGTGCTTTGCGGACGTTATACGCCACATTCTCCCAAACTTTCTGAAATACAAAGGAACCTCATGAAACCGTTTCTATTGAAAAGTCACAATAGAATGAAATGTGTATATGTTATATTTTTGGACCGTGGTAGGATATAGCGTCAAGTTACTTTTTATTTATTACGACATTTCCAATAACGAAAACACGAAGACAAACTCGAGTCAGCACCATCAAGCAAAATGTCAATTTCTGAAGTGTCTTAGCTATAAAGGAAATTCGTATTTCTTTATATTCATTTTGTAAAGTCAATCGCTGGATATCGTCCTTGTTATATTTGCAGTTTTTTTTCACTGAAATACATTTTTTTTCGTTTTGAAACTAAATAGTCACGCTACTTGCGAATTCAGTTGAATTGAAGAAATAGGTTTGACTAATTCTTTTCATGTATTAAAATCACCCATCTTAAAATAAGCCTTATATTAAACGCAGTTAAAATATGTAAGAAAGAGCTCTGCAAGAACCTGTCTTGCAAAAAATTTCCATATAAAAGCATGCGCTTTGAAGTAAAATCTATCAGAGGGGATAACTAATCTTATCGCTGCAAAACAGAATATGTATTAATTGCACTAATTTCATAAATCCACTTTATATGTTACCTATTATAAAATTAAGGCAATTATTATATACAAGTATATATTTAAAGATTCTCTACAAAATATGCGGTATTTAATTATTAATGTCCATAATTAATCAGAGATTGTTAAAAAATTGAAAATTTTGACATAAAATTTTGCATTTTCTCAAAAATATGTGTATAGTTTTTATTTAAGGTAAAAAGACCGTTAAGAACCAGAATGAACCAGGTGTTTCATTATGCCTTAAATTTAAATCGTTTAACCAATAAAATACTTTTATTAATATGTTTCCATGGTTATATTTCCAAAGTATTAAAATAAAAAACAGACTTCAACAGGTATACATTATAAGTCTGGGATGACTAGGTGTCATGTGTTGAAGTAGCGCTCATCCAACATCTGAAAAAGTGAAACTTAAAACAGTGTATTTCAAAGAAACGTACCTAGTAAACTTCTCTTTCACCAGGCTCGTTCGATGGTTTGATTGCAACGGGAAAAAACGGGAGATAGCCTCTGAGAAAATAGCAGTAGAACGGGTAGAATTCGGTATTTTTTCTCAAAGGAAACAGAAAGCGCTGGGCTGCAGAAAATACCGGAAAGGCTTTCGAAAAGTTCCAAACGGAAATCGCACCGAAAGAGCAAAGGTAAATATGTTGTCCCTGGATTTACAGAAGAGCTTGTAAGCTTTAAATCCCATTATATTATTGTCATGTGGTGTTAGTATTTTGATGAATTACATGCAAAATTTTCACTTAAATTTGGTAACGATCCTTTGTTTTTGGTAACCAATGTGAAAAAAATTCTTGCACATTGTGATTTGAAAAAAATTGAAACACGGGATTCTAGATATTTTCCAGGAAATCGCATTACTCTTGGACTGTGTGCGTCTTTTAAAAAGCGTATCCTAGGAACAGTACATTAAATATGTAATAAGATTTATATGTACGCAAAAATTTAACCTTTCAAGAATTTTGAGATCAAGTGTTCTATATATTCTACGGAGCGATCAAATTAACTATGAATAAACATACGGTGATTTTCCACTAAGAGTGTTTACACGTGTTTCCCCATAATTAGCTGGAACATGGTCACGCTAACTTCTGCCTGTCTGGTAATGGTTGTGTTCAGTTCAGTTAATAGGAGTGAAGTATATTTTCTGTATTTTATCACGGAGTGAACTATGGCGCAGTGTATGTTTTGTACTCCACAATGTGTATTTGTTTATGATTCGCATGTGTTAACTCAATCAGCCCGTCAAATTCAAACCAATTTGAGGAAATATTCTGATGTAAATGTCCCAGGTCATACAACAATAAAAAAAGCTTTATAATAAATTTAATGGGTAGGATTCAGTCCAAGAAATTTAACAGTATGGGGCTCTCACCTAAGAAACATTGAATGACAGCAATCATCATTTGGGGAAATACCAAAAAAAAAAAAAAAAAAAAAAAAAAAAAAATCTCTTACGACATGTTTTAAAAAATGTGGCATTTCTTATAGGTCTGTACAAATAATTATCAAACTAGTAAAGTTAAAAGCATACAAAATAACTGTGGTATATGTAAACACAATTTTGCTTCCTTATTTTAGTGAAATAACAGACGGGTAGCATGATTTTGCTTTTTTTTTCAACAACTCTGCTACAGCTTAAGCAGTGAATATTTTGATGAGAGAAACTGAAAGTGTTTTTCAGAATGGCAGAGTTGTTGGTAAGGATTTGTGTCCTCTTCGGTCCCCCTGACAAAATCCGCGACTTGAACTCTGGGATATGCAAGACAAACCCCGCGAAGAATTGAAACAAAACATCCAACGGGAAATAACTAACATTACTCAACGTGAATTACACTGCCACGGGTGCCGAGGTCGTTAAGACGCGGACTCGTGAGCGGGAGGTCTAGGGTTCGAATCCCGCCAGGACCGTACTCTCTGACTGGGGTTTTTTCCAGGTTTTCCTCATTCCCCATGACTGGTAAATGCCGGAGAGGTACCCTAAACTTAGGCCTGGAACGTTTCCTTTCTTAAAAATATATCCTTTCCCAATTTATAATTTCATTTCATGTATCATCAGTGTCCACCGCCTGTGGTGCCTCAGTAGTAAAAACGGGCGTTAAACACTACTCTCAACGTGATGATTAGTAATGTTTTAAAATATCTGGACAACTATGGTGGCCAGTTTACGCACCTCTTTTTATAATACATAATTTTAAAATAGTAAGGGGAAACTATTATATGGTTATGTCAAAGCCATTCTACAATAACTTCAGACGGCAATAAAAGTCACTTTCGCTGATAGGTAAAACAGTGTAAGTTGGTTCATAGTTCATTGGATCATTCTGTACAAACACGTTCTAGGGAAGTGCAGTTTAAGTACGTTACAAAATTTTATAATTAGCTAACAATTATCCTATTAAAGATACAACTACAATTTTCTTGCACATAATTATTGAAATTTAAAAAATATTGATGATCCCGTAAATGAAAGTTTTAAGTACCCCAAATTCTAAAATTCTAACGCCTTTACCTTGAGCTTGAATGAGTATGGAGTAATATTGTTGCCGTTAATCGGAGAAGTGATAACGGGGATTAGGTAGCACATTGCGGCTGTTTATTAATATTAATGAATAACAACTCCTTATTTCAGAGAATTAACTAAACGATCTTCCTGTTTAAACATTTTATTTTTAGCCAAAATATATTGCTGCGAATACAGCGCGAGTGGGGAGAAAGCAATTATACCTTAGTTTATGAATAAAATGATTCAATTTATAATGTAGATATATTGTACTATTTATAACACATTTTTTCTACTTTCAGAATATTTATTCAGAGTCAATTAAATGTATGATCACTCTTACACTAGCTGTAGAAGTAGTACAGTAATATTACACAATAGTAGTAGTAATTAACAAGTCTTGCAAAGGAACTGCTTTTGTTCAGTCAGACCGATCTCCAATTCGGTCAAACCATCAACTTATGCGTCTGAAATTCACCTGCAATAATCATTTTGCCGCCAAATAACAAATACTTACTATGAATATGTAATTTGTTTGCGCCCGATTTCAATACAACTTTGTCTGTAAGGAGGGGGCGCGACTCGTCACGATTCGGCCATTAGAACTCCACACACCTGGGCTACAAAGAGGCCGCATCATCCATAAGAATATAATAGAGCACAAAATTAGGAACATGGAACAGGAATTCCATAATTTCTTGTATAGTGCAAAAATAAATATTTATAACACGTTTTATATTAGACGGTCTTTCTCATTCTAGGTAAGTAACAGAAACCATAACACATTTTTATATATCAATAAATACACTGTATTTATTGTTGGTTAAATGATGCTTTAATTTTCTTAAAATTACCATAATATCAATTACGTCATTAAATGTTTTCATTGCAAAAACGCTGTTGTCACCTGAATATATGTAACGATAATAGGAGGGAAACAATTTATATATTGTTAAAAAGAATAAATCATTTATATTTATTGAAGAGTACATTACATTACATTTATGTAATTAATACATATAAATTAACATTACCTACAAAATGAATTAACAGAATATTATAATACTAACTTGTTTGGAAACATATGCAGACACAAACATATTATTAAGTACCCTTTACATTTTTACTATTCATCCAATTAATGAATCTGACGTATAACTTCTGAAGCATCAGTGGTTCTCTGTATTAGTGCTAATTCACTCTTTCCAGTTTGAGTTAATTTTCTTTGTTAAAAACCAACAATAATAATAGACAAATGGACTAAATAATCTCATGGATACAATTACGTCATAAGTTTAATAAATATGGCATTGACTTCAAAGTAATATTTTATAATATTGATAATAATGTTAGTATTATATCAGTAATATCCTTTTATAATTATGGCATAAAAATGGCATATAAAAATAGTTTTCATCGTCTCCATAAACATTTATCATGCAGCACGAATTACCACGTCAAAAAAAAATTATAATATATCTCTAACGTTCATTATAAAGGTATAAAATCATACTTTTTAAAGAAGTTTTGCATATGATTTCAATCATTTTCTCCCTCAAATTCTTATATTCATAAGTTTCTACATAGCTTTGTAAGGTATTCCTGCCTTTTACGGCATTTCGGTGAAGGTGATGCGTGACAATTGGAAATTTCATCTGATTTGTGTGGCATTTTATTTCTGTCACCTTCACTTTCAACTCCATTAGCATTTCTACAATTCTCCTGGAATGTGTAATTATTTCCATCACGTCGTCTGCATCGAAAACGTATACTGCTTTTTTCCAATATACCTTCATGAAAGAAGTGTTGGTCACAAACAACTGGCTTCATATTGTAAATTTACGTATGATTCTATTGTGTAATATATTAAGAATGCTCTTTATATAAATAGATATCATCATATTTTTAAACGGACTCTGTATTTGTTTTTAACAGTATATACAGTACATCGTTTACAGAATAAAATGCATGGAGGGATATCACATCCAGGTCATGAAAACCACATACTATGACAGGTATTATCATAGTTTTAAAATCAATTCTAGGAAACAAAGAACGGACGTAGAAAAATTATTTCGTTAATAAAACTATAAATGACTGGAAGTTTTACCTGCAGTTGCCTTTGAGGGATAACCTTCCCTGATAAGATTTGAAAGCAACCTAAAATTGTATGTGTAGAAATATTTCATTGATATAAGTAGAAATTAGGATTTAAAATTAAGTTTTCCTAGGGCTATTTGTTCAACTTCTTATTGTATTTAATTAACTAGCTTTGGTTAACTATTTACACTGTTATTCAAGCTGATAAGCGTGTAGAACTAAAAGGGCTAAATTATGTTTGATTAAGCCAATACTTTTATAAATATTTTAATTAAATTAATATGTGTAACATTAAACTGAGATGTATTTAATAAGAGCTCGAGGTATTCAACTAGGTTGATGTGTATTTAACTAGATTGCCATATTTTTAGTTAGGTGAACTGTAGTTATTTAAGTTAATCTGTAAAATTAACTTCATATGTATTTCATTAGTTTGACACATTTAACTTGGTTGATGCGTATTTAGCTAGAGCTACATGTTTTAGTAAGATAATGATGATTATTGTTTAAGGGGCGCAAAATTTAGTAAGGTGAAATGTAATTAAGTTAATATGTGTAAAATTAAGTACATATTTATTTTATATTTCGACGCATTTAATTGGCACATTTTAGCTATGTGAAATGTATTTAAGTTATTATGCGAAAAATTAATTTGACATTCATTTAATTAATTCGACTAATTTAACTAGGTTGATTTCTATCTAGATTGGCGTGTTTTAATTAGATTAAACATATTTAATTAAGTTACCTGACATGTAAATAAGTGTAACATTAATTCTGCCAGTATTTAAATTAAATTGTATATTTAATCCTAAGTTGGGATGTATTTAATTAAGGTAACTGTTTTTAAGAATTTTGCTGTAAATAGTCAAATTGTATTTTCATTATTCTTCACTGTCACCGGGTGTATGTCCAATCACGTTAATAAATAAACATCTACATACATATATACACGATCACGTATATTTTCGTACAACTGGCAAGCTGGGTGATCAAATTTATTCGGATTTTACAGCTGTTCAATTTGAATGGATCACGTAATTGCTCAGTGTATCCTGCCTTGAAGGGTGTCGGAGTCAAAAGTACCGTATGGTACAACTTAGCGAGTTGTTCAATACCTAACATAACCGCATTTTGCAAACAAACTGATTTATGACTATGACGAGGAAATAATCATTCCATCTCTCTCCTTTCTCTCCTTTTTTGCACTCCTGTCCTCCACAGAGTATTCTGAGAACTATATCAATTATATAATACAATTATATAATTGCATTATATCAATACAATTGATTGTACTGATAGAAACCCATTCTGCAATAGTGACGCAATTAATTTCAAATGACTCGTGCTAAAGTTCGAATAAATTTGATCATCCGTGATATCATCACATAAAACGTTAGCACAGCTGAGCGTCCTCGTGCAGGCCCCAGCTGTCTAACTGTTATTTATAAAGCTACAATTTATTTTAAGACAGAAAATATTACTATTACATTTAGGATATTTTAAATTATTTATTCTAAGGATTTCTTTGAAATTGCATTAGTCCAACCAAAATGTACATTTTAGTAATACACTTTTTTAACATACATTACTTTAAACTGTTGTTTCTTAATCTGTTAATTTAATGGGAATGTATGTGTATTCACTCTGCGCTTCCTAACCCACTTTTATCATCCCTTTTCTCTGATTCACTGCAGTAGCAACCTAGGGTTTAACGGACTAGCAATCTGAATTTTACTAATAAGAAATAATTGGCTGTCTAGAGAAGTATGTTACAGTTTTCAAACTTATAAGCTTATCATTAATATAATTTAACGAGAAAGAATAAAGACAGGGACATATTCTTCAGCATTCACGCAATTTGTAAAGCTCTTGAATCTCCAATACCGGTCTGGGAAATCTTTGTGACTGATGTGTAGGTATTAAGAACAACGAAAGAGTACAGAGATTCCTGAGAATGTAATCATAGGACCTGAAGCAAAATGTCACTTGTATTACGAGAAAGTTGGAAATCTGCCAAAATAGAAATGAACAATAAACATTGCTATACTGCTGAAATTAAGCGGGAGACAGCTGATGTGGATTTGCGGTACATTAACAGAGCGTTATCCCTTAAGAGCTGAGCTTTATAAGATAGAGAGTACAACAGATCCATCTTGTCGTAGAGAATGCGGTTCATGTGTTATCCAATGTGAACCTTTTTCAAGCTTAAGAGCTCACACTTTTGGGAACCAGGTGGCTAATTAATGTCATCGTTAAGAGTCTGGTACTCTTCATTAGAGGAGCAGGATTCCTTAGGGATTAAAGTTGTAGTAAGCAAAACAGATTCTAGCGGTCGCAATGCCTTTCATCTTTTGGAATCCAATCTCTTCTTAACCTAACGTTCTCGTGGTTCCTGACTTTATACCGGCATTGGCTAAATAAAGACGTCATTTACGTAGATACATGCATTTATATTGTTCAACAGAACGCTGACACGCCTTCTTTTGGAGTAAAAGGTTAAAAAGTCGTACTGCAGCATGCATGTGAAAACGAATCTGCACAAGTCCTACACTGAATGATAATACATTAACATTTAAATAAGTTCATTACACCTAACACATGACGTTCCTTCTTTTTAAACTTTTAACTTTTGCTAAACAAGGAAAAAGTTTGGCTTGGACTAATTAACCAATCTCAATGACTCTTTGTAGTATTATCAATTTAGATATCCTGAACTTAATGCTAATAATTATTTTATTATAAAATTTATGGTAGCTTTACAAACTATTGTTGAAAAACGGATAAGAGGGCTTGGGGAAAGCCGGCCAAGTTAATTAACGTGACATTTTATCACATTCTTGTGCTATATATGTAAAAAAATAAAAATATATTAACGCCAAACAATTGTGGTAAATTTGAGGCTAAAGTAAGACAGGCGTTTCCAGACAACAAGAAACAAAGCGTATTTCTATCGTCAAAGAATCGAAAAATTACTGAAACGTCCAGACAAGCGCTTAATGATACAGAACGATTATGTCAAAAATAGTGTGATATATTTGTGTCACATTTTATTCTATGCCATGATCAATAACATTTTCTTGCTCCGGAATAATCAAATGTAATTTAGTTTCTGAATCGTGGCTAAAGTTAAGATGACAGAAATAAATTGTCCGAAAAGTTATGAAGTTTCAGCTGTTATCATTATCTCCACAGAAACACCAAAAGACTGCATATCTCACAGAGATATTTTACAGAAACTGAAGGACTTAACGAGAAAAGGACTGACATCACATGCGCACGCAAATTCCTACAAAAATTGGGTTTCTAATAAGTTTGTATTTCTGTATTTAAGTTAAAATTGCTATGATTTCTGCTGTTTATTTAGTATGATATCAGACCATTAGTATACAAATTTGCTAAAATATAATTAATTTACAAATTCCATTGGCTACCAGTTTACTATTGTAATCTCACGTAAGTTCTAGTGATCACCCTTGCCGTTTTACGCTAATGACAAACCAAATTGAATTAAATTCGGCCACAGACAACACAGTTTTTAGTGTGTATATATGTATGTATGTGCCACTTTGCAGTTAAATCCAGGATGGCATAGTTGATATTTCTACGAATTTTCATGTAGTTTGGTTTGATTCAACTGAGGCAGTTTCATTGTCAAGTATTGTACTGTTAGGTACATTTAAATGGGAGGAAAATATTTTAAAACATATAAAATAATTATTAACAATTGTCAATTAAACTTTATAATGTCAATGGCTCATTTACAGACTGATATATATGCAGTATATATGTTTGCGACTTCGAACTCAATCCCTAAATCCAGCCGCGACAAGAAATCAACTTCTTTATGGAACGTTTCAACTGTATCCGCGTTGAACTCATCTAAACAGCACAGGAATGCTTTCAATTTGGCACAAGTATATCCTCAAAGGGAATGGGTGATTACTATTTACATGCCAGGCGTGACTGCTACAACCTTTCTTCACAACTCGGAATACCTGCTCTATGCTCCAGTGTATCTCTATTATAGATTTCACTAAATATGTTTATCCTCTCGTGTGTTTGTAACATATATCAACAGCTGATGAACTGCTTCGAGCTTTGCTATGCTGCGAACAATGATTTATCATCTATACAATGCATGCTTGCATATTTGTAATTGAATTTTTATTTGAGGGTTTTACTCAAACAACCCTTATGAACTCGCATATTTCATCGTACCGAAAGAATCATTAATTAAAATTAAATTAAAGTAAAGAGAAAATAAAAACAACTGATATAATACTACACAATTTTTCAGAATATACTAGCTTCAAAAACAAAATATTTTAATTGATTTGTACACTTCATGTTCATTATTTTTCCTAGAAATATCTATGGAAATACAATCATTATTAACCATCGGAATTCTTAATCACTTAACATCAAGTTAACATTCAAACACCAGTTGTGGGCTTCGTTCGGCAGATAAACAAATTATGAGTGACAGGTGTAAGGGTGAGAGAATGGTTTGTAATTCGGGATTTTTGTACCCCCGCTACCTGTTTTCTACAGTTTAATGACAACACAACTGCACCCCGCTTTTAGTGATTAGAAATTCCGAAGCCTAGTTATTATAATATTTCTCACTATTCTTCATTTTTTCAACGTAATGATGGTGAGGGTCTTGTATTAATTTCCGTTTATTTTGCTTAATTAATGAAAATTAAATATTTATCAATAAAGGAATGTTAGACGTTTAAAAAATGCTGCGCAAATAACAAAATTGTTTCAATAATTATTCGCTTCATATTATCAGCTTATATGTGGCGGCATGTAATATGTTATTAAAATATAATTAATGCATCTTTTAGGCTTGAGAGTGAAATACAGAATGATTTACATTAACCCCATGTAACGGAATTTGTAATCGACGCCCCAAGAGTACTTTAATATTTATAGGTATTACATTCATTTTATTGTTTCAGCGAGGAGCTAGATGACCCTATTTAACTATATGAATAACAGGGACATTTGTAGTCATTTCTTATACGCTATTTAAGTATAAAGTAGATATAAAATGCAATATTATATGTGAATTGGAAAATGAATGCCAAAGTAGCGCTTTCAGGTTTTATTTGTTACTTAAGAGCACAAACGAACAGGTAGCCGAGGTCGTTAAGGCGTAGACTCGTGAGCGGCAGGTTTGGGGTTGGAATTCCGCCAAGACTGTCCTATCTGACTAAGGTTTTTTTCCAGGTTTTCCTCAGTCCTCATAAATGGCAAATGCCGGGGAGACACGCTAAACTTGGGCCTGGAACGTTTCCTTTCTTAAAAAAAATCCTTTCCAAATATATAATTTCATTTCAAGTAATAACAGTGTCCACCGCCGGTGGTACCTCAATAGGAAGAACGAGCGCTAAATACCATTCAAAATAAATAAATAAATAAATAAAAGAACATACGAAAGGAAACACCTGGGCAATCTAGGTCACATAATGGCATTTTCCTGACGCCAGAAGTCAGAATTTTTCCATTTGTGTCTGTGGAGCCGCTAGTGTTTTGCTCCGTCACTGAATCGTACGGTAGCAGCCGACCAATCATCAGATAGAAGTTTCAATTTTGGAAGCCAAAATGCTTTTGCACTTTCGTGTGTGAACCCCCTAGCGTTTAAATTAAACACGTGGCAAGCCACGCTAAGGGCTGATATATAAAGCAGGAAATCGCCCAGTTTATTAAGCAGTTTTGGGAGAACTTTCCATTACTACTCAGTTCAAGCAGTGTCCAACAAGATCATAGAGGCATTTGTCATTCGATCGTCAGCAAATAGCTATACGCATAATTAATACCATGCACCTGTAATTCATAATTTTCGCGATATACTGTGGTGAGTGCGAGCTTTTTTTTAGTGTAAATGCTTAAGCGAGAGTTGAACTGCAAATTAATACTTAACAAGATCTTACTGCCACGCGCCTCTTAGACAATGCAGAGCTTCTTTTCAGTCACGGAAGCTCGCGTCCTTCACACATAAATAGTTAGCCCGGCGCACAGAATCAATGAACAAGGAGTACAAGGATTACGGGCATGCATTTCCCTAGACAGACAATCGTCCCTTTGTAATGAGAATTGTGTCAATAAATACACATGTGTCCATTTACAAATTGTCGTGCATTTATAAGTCCAGCTTACTTCCTGTGCCTCTCCCTGTTGTCTGAATAAGACAATAAGACAAAATGGCGGAATCCCTGGGATAAAAACTGACCGAAGAAAGCGCGGTTGCCTTCCACGCACACGCAGAAACAGTTCACAACGAAAGCCGAACTCTTTCCGTCAGAAACCCCAACGGAAATTCACTACAGGGTCATCTTTATCAAAACGCTTTCTCCCATTGAGCTCAAACGGATTTGGTTTTTTTTTTTGTTTAATAGCAACTACAAACAAACAAATAAGACCATTGAAAATGTGAAGTTTATCTATGAGAGTCTCTTTTCCCAAGTGGATGCTGAAAAATATATTTCTCTAGGTACTGTCTCGTCTCCAAGAAGATTATGCCGAGCACACCACTGAGGATGTCCATCCCAATCGTGGACGAAACTCAGGGAAGAAATTAAGGAGAAGAATCTCATTGAACCATAGCCTTGCAACCCGAAATACCCAGTTCACATAATCCCTCTAGAATTTTCTTTGTTTGGCAAATATGGAGTTCGATATTCAGCAATTTTTACATGCTGAGGCAGTTTGTGTAGTACTCACACACAGGCAGCAATGAGCATAATATAGGAAAGAATAAATCGTATCGAAAGCAACATTACTACACCGTACAAATCTTAACTTATTAAACTGATCTTCCATAAGTGGCAAACGCTCAAGCAAAATCCCTTATGAAATAGCCCAATGTGCACAAAGTTATGACATTTAAAAGCACTGGTTTGTATGTGCTTCGGATAACCTGTAAATTCAGTATGCTTGATTATCTTCTATTTCAAAAATGAGAACTTAGGAAACCTTTAACAATATCTGTTATGTGATAATTATCACTATTATAATAGGAAGATTCCATCACTGCAACATCTAAATGTCTAGGTTATGACAAATTATTAGTTTAGGTTACTGTCATGATGAAATTAGTTTACAAACAGAAAAGTAATATACTGGGGATCAAAACGGTTATCATTAATAAAGGCCAGCTAAAACATTACCGTCAATGCAATTAATGCATTACTGCAAGAATCGAGATCAGAGTCCAGATAGTATATTACCAGCTGCTTTTGTTTACGCGTTGAACAAAAAAAAAAGAAGAAGAAGAAGAAAAAGAAAAGAAAGAAAAGAAAAAGGAAGAAAGAAAGAATAAAAGAAAGAGAGAAAAAGAAAAAGTGGAACAAAATCTATAAATTTTATCTCCTAAATACTTGATATTTTCTTCAGATTTGTAATTCAATTTTAAGAACAAACTCCCATTTTAATCAGAAAATTTTCCTTTCAATTCAAAGTCTACAGTAAAAATTACTGGGTATGAAACGAAACACTTAAACAATACAGATTTAAAGAGAAATATAATACTTTTTTAATTTTTTTTTTCTGCAATCTACTTTCTGTTGAATCTGTTCGTTATATGCACCTATTAATAGTGGTGGTGGTGGATTTTAGTGGTAACAAGAATAAGCGCACGGATGCTTTCACAATACACTAGGTCTTTTTTATTTAGTACAAGATGTAAATTAGTTATTTAACAATAAACTATAAATATATATTCAACCATCAATAAAATAAAATTAAAATAGAATAACATGAAATAAAATAAATATAATACTTTCATAAATTTTAAAATACATAAAAATAGGGAAGCCTTTACGAATGACACACAGCTGGATTGAATGTATTTATTTTCCTCCGCTCCCTCCGCGGTTATCAACTTTTTTCAGTTCTGAGCTGACTCACTTTTATCATAAGTTTGCTCATTCTCTCCTCCTCTTACTTGCCTGCCAACAGAGTCCAGCATGACCCTTTCCCTTTGTTCGACCTGGTAATGGGTCGTGGTAAATAGCATTTCCTCCATTCTTCCCTACTTTTACATTCAGCCAGTATATGTATCCACGATCCCTTCTCATCACAGTTAGGGAAAATTCTTACCCCAATTTCGTCGGTGACCTAATCATTAGACATGTCCCTAGTTAAAGCCACGCGAGCCCCCGGCCATTGATTTCGACCCGTGTCTGCTCCCTATCCATTTTCCTCAAACGGTTCTTAACCTTCCTCCATATACTCTTTTTGTTTCTCTGCCCGCTATCCAAAGGGAAACCAGACCTGCATTTCCAACATCTTTTATTAATTTGGATACCCATATCATGTTCCACCAACTTTTAACTGTTCATAGTAGCACAATGTCATAATTAAGGTTTAATTTCCATGAATAATTGGTAGTCAGTTCTTCATTGCTTTAATTTGACATGTATTTATCATGAATTGTGTGTTTAACAAAATGAGTGGTTTGATACCGAGGATGATTTTTCGAATGTAGTAATTATTCAGCTGCATCTGATGTATTCTTTAAATCACTGATGGCATACAAATATACAGCGCTGAACAACATGACCCATAATACTATTATACCACAATGAAATTTGAAGCTGAAAATAACTATACTGTCAAAAGTGAAGGAGGTTCATGATTTAGCATGTACTAAAGAAGTCCCTGGAGTGTTAGTTGTAGTGTGCAACAAATACGATTAATCGCATCTCACTCAAGCGCATCTGTGAGTTGGATTTAGGACTGAAGATAATTCAGGAATTGAACCCAGGTTAACTAACGCCTGCGGCTCTTACTCAGAGGTAGTAGTCTTTAGGATAGATCAAAGGAGACTGCTGGAAAAGGCTGTGGAGGCAACGTAAAATAAATGCATTGGCAATTATATTATTTTAAAATATAATGTTTATATTAACTACTTTAAGTAAAAAGTCTATGACTTTGCACAAATTTATTATTATGCAGCACGAACTATCTATATATCTCTGTGTAGAATTCGAATACTATAAATTGTACTTAAAGAAGTATGCAGAGATAAAAATAAGATTTTATTGTAGCAATTTGTTCTCTTTAATGATATGGGCATTTTAATGAATTTGTATAGTTTCGGGAGTTAAATAATATTTGTATTTTATTTTGTTATTTAATTTGTTATTTATATTTTCGTGTTGATAAGTAAAGGTTTATTTCGTACCATAGCCAAGAATTAAAATGGCCTTGAAATCTTTGCACTGCAGGATTCTTATGTGAGGGTATGTGCTTACAACTAGTTACATCTTAACTCAGCTTCCGATGCTGTATTGTATAACGTGTCTATCAAGGCAATATTTTTTTTTGTTTATTTAACCAGCTTCAATCGTTCGCTCTGCACATATATATACCATGTTTACCCATTATTAATTGCTTTACATTAATATTATATGAGGCCAGTGGTTTGATGGCAGTGCGCCATTTTTTCCTAATTATGTATATTGCTGCATTTAGAGTAAAATCATGCCGCATTTAGTAGGTGGAACATTTGGTTACTCTGTACGCGAATGCTGCTTTTGGTATCAGTAATTATTAAGCCCTAAACATGCTTATGTTTCAGCTGAGCGATAATGGACCTGCTCCGGCGAACATGATGCTAATTGAAAGTACTCTTCTAGCTTTGGAAAGCTATGAGAAAATTTCACAGAATTCCCCAACCATATGCACAACAATGAATCACTTATGTGCTAAGTGCTAGAGAATGGATTTTGTGTTAGCTGCTCAGGTCTTCTCAATCGAGTGAGTTAGACAAGCCTGAACTGGGGGAAGAAGAAGAAGAAGAAGAAAAAAAAGCGCGTTTGTCACTCTGCCCGTGAAATTGCGCACGCTCTTCACTGGTCCGTCATGTGTGAATTCCTTACATTTTTTATTAATAGTTACCTATATTCATTAAAAGTTTGAATAGAATCTCTTCTCATTAAAGAACTTTCAGACAAGAATTAATTTTATTAATCAATATAAGGTACACATTTTAAATATTAAAAATATTTTGAGTTTCTCAATATTTCACTTACTCTAGACTTCTGTGTGAATATATTTAACAATATTGTATATATTTATATTCATTATGAGTATTATTTACAAAAGCATAATATTTTAATAAAATTATTATCAATTTTAATATAATATGCCAACAAATTATAAACAAAAACCCAGTACTGAAAGTGAATATGCACTTAGTAGTAACATAATATTTTGGAGAAAGTATTATTTATACATTTGGATGAAAGGTAAGGTTAGAAACCAGGAACAGAACACCACAGGATAGTATTGTTTAGAATATAAGCTCTTCTTTAAACTACCAGCAACAAAAGATGTGTTTTCGATTTAATTGCTTTTTAATAAATGAAAATTTACTCTAATTAAGAGGCCAAAAATGTTTTAAAATTATTTTAATATTTAACATTGCAGAATACGGGAAAGAAACAAGGAATATTCACACATTCATACTCAGATACTTTGGGTCTTATTTCACTTTTATGTGTGAGGTAACTTCTATTAAAGTCGCTGAGCTTTAGATGACTTTTTTTCAAAAACAAAGGGTCTTTGTATTTTGTTTTTCAGATATGCAGGTATTCTGAATATGCTCTGTTGGCAAGCCCAAATTCTCCTACTCTTTGTTTCACTTGGTCTCTGTCGTCTCTCTTTCTCTATCTTTTAATGACGATGACTGTGCTCAACCCGCAGTCATTATAGATAATGCAATAAAACGCAAAACCAGGCTTGTAAAGTAATTTATTCTCAAAGCCTTCACTTGCTGAATGGAGAATGAACATTTTTAGCAAATCTTTCTTGCAGGAAAACGTTCACTCCCTTATTATGAACTCTTTCACTTTCGCAACTTGAAAGGGTCTTTGTTTCATTCTTGTATTTTCCAGTACCTATGTCAATGAAAAGAAACAAAACTTTGAATTTTGACCAAACACAGCGGGATTACGGAGTGAAATTATGGGAAAAAATATCAAATCCGTTTTATTACGCAAAGTGCAATTGTCTTGTGGTCAGTGTAGCCAACTATATATTTCCACTATATAATTCCTGAACACGCATCACTGACCACTTTTGCTGGAGGCGGTGGGGAGCTATTGATAGCAACAAAAGCACGGACAATCGGCAATCATAACTTAAAATAGGGGGTTATTCAAAGCGTTTTGGTGATGCGTCAAATGTGCAAACTGATCTTATCATTGGGAATTCCAAATTACAGAATACAAAGAAAAATAGAGACACTTTATGTTATCTTTTTTCTCTCATTTGGTATTAGAAAATAGAACGGTAGCGATTGTAATAGTCGACTTTTGTCATTTCTGTTTCACGGTTTCTGAATGGAATGAATATTCATAAGTATAACATTTTATACCAGTGTTAATATTCTGCACGCGAATTTCAAATATATTATTACTTTTATTCTTATTCTAATTATAAAATAGTTCTTAACCCGTATTTTGCTCTTCCTTGTTGGCATTACTGACAATCGGCATTCTTCTGTTGCAAGATTGCTTGAAAAGGTTTAGTACAAATATACAATTATTAAAATTGTGTAAACCAAGTTCAGAGGAATAAAATAAGAATTTAAATATAATTCCTCTGAACTTGGCTTACAAATTATAATAACTCACTACGTTCGTGAATATATCGGTAATCTCAGACCCCCTCGTGATATTACTTGTTATAATTTCCATGTCTTTAAATTAATGCCTTTTTACCATGTGGTCTACTTTTTGTAATTTTATTGCCATTCATTTTTTATCTTGCAGGTGTGAGGTGAAAATGGCGCAGGACAGTAGAGAGTGCAGTGAACTCTTCCAAATTTACGATGGCGTGTTGATTATCTTAAGTGACAGTGTTAATTCTAATTAAAGACCAAGTAGACTGAGTTGCTACATTTAGTACAAGTCATTTCAATACCGATGAGGAACGGGCAGGGAGATCAATCCAATAATTATTAAAAAGATGAACGACATTCATTCCATGAACCTGGGCTATCAAATATATTACTCAAAAGGATATTACAGAACCTAAAAATATCCCGTTTACATCATTCTTTAGATTTTAGAAATGAGAACGCACTCAGAAAAACACTTAAATGTTTTATTGCTACCCAGGAGTGTGATCGAGTGCTTTCATTGTAGATTTCTTTTGATCGATTTCGTTATGATTTCATGAGATTTTGGATCATTTTGAACCATAGTTTTAACTTTAATAAATATATATGACCTAGAAACACAAGAATAATCCAAATAATGGAGACACACCGACTCCCCACGTCCAGAGAAGTTTAGAATACAGAGGTCATCATCTAAGTTGATGACATCTGTTTTCTGGGACAATGATGGATTTTGGTTATGGACCGTTTAAAAGTGACTGCAACCATTATAGCACAGTGCTATATCAAGATTCTCGGTAAACTGAAGCAGCAACTCTCATCATATGGCAGCCATAAAACATTAAAAATTAGAAAATGATTTAAAAATAGTTTAACATTCAGCTTATTCGAGGGAATTAGTTCCCATAAACATCTCAAATGTAAAGTTTTCAACAAATGAGAAAACGACATTTACGAATGAGCATTTTGAAGCGCAACTAACGATATACTATTTGATGGATTAAAGACGTTGGAAAAACATTTTCAGAACTGAATGGGGCTCAGGCGAATATATTTAGAAATTTATTTTTCCGATATCAGTGGGTATTTGCTATTTTATAGCCAAAGACTTATCACTATTCATTGTATCATATTATATATAAAGAGTAGAAATAAAATGTAGGAAAATGACCTAAGAATTTATAGAAATAAATTTAAAAAAATAATATTGTAAATTTAAAAAAATCACTGGTAAAACCTAAGGATAATTTTCTGGAATATAAGAAAAGTAGATGTGCTAATACGATTAAAGTTCCCCAAAGTTAGAGTATGTTCATAGTTTTATTACAATAAAGCAAATTTAACATACAAAATTCAAAGACCTATCAAAAATAGTCAAAATTAACAGGTTTATTGCAAAAGAAGGCTCGATAAAATGGCATGGGACAAATTCCCCTGATAGAAAGTCGACCATAAATCAATAAAGAAAGCATAACAATATCTGAACTGAATCTTTTAAAATATTCTAAAACTTGTTTAAAACTACAGATTATCATTTTCAAGTACTGTGGATTTGCATATTTGAGCAAAATTTGCTTTAAACTAAATAGTTAATATTTTAAAACGGGCATATTATATTTTGCAATAAAACGATTATTAGTAATTATATTCTCATTAATGAGCCATCCTCTTGTTACTTATTGCATAGCTTATTGGGTGTTCTGGAATTCTTTTCTTACTAATGTATCTTATCAGTAACATCCCCCGTTTTTTCTGGTAGATGTTGCAAGGTAGGACGAATTACTCAAGGAAAATGTTGCATGTTATGTGGAACTTAGTTCCGATTCCTAAATCAATTTCAGGGATTACTCACATATATCAAGTAGCCTAATGATCTAATCCAGTGTAATTTGCATAGAATCAATAGTACACCCCAAGACAAAAAGGGGCTCATAGTTTCGTTCGGATAACTTTGGAAGAGTGTTAATCTCTGGATTCGTGTTACCAAATTTTTTGTTTGCATTCAATTCCTTTGCAATGCAGGTGGAGCACACATATTCATAAAGAAAACAGTTCTCTTGGGAACAGAACAATTAAAGCAAAGGTGGATCTGAATATTTCCAAAACTTTAGTATTTCTTATATTAAATGGAATGTTTATTAAAACTCCTTATTCCATTACTAAATTTTGTCTTTTAATACATTTATTTGACTATACACTAAAGCTTGGTATCTGATCAAATATTTAATTCCACCTTAAGGAGCTCCAGAAAATGTATAAATGAAGAAATGCTAAATTTGGACCTGTTTATATATTGAACAACTATGAATTCTCTTCCTTTTAATGATGTACAGCTTATGAGAGTTTCTAATTATAAGTGTGTTAAAATTTGCAAGAAACAGGTGAGCGTCTTTCGGTTTGAAGCTGTCAACTCTGAAAAATACCTTTGTTATCAAACTTCATGGTCATGAGGTACATTGAATGGGAAATAAATTATGTGGCAAAATAGTATGCTGTGGTCCACCTGCAGATAGACATGTGCATTACCTAGCTGGACGTGTCTAATTATTCTGGTCAGGAATTTGTAAGATATGAACATGCTTCTTCATATGATGCTGGATTGCATTGGAATGCATTCTAAACTTTAGAGCTTGATTTCTGAAAACGTTTGATTTGATGATTTATTCTTGATATTTAATTCACTAATTGGTTTCAAATTTACAGGATATGTTTAACAATCACCTGTGTTTAATTCGACATTTTTACTATAATGTAGTTATTTTAATAAAATTTACATATAGAAAATGACACAAAAGTGCACAAAGATGAATTTTCTTTAGAGAAAACATAGATCAATATTTTTTGTGCTAAATTGCAGACCACACTATCATAAATAAATTACAGACAGTACTTTCATAAATAGCAGGTAAGCATTTCCGTTTCCAATTTTAAATATATTCTGAAAAAACCGCAATTTATAAATTTAACACTGGAGAATTGGGACATTTCGGAGCTCCTTAAATGCAAAATATAAACCCAAAATAAACAAACTTGTAATTTTGTGCGTGAAACCTCAGCTGAAAAGATTGCCACCATCCTTCGGGGCAGAGTTAAAATAAAAGGGTGCTGTAACTTCGTCAAGAGTTAATCTATACCAGACCACCTTTATTTCTGCTCAGAGAGAATCTTTTATCCTTTGTTCATCAGGAGGCAAAGTAAATGTAATTTCTTCCTCACCTATGGCCACACATTTTCATTGGATTAAAATCTGACGTCATTATTCCCATATCTTGCATTTTGGAAAATAATTTTGAAATTTTAAGAATTCCATCAACATAAGCGATTGCGAGGGCCAAGAGGTTTAATAGAATTATCAACATGTAGCATTTAATGCCAATACACTACTTAACTCTGATATCTCCATTATTCTATATAGATATGCTATGCCTCCTAAATAGAAACAAAATTCTCGGTCCTGGTGGTCTAGTGCTAACTTTATATGTCTCGTAGATTCAAGGTCACGGGTTCAAATACAGCTATTGTCAACGAATTTTTAGGGCATAGAAGTATGGCTTCTTTCGGAATGTGTGTCATAATCTACGGCATGTAAAATTACCTCAAGCCTGAAAGAAAAGGCCTCTGAACAACATTTATTAGTGTTGCACGCCGGGAATTAAATGGGAGGCTAAACTAATCACCAAACTTCAGTGATATCTAACATGGACATACCTTGATGCATGAGAAGTGTCAGTAATGTTGAAATTGGATGTCATTAGCATCAAGGCAGGCCTTCACACACTTCTTTAGGTTATGACACAAACTTCCCAATACACTGGATATAACAGCCTTAATTTCCCACCGTATGCTTACTTTTCAACTGTATAATTTCCATTTCTCATATGCTTAGTCCTATGTGGCATTTAGAAGTGTAGGGATAATGAAACCACACCAAATTGCACTAAACATGGGGAAACACCCCTTAATGAATATTATATCTCATTTAGGAACAATTGGCAGTGTTTTTTTGTTTCTGGTTATATGAAGTACTGTCTTCAAACCCCACAATGCCTTTACATACACATTGTACAAAATAAGTAATTTGTCTAATTTCCTAATCCCATATGCTTATTTTCCTTAATGGAAGTCTAGATCACAGCAGTGTTCTCATCTCAACGTAGTCATCTAATACTACAATGAATAACCTTATATATGTAATAGTAGTTTTTTTAAAAAATCCTTTCATGAGCTCATGCTGAAATTTCTAAACAGATATATGCTTAATAAGGTAATGTATTATCTTCCCATTAAAGCTTTTTAACTTAGTTTTTATAATTCTTTTTTGCTTGCTCACAGGTTAATGTTATTTGTCTATAGTTATTAATTACTCTGAATTTCTTACTGTCTCAGCAACAACAATACTGCTGACACAACAAACATAAGATCATATTTTTTCATGGTTTTGTCGCCCCTTTCACGGCCACTTGCTGGTCGCCAGTCAGAGCGCTAACTCCCGACGAAGCAGATGCAATACTCGCAAACTGATTATACGTAGTTCTCGCAATTACAACTACAACTGCTGTCATTCACAACCATCAGTTAGTTTGTCTTCCCAAACTGAGTCATTTTAATCTTGAAAGCTGTTGTCACGAATTGGAGGAAGGGGATGCTGATATTCGGGAAAATTTCTGTAATTGGATACTACGAAAAGGTTTACAATCCACCATTATTGTTCTTTACGGGTGATGCATGGTTCCATTTACGTGGTTATTATTTGATGAAAAATAACTGTATTAGGAGTGATTTTTGGAGCAACTAACTTCACAGAACGCCTATATGCATATATTACAGCAAGCATGTGAATAACATTTTTCTTAAAAGATGCTAGAAATGTGTGGATGTAGCAGGACAACATTTCCAAAATCTCGTGTCATAAGGTACGTACTTATTTTCATTGTAATTGTTTCTGTTACAGAAACTTGAAATCAGTTGTGCGATAAAAGACGCAGTTTATACAGACATTTTAAAAACCTTCAAATTATATAGAAACACAAAGAACTAGAAAGGTTCGTGTTGAAGAAAAATAAAACACATTAGTAAATGCAATATTTCGAACCTTGGATCTGCTGGACGGTAGACTCCTTCAATAGAGAAAATTTAACCTCGTTTGAGAATATTACATTGTCCTAGTCACGGTTCAAATTACATATGCTAAAGTGAGAAGAACTAATATGTGGAACACTTAATTCTTTTTTCTTCTCAGCTGCTACGCGCGCAAATAGTCCTGCGCTCTTTAATCGACGTACAGTGCCAAGACCCAGGAAATTGTGAACTGACTTTAATTGCAGCAGCATTCTGCTGAAGAGCAGACACACGACTTCTTCGTGAACCAGGACATTTGTACTTAGCACCTTCCATAGAAATACTCCCTCTTGTTCCTCTTCTGGCTGTAAATGCACTCATTTTTGTCAATGTGCACGTGTATTCAAGCCATGCTGCAACATAGTGCCATTGAGGAACTAAACACCATTACATGCCGCGCACAACTATCATTCTCCAATTCAAAATTAACACATTAAATAATTAACAACATAAGGTAATAAAATAATTTAAGAGGGTTTTATGTTGAAACAGAACTTGTTTTCTCTCTGTATTCAGAAAATGAGTTTCTTATCACTTCGAACAGCATAGATAAAAGTTTTCTTCCCACTAAATGGTGCCCAAACACTACTAAATTAAAATTATAGATTATGACGAATTACTTGCTTATTTCAGGCCATATGTAGCGCCTGATACATCCATATGTTTACATTGATGAGACTTTATATATTCGAAGGCATTTTCATGATTTCCTGTTTCCATGTACTTAAAATAAATGTTCCGGCAATGTAGTTCACAATTCTTGAGGTAACAGTGCGAAATTTGCATACTTTGTTGATATGCTCATTAGCTTTGAGCAACATTTAGTTACAGCTAAACTTTTTTTTCAGCCTAAACTAAACCCTTTCTCTTAAACGTTTGAGCTGTAAAAGCAATTTTAAATATTCGTGATTTGAAAATATTCTATTTTATAAGGGTTTAGAGTATATCCCTGGAGCAATGTAACGAATGCAGTGTTATGGTACACTTTCATAGGTACTTTTTGTTGGACTTCAGCAACCCCGAAAGAATTCCCACATTAGGGTTTCGAGTTTACGGTTAATTATATTATGCCAGCGGCACCGCAGGGGTTTTGGTCGATTCTAGACATGTACACAAGTTCAAAGCCCTTTGACATGCCGACATCGTGCAACGAGGATGAATTTCGCCGGAGAATGCCGTCATTGACAGGTGCATCAAAGGCATCTGACGTTGATCTCGCAACATACCTGAATCTTAGTATGCTGAAGGCTCTCACCAAATGACCATAAGGATATACCTTGAGCATTTTAATACATAGATTTTCCTCCTGCTAAAATTGTATTTATATAGCAAATTGAAGAACGTTGCTGCAGACAATATATACTTTGGATTGACGAACTAAAATCTTAGCCATTTTTTTATAATTTCTGACTATATTTATTCTCCAACTTAGAGAATTAACTGAGGCATATTTTTCAAGTACACCAGGTATTTGTATTTTGCTTTAACATCCTTATGGGCAACTATATATATATATGCATTTCTTGTGTGTTGCTCTTTCTAGGTTAAAATGCCACATCGCGGGCATGTAGGCTTTTTATTGCCTTTTTATCTCTAAAAAACAAATAATACATTTAAAAAGTTAAAAATAGTGAATATGTTTCTATAAGATTTCCTTTAGCAACAATAGAAAAACATTTATAAAATTATTAATTTATGATCGGAACATAATTACGGAATTCTATTAACTTAAGTCACGAAGAAGTGAATAATTTGATTTATTATAATTTAGAAAGTGTTTTTTCTTTGTTTTTGCATGTGAAAACAATTAGGCTTCATGATGTCACTTTTCCTATAGTGTGGTTATTAACAAGAACAGGCAAGATGTTGGACGCAACAGTCCAAGGAATTGAAACATTGGCAATTTTCGCTTTGCAATGTTATAAATAGTATGTGCCTCGAACAGAATCGCCGAAATGAGAGAAAAAAATCACTTGAACGCACTTCTAAGTCCTATTCAATACAGCAAGCGGTTCACAAAGTACCCAGCAAAGCTGTGTAGCCACTGCATACACTTAAGATATTGACTAGTGTATGTGCTCCATTAGTTTTTTTATTTGGTTTATTTATTGACGCTATTTAACACCTCAGATCATCAGTGTCCCGTTCAACTCAGGGCGTGAAATGTCCGACAAATTTTGCTCAGAGGTCTCTTTTTCAGGCTTGAGGTTCTTTATTGCGCCATAAATGTGCGACACGGAACCCACTGCATTAGTTCCCTTTCTAAGGAAGGATTTTTACGCCCGAAAAAAATCAGCCGGTCCTGGTTGGGACCGAACCCGTGATCTTGGATTTGGAGGCAAGTATAGTTAGCACTGCATCACCAGGACCGATCCGTTGGTTCGTGGCAGAGTGTGTAGGAATGCTGTGGTTAAAAGTGCAGTTTCTCCTCTCCTCCATGAAGGACTCTTTTTTTTTTTTTTAATAAATCTTTATAACATATTATAAATTGGTTTCGTAATATTGTTTCCCATACACAGCATGCTTTAACTTTATCATTTTGTATATATTTAAAATGAATATTATAATATTTCCTTCAGTATTTCTATTTAAATGCAATTAGCTGCACACGCATTTCTGCTACGCACAAAGGACAAATGATGGCTTATGGGCGCACATTCAAGAAGCCTGGAATGTTGTAGTCTCTTGTCCACACTACTATAGAAATCTGACAATCTATGCCCCGAATATTGAGGATTAGTTATACATGCTGAGAGTTCATACACTCGATATTAATTTTGTTTATTTATGTGTGTTTTCACTTTAGAAGATTACTTTTTCTATTCATGTATTTATTTTGTTATTTGCAAAGAATAGGTTAGTTTGTGATTATTTTTTGTGTGTGCACAGGTAATGCCATAAAACTCAAATGTTACGTTAAAATAGAATATGACATTAAGACAACATGATGTGCTACATATACACTTATAAAACGATTTGATTGATTGATTGATTGATGGACACTCTTTAACAGGTCATCAGCGTCTCATTCAACTGAGGGCGTGAAATGGCCGACAAATTTTGCTCAGAGCCTCTCTTTCACGCTTGAGGTTCTTTTTCGTGCCGTAAATGTGCATCAAAGGCAAATGGACACGACACGGGACCCACGGCTTTACTTCCCTTCCGAAGGAAGCCATACTTAGGATTTGTACGCCCGAAAAAAATCCATCGGTCCTGGCCGGGTTCGAACCCGCGATCTTGGGTTTAGGAGGCAAGTATGATCAATACGAAAAATAAAACAAAAATGTTGTGTGGGAGTTGAACCCAGGAGCTTACGCAGAAGAGCCATACCCTCCAAACCCCTAGTCAACCGATGCTCTAACCTAATGTTTTCTTTCCAGATACTTATGATTGTGACCATTACGTTTACAGTAATAGCGCCCACTACAGTGCGCCAGTCGCTGCATGCGCGTCATGAATTCACCGTTTACTAGCTCTCCAAAGTTTTCCGACAAGTAGAATCTGGGATGACTTCTTTTGGTCAAAGGGTGTACATACCTGAGTCATTAGAACCGAATATATAGCAATTATAATGAATGAGAAAGTATATATCTTTTGCCAGATTAAGCTTAATACACCGAACGAGAAAACAAGCGTGATCAAGCGAATTGATCTTTACGCAGTGACTGTATAGAACATAATGTTATGAGATTTTGGCAGATTCTTACCTATTAAGATTGCAATTGGCGAAGCAAGCTGAAATGGACCTTGCGGGGTGACTTAGGCGGTAATGCTTGGAACTCGCGTTAGGGTAGTTCCGGGTTCAAATATCTTGGGGTCGATCATCCTGATTTGCGTTTTTTCGTGGTTTCCCTTGGCCCGTTAGGCAAATGCTGGGATTGATCATTCCTTTCCTTAATTTTTCCGCTCTTCAATTTCATATTTAATAGCATTAGTTCTTTTACATAGTCGAAGGTGGGAGACGAGTTGGGCTGGTGATCTGTGCGGTATGATGTCTTGCGCTTTTGAAAGACTTTTTCTCCAGCGTCTGGTATCTAATCAGTTTTTCTGAGGAGCTTGAACTCTTTGGTGGGGGGCTCCGCCGGTGATACTAGCACCACAATGTCTCCCTCACATCATCCCTTTCTCAAGGAGGTACCACCACTGAGGAACGTAGGCACAAACGGCCAACTCTTGAGAAAGGCTGAGGTACCGAATGCTCTCCTCCATTCCTACAATGTAATCCTAACTGAAACGGGTTATATGTTCACTAGAAAGCTTTTCTTATTCTGGTAAACATCGTTTTTTGCAAATATATTAAAACGTTTTGGAATTCTCTGCATATTCGTCTTTATACAGATCTCAAGAATTTTATCTAGAATTTGTAACTTTTTATCTCAATAGAACAGAGCTACTTCCCCAAAAAGAGTGGAGTCGGATGTTTTAGCAGAATTTAATGAAGGTGTTTTATCGGTAGAATTCAATTTTTTTAGGTTCTGCTTTAGTAACAAATATTTGTTTATATATTTTTTAAATTTTTACGCTATTATACAATACGTTATTAAATGTTTATCTTTTATGCATATCCTCAGAGGCATCTTACTTTCCAGAAGGCTTTAGTTCAGACAAGTGAAATAGTGGGATTTCTTCCCAAGTATATAGTGACCGCCGTTACATTTAGAAGTAAATTTTAGACTAACGCACACTGTATGAAGGCAAAACTGTACATAAAATAATGCACCTTTGATAATCAATATATTTTTCAGACATACTTATTTTAGATTCGGTCTTTTCAAACAATCATCATACTCAGTATAAACCCCCTCTCCCTTCCAGAATAACTAAATAAAACACCTCTTGAAGTTTACATTCAACTGAAAGACAGTCATATAGATACACTTGATTCTATAGTACAGTGTTTTACTCATTTTATTTTTTCCTATACCTGAGTGTAACTAATCGAGAAAAAATTCCAAAGGAAGTTAATAAATACATTCTAAATCAACATTAACTCGCAATATTTAGCGGTACCTTCATTAAGCTTGATCTACATTAAATGACATTTGATGTCAATACCTATACAGCCTACTTGGGCACGATCGCAACCATTTCTCTGGTGAAAGCCTTCTTAAAACGTAATTTGTTGCTTGCAATAGTGGGGAATGAGATTTTAGGCTTAACGTTAAACCCAAACCACATGGGTCTCCTGGTTATTTTATAATGACTAACAAGAAAGATATTAATCAAGTGATGCCAAAGCCCCTAATTCCAAATTATAGTTTGAATGAAAAAGCCATTGCGTAATTGAATAGCCCGCATCATAAACTGATATATCACACTGGAATCTAATCTTGAATTACAGTATTTAAGTGATCGTATTCCGGTTTTCTTAAACGAATATAATTGAATATAATTAAAATATTGACACAACCTTTTACATTCACTTGGTGAGCCGTATAGGTATCGATTACTTACGTTACATTTGTTCATTTCCAGAACGAATATTTTTAAAGTTTGTACATACTAACATACTTAGGTTCTCTAGCTTGAACATCATTTCAACAAATATTGTTAAATTTCCAAATAATCAAATAACAAAAGTGCTCTCACAGAGAAAATATTAGATTACACTAACCATCGTTTGGAATATTCACGTAGAAAACTAATTCAGCGATTTCCATAACAAATAATATTTCTGAAATCGTTCATTAAGTTAATGTTGAAAAGTTCTTAACCAACAATGAAGGAACAAAGTTTTTAAATTTATCTGCATTTATTTCAACGTACTTTCCCTTAAGGTTAATGCTCTTGAACGGTTTGCAAAATTCTCCTCTACAGCTGCAATTGCTTCTTTATTTAATAAAAACCACTGAATAGCGAGGAATAACTTGAACTTCAGGAACAGATGAGTCAGTGAAAGCCGAATTTTGCTGGCAAGTTTGAAACTGCGATAGTTCGTACTTTAAACCTCTACATTTCTGAACAGGTGCAAACTTGTTGAAAATTACCCTTTTTTTCCTACAAATCCGGTCTTTTTTCAAGAATTATTTCAGGTAGTTCATTTAATAGATTGCAATAGTACTGTACAGTTCCGTTTTAGCATTCTGAAAATAATAAATTAATACAATTTCTTTGGCGTTCCGAAAGACTTATGCCATAGCCTTTCCTAAGCATTTTGGCTTCTTTGCCGCCAAACACTCTGCCTCTGCCCGTTGTTTTCTGTTGTGTGATAATGTATGTAAATCTTATCCAAAACTGTAAGACGCATAAAATTTAAGGAAAGCCTTTAATATGAAAATGTTCATGTAAAAGATAGACTAAACATCCCTTTGAAATACTTATATGTACTTATAAATGAATTCTACTGTTCTTGCAATTTTTAGATGTCCTGCACATGGGCCACCTTCAAGCTATGTTTAAATTTAAGTTACTTATAAATGAATTCTACTCTTCTTGCAATTTTAAGATGTCCTGCACATGAGTCACCTTAAAGCTATGTTTAAATTTAAAAGTCTATTATTTAACCGTTGAAAATGAAGAATGGAACCACAAAAGTTTATAAATTTAGTATGTCATTCCTTGGCATTAACAATCTATTAAATAGATGGACGATAGTGAATCTATTATGTGACATACTCACAACTCATAAGCTTTAGAAAGCTGTATTAAGTAATCTATTCCAAAAATGAACTGATATTTCAAACAATGTAGAAACAGGTGCACTTATGTAAAAATCGTCTTGCAAATTATATAATTTTATGGTTCTTGTCAACGGTCTTATAATACTTACTTTATAATCAAAACCTTTCTCTCAATATCAAATACAAACGTAAATTGGACAATACCAACGATTTTTTATAACTGTATTAGAAACATTCTTCAAAACTATAATTTACATTATCCTTATACATTCTCATTGTTAGGGACATAATTTTAGTTTAAAATACAAATATTCTTAAATATATTCTGTGTATAAAATTCAAAACTTAGAGCTGTCGATACATAAGTGTAAGCACGTTTATATTCGTCAGCTTTTTCAGGAAGGAACTTATTTATTTATTTAATTTTTCATTATTCACGATGAATGGCACCCGTAGCCTACAACTAGTGGTGCATTCATAGCTTACAAAATTTGATTCGATTTTTATTTAAGGACGCTCTTTAACATCTTAGGTCATCAGCGTTCAATTCTATTCCGGGCATGAAACGACCGACAAATTTTGCTCAAAGGCCTCTTCTTTCAGGTTTCAGGTTCTTTTTCGTGCCGTAAATGTACGACACGGGACCCACGACTTTACTTCCCTTCCGAAGGAAGCCATATATAGGATTTTTACGCCCGAAAAAATCCATCGATCCTGGCCGAGTTTGAACCCGCGACCTTGGTTTTTGAAGGAAAGTATGGTTACCACTACACCACCAGGACCGATAGCTTACAAAAAGCTAACTTGTCCTTCCAGGTAACAAGAAAGTTAAATCAAATTTCAAAGGAATACCAAAGTTTAAATAGCACGAAAGCAAGTACGGTTTTCGAAGAAAATCAAATAGTATCGCTCAGAGAGTGGATGTAAATGCACAGTTTCTACTTTCGGTCTGTCTAGCAATCAGCCTCAAACCACGAACCTGCAGCTAAACCGGAAAAGACGCCTAACCCGCAGGGGAAAATCCTAAACCGCAAATTTGTTTTGGGTCTTGACAACTGTTTGAGCTCTACTCCCACAGGAATGCTTGCTTTCGGTATAAATCAATATTAATTAATGATTTCCCTTATTCCCTTGCCTGGCAGAGCCGAACAAATCCCCTCCATTCTATTCCCTCCCAGCGTCAGTCAGAGAGAAGACGACACTGTAAAGTGAATACGATTAGCTAAACGTTTGGCTGGCCAGGAAATGAATAAAATATTGGATACAAGTCTAAATCCAGTCCATGTTTACTATGTAAACCCTGTTGGAAATATCCACTAATATTTCCGCTCACGGTTCTAATTCGATTCGTGGCATTTGTGGTGTAAACATTTAACTATAACAAACGCACTAACGCTGAGGTAAGTACAGTGGACAAGAAACACGGTCAAATATTGCACTCATGCCCAATTGTGCTTTGTCCTTTGTTTAAATCTCTGACACTTTGAATTCCATTTAGCATGGGTAATTTACTGAAAGGCCTAAGTGTTAAAATCTGCAATTTGGGGGAAAAAATCTTTCACACGTCTCACTTTAGACGAAATCATATGTGAGAGATCTATAGCTGAACATAACACTTGCACTTTTTAATTATAACAATCAGAGTATTTTAACGTGATGACTTCAATGCTATTATTCAAAACAGCAATGTTATAGTGCGACTACTATAATTACTTTACGCAACTAGAGAAACATTAGATTAATTTTCGCTGGAATGTGTTTTGCAGAAAGGTGATAGCCAAATCCTGTAATCACATGAAAGAGAACAACTAAGCTTATTTCACTAGTTATGTACAATATTTTATTCGCGATAATTAATAATGACTTCCACCGATTACTTACAAGCAATAGCGTCATCATGCATTATATTCTAGTACACTGTGATTCAATGTAGAGTATGGTTGGTATTTCATAAAGTATAATTCATCTAGATATAACCACGTAACAACAGTATAAAAGAGGTGGATTCAAAAAGTTCCCGGACAACTGCTGCAACAGAGTACAGTAGCGTAGTACAGAGTTGCGCGCACAGTACTAGAGAACTGTAATCATGAACTAGTAATGTACCAAACGACATCACTGTATTTACATTGCGAGTAGTATAATCGAGCATCGTAGAACTATTTCGAAGGAGATGGTATTAAAAATTAGATAAATTAAGCATTTTATTTGCAACAGACCAGTCCGGGAATATTTTGATAGCACCTCATATAACGACTAGCAGGAAGGATAGCAATATTTTTTTTTTTTCCAAAATGAGTGATTTTGAAGAAAGCCTGCCCTTTGGTATAAGGTTTGATAGGGGTTTCATCACTTTTGCCAAGCGAATAAGAAGGCTACATAGAGGAATCAGAACCGCACAAAATAAAATTGCACGGAATATCCTAAGTCAGAATGAGAATGTAGAATTGAATAAGCAGGAATTCAGAATTGTTCATGGAAATCCTACACAACAGTTTTCGTCTGGTATTTAATTATTTAACTGTAATAAATATTACATACAACGTCAATATCGTGTTTCCGTTTAAGTGACTTTTTTGTAAGAGCTGTTTTGAATATGAGCACTATTTATTATGTAAGTGCTGCAATTTATTATCGCAGTCTGTACGGTAATATGGTTTCGGTATTCAGTGCGGTAATGAATGGTATTAAATGATGGTTTGGGAGTAGATAAGTAGGCATTACTAAATGATCGCAGACAAAATAGTTTTTAAAAAGTAAGGCATAATTTAAAATAAAATTAAACAAAAAGTTTTTTTAAAAACCTCTCGGGCATATCAACGCTTATGTTTTGAAACCCTTACTTTTTAAGGAGACATATATTTTTATATTTAATAAATTGCGCTGTTTTTTAATTCATCTGAAGTAGAATACAACATGTCGTTTGTTTTACAGATTTGTGTGTTATTATGACCACAGATAATTTGTTCTATGTATTGTACTGTAAAGATATGTTGTTAATGCTCGCACATCAACGCTTGGCACCAAATAATTATTTTCATCATATTATTTATCTTCCTTAGAAATTAGTTTTGTTATTTCGTGATTTATTTTATTGTTATATTGTACACATTTTCACAAAATGTTAGCTTTTGGGTGGACTCATTGTTTAGGTATAATTATTGTTGTCAGATGTGTGTGACGTGCCAGTCACTAAAATAATGCACTTACAAGTTTGTCTTTCATTCATTGACTGTAATTACAGCTAAGAGACAGCATTTGAGAAAAAGTAAATGTAAATGCAGTTGGAAATATTCTGAAGAAAGACCGATGCTATCGAAGCAAGAACTGGAAGTACATGAAAACCTGTACTCCGAGCAATAAGCACATTATTCTGCTCCCATGGCAAGAGAGAGAGAGAGAGAGAGAGAGAGAGAGAGAGAGAGAGAGAGAGATGATATGATTCCCACCAGAATCTGCTCATAGTGTAAATCTGAATAATTATATTCATTTTTATGGCTATTAATGACAGTTACAATGTATCTTCATATTACATGTATTTATCACATAAAATATTAAATATATTTCTTAAAATACTAGCTATTTTCTTCATAAGTATCTGTTGAAACAATTATGATTATATTAGACCCATAACTTTTTCAAAATGAAATTTAACTGTTAAAAAAAAGAATTTGTAAATATAAATTATTTATTCATGCCATAGCTCTTACAAAATCATATGCAGTACTTTTGTAACTCCATGGGATCAGGCAGTAATTCCAAATGCATAATAATTGGTGCAAAATGAGCAAAAGGTCATTATACATAGAGGATGCAAAAATGTATACACACTTCAAGCAAAGAAAAAAAGCTGTGTTAACATAACAAAATTGAATTCAATTCACATAAACAGAAAATGATGAGCACTAATCATCTTAGACTTTTACAGTTACAACAACAGTTGCTGAAGATGCCCACCATCGGCATTGATACACCGAGTTACTGATTGAGCAACGTTTGCGAAAGTGTCCTGAGGGATTGCAGCACATGTCTTTTCAATTTCTTCTCGAATTGCAGCCAGTGTACGTGGTTTTCTATGGAATGCAACACCCTTAAGAGTTCCCCATAGGTAAAAGTCCCACGGATTAGATCCGGAGAACGTGGTGGAAATTCAATCGGACTTCTTCGTCCTATCCAGTACCTTGGAATATTGTCATCAAGGTACGCACATACATCTCGGTGGTAATGTGGTGGTGCACTATCCTGTTGGAAGTAAAATTCCTCATTTCCATAAAGTATATGAATGGCGGGTAAGACGAAATTGTTACTCGCGTTGGCGGTTCTGTTCTGTACACACGTCTCCATTGCCTTTGAAGTTCACCATTCTCGGTTTTCCAATATTACTTCAAAATTGCTTCCCGCTGTTTAAACGATAATCTTGGTTTCATTTTGTTGTAGCAACGCCAGCATAACGTAATGTGAGTAACATATGTTAATAGAGCATCATACAGCACATTACTGTTGTTTTCATTCTAACTTTGAAATATATTAAATGGATATCTACTGTGAAATTAAGCTTAGTAATGGCTACGTTGTGAATAGAGAACATTTCGAATATTAGATTAATCAATTTGACATCTGTGATTCTGTAGAAGTCAGTAAAAATGTTTACTAGCTTTAAAAATGTCAAAAAAGAGAAGTAATATTACTAACAAAATTCGGAGAAATGGCAAACACATCTATGTCAGATTTTCCAATGTAGTATCTATATACCTATACACATGGTGGTTGTTATATGAAAGTATTATTGATGATGTCGAAATTCAGAACAATAGTATTTTTAATTTTTCTTAAATTATATTCATATTAAATAAGATATAATTACAATTATGTGTTACTTGAAAACTGAGCGTGATAAACAATTATGTAAACCATTATATCAGGAACCATACTCCACTTAAGTGCCATTTGTGCAAAACAAACAAAAAATTTTAATGCGAAAACTACGACAACTGGTTGTTAGATAAATATTAAATGCGGCTATTAGAGGACGAGAATCAACAAAAGTTCAGATTACAAATAAGAGTAAGTTGATTAAGTCGTCGTTATATATGATTACAAATCTTCGACAGTCATTTCCGATTTGCAACATTTTTAAAATCCTGTGTGTTTGGGAAAAGAGAATATACTTCCACATCTTGAGTCAGAGGCTTAACACGTAAATTTCTTTCGTTTTTATATTAAGTACTGCCGATTTGCATAACACTAATCTACTGAAAACACTATACCCTCTTTAGAGTCAAAATATCCTGGTTACTAAAACACCTTGCGATATAACGTTCAAGAATCAGAAGGCCCTTACGTAAATCAGTACATGTTTGTGACTGACCTTGGATTACACCTTATAATGTCGAAGAACCAATTGTCTGGTGACCAACATGGCAGCGGTAGACTGCATTAGCATATATGTATCACTTAAGGTCAGCGGACTATATTAGTTATAGCGGGCGGGATTTACCAAACTGCAACACTCTTTCCTCGTCTCTACTAAAATTCGATAAACGAGGAATAAGGAGAGTAGTTGCGTTAATTGCTGACCAGGGTCAATCCAGGAAACATTTAAATAAAGTGAGACTCTATAAAAATGAGCCCATTTAGAGACTGTGCAAACAGAATGAGGATATCCTGTTTAATTGTCCATTCCTGGTAAGAAAGAGCCTCTCTTTCTATAACCAGGGAAGACTTTAGGAACGGACGATGATAATGGGACTAAAATACTGCAACGTTCAAGAAACCAATTTAGGGAAACAATGAAAGCGTCTTACATATGGAGCTGCACAATAAACCTTATAGACTGATGTGCAACAGGTCGACAGAATCCCAGCAAAACCCTCGCTATCTATCCATCCATCCATTTATCAATTGCCATTCTTTAGACGAACTAGAAGATAACATCGGTCAAGAGATCACTTTAATTTCTGAAAAGGAATCAGCAGGATAATTTTATAAACAACGCCTGAAATGGGCAAGGATATAAAAATTTATGTTCATTATAATTTATTAGACTATGTATCACTCAAATGTTTACACCATCGGCTATTGTGTCCCCCCGCCTGGCCGTGATCGATAGTTTATCGGCGAATGCAATCACCAGAACCGATATTGTACTTGCTTTAAATGACCGTGTGTTTAAATCCTACCCCTCGTTATTTTGTAGTATGCAGTGTTGTCAGTGCTTTAATCGTAAGGAAGAAAGGAAAGGATTTATGTGAAAACCCTGTATCAATGAAAAAGAGTGTGTTTTATAGCAAGGAGAGAGAAAGTGTGGGCGTTACCTTCTGGGTTAAGGAAAGCATCAACTCTCGATTGAAGGAAGGTTCTAACCGATGTTTCCCTCATATTTTATAAACGAAGCCCTACGCAGCTTTGCCAAGGAGGCAGCTGATAGTGTCATGTCTTTATAGAACCATATTTCATGTTTTAATGGTTTATATTGTCCCACAATTTCATAGTATGTGCAAAAAGCTATAGCCATAAACCTTAAAAACAGGAGTAGCCTTATACGCCTCCAGAGTCCGCATTCTCCGCAAGTATGCAACTCAACTGTAGCCAGAAAAGATAAGTATGTACGTATGTATATTTGCGTATATAAATTCTGAATACCTGTCCTGTTGCAACAGAATTTGAACAGTTTCACTGCTAAAGAATACAATTTCTCTAGTGATTTCTGCTATTCGTGATTTATATAAGGTTTAAAACTACTGGAAGTTAAGAAGAGTTTGAATGTAATTTAATTTATAATTTCTTGTTAGTGTTAAGTCACATATGTACTAGCGTTTTCTGCTGCCTTTCTTTATATGTAAGATTTCGGAACTTGTTTGCTTGAGCAACCAACAACAGTCTGCTCCATCGTCCCTGATATCTTGTCTCACTCTCCTTTAAAAATTCATGGAACCTTTCACCTTGATCTTTACTAAGAGAACCTATGTTTGGGAAAGTAGTCAAGGGGTGATTGTAACATAACTATTCAGAACCAATTTCCTTGAAGGCGTCTGGCACTTTTCCAACAACGTCAAAGTTGGCTACTTCTTGTCTACAAATAATTTAGTTATTATTTATATATAGGATTTCTACGTGGTATTCTTTGTTGTGTCCATTGTGCATTCAAATGTACTATTAAATATGAGCTTTCTGATATCGGAAGCATTAAGTATGCCTTCCTTCAATTTTACTTCCTAGAGAGCTGAAAATTGGTCACAAACATAGTGAAAACAGGCACCTCTCTATTTAAAGCCCTGAAAATTGTTTCCAAGTTCTATATGGAGAGATGCTACAATTATTAGTGATGAATTTATGATATTTTCGGGTATAATGATCTTTGAACCAGCGGCCATGTGCTCTCGAGGTGGCCAGTCATTTTGAATTCAGTGAAGATCTCATTGCAGTCCCACTCACAAGTGTATATATTGCGGTCATATTGTTGAGTGAGCTATAAAATGAATGCTGACTTTCATCAGAGATGCATAGCAGGCATCTTAATAGGGCATAAGATAACACCACCTTTCTCCCACCCCTACTTTTTCTGGCTCCTTGCTCCTTGTTTCTTCCTTACCAATATGAATTATCTGCAGTAATCTAGAAGCTTGTAATTATAAGCTACCTTTATTACATTAATAAATTGATTGTAGTGATAATTACATAGATAAAAGAATTGAAGATGCATAGTTATATTTATAAAAGTATTGAGTTGATATGGATATTTACTATGTATGTATATAATTAAATGATTTAGAGATACCCTTATATTGATTGATATGATTTGAGACACTTGCGTGTATGTATGTAATTTTGGCAGGTAACTGCAATTTACAAGAGACAATGTATTCATTCTGTTGACTGTAGCTATCTGTAGGTAAACCTGTAAGAAAGAGAGAAAGATAGCTATTGCATATGTGTACTCGCCAAGATGCTCTTTCTAGCCCAAGGCAGAGACATACAAAATGGGGTAGATTTATTTGTCAAGTCACAGAATTTTTGTCCATGTGAATATTTCGGAAGGAAATTCGCCGATAGAAAATACAAAAGCTTAGGTGATCAAGTGAGGAAATGGCTGTAACGGGACTGTGGAACAAAACTAAGGAGCACACTCTAAAAGATATAGAAATGATTCTAAAAGGGAACTAAGATGTCAGAACCGGGAGGAAATATTTTATTACAGGCAAGCCGGAGTCAAAAATGTTATGCCGCCTATTCATTAGAATGAGCGCGAAAGTAAATGAGAAATATGCGTGCTATACCTATGAGAATGTTTGGCGATCTAAAAATGACTAAAGAAGGAAAGAGACATTACTTTATAAGTCCAGCATATAATAAATACGAAATGTATGACAGGCTGTTTCTAGGAAATAGTGAATGTCAGAAGGGGGAAAGCAATTTTAGCCAATGGCCATTGCTTAAAAATAAGCGAATGAGAAGAACTTAGTAATGTAATAAATATTTTAAGATAGCCAATGGTTAATTTATAAGTCTTGAATAAATTAATAAACAAGGGAATTTAATTTATTGAGGATCGTGGTGATAATATAGAAAAACGGGATGTGAGAGGGACGAAGACAATAGTGAAAGGAGTAAATTTTAGTGAAAGGAGTAAAGGTTAGTGAAAGAAGTAAAATTAGTGAAGGGAATTAAAGATTAGAGAAAGGAGTAAAAGGTTAGTGAAAGGAGTAAAAGGTTAGTTAGGAGCGTTCAGGAACGGATAGAGCTAGTGTAGGCCGGTCAGAGTATGTAATCAGTTTACGTCAGTGTAAGAGATTAAAGTAGGAAATATTGTATCAGTACAACAAAGTAATGAACAACGGCGAGCAGTCAGGTATTTATAACTGGTGTCCTAATTTGAATAAACCGTTTGGAAGAAATTAATCTCGTGTATTTTTGGGTGACACATTTCTTATTCCCGTGGATCAAAATTGATCCACAAAACACTTAAGAGACCCTGAGATTCATCATAATAGAACTGGAGGGGACGACTGAGCTAGGAGCCGGTGGAACAACGAGACAACTACTAGTAGTCAACAACAGAACCGCACCCCCCATACACACCTACCCGAAAACTACTTCATACAACGCAATCAACGTTGGGCATTAATAAAACACCCACACATAATGAACCACCTCCATCCCCTTTATCAAAACCGCTCAAAGCTTAAACAGTGTTCCAAATATCATATATCTTTTTATATTTGCTTTAAAAGTCCAAATATCATGTAGCAGTCCATTAAAGAAATATATTTTTATGTTTGTTTTAAAAATCCTTAAATAAAGTTATCTACAAATTCATATATCACATTAAAATGTGTTTCCGACCATCGTTTTGGATTTAGAACAATGTCATTACTCGAAAAACACATAAATTTCTTAAACAGATATTTAATTGCTGATCAGTGTTAAGAGCAAACAATGGTACATTTCTTGTAACCCGGCACTAAAAGAGTAAAGATACTAATAAATCTTCGGTCATTTATATATGTAAATATGCGATCTGGTATGTTCATCAAATTGTTCATTCACCACAAACGGATGGACATATTAAACGCATATTTATAACCGATGCATAATAAAACCACAGCAAGAGTTAAAAGGGAGGTTATACCCTTTCAAGAAAGACACCACCTTTCTAGATGACTCTTTGCCTCTTGGAGTAAGTTCATGTTTCAACAAACTCACGAAATCAGCTCACCGAAACAGCAGACGAAGCAGAACACGATTAATCTTTGTCAAGGGTTCAATCTCTCGTGTATTAAAGGAGATCAATTTATCAAGTTATCCGTTTCTGTTATGCTACGTAACAGATTTATTTTAACGTAGATTATACATAACGTTCCCCTGCCTTCCCAACATTCCTCAAGCCTGTAAACTTCGACATGGGACACTGTAGCCCTATTTAAGTAAACTTATTCACTCATCAAAAAGATCATTGTATTTCATAAGTTGAACTGCTACCTACCGGGTTCAGAAATAACTGTGTTTACCACCATAATGTCGGTCCTGGTTGTGTAGTGGTAACCATATTTGCCTCCTAAACTCAAGAGCGCGGGTTCTATCCCGGCCAGTATCGATGGATTTTTCGGGCTTAAAAATCCTTCGGAAGGGAAGTAAAGCTGTGGGTCTCGTGTTGTACATTTACGGCACGAAAATAAAGAGGCCTCTGAGCAAAATTTCTTCGCCCTTTCACGCCCTGAATTGAATGGGACGCTGATGACCTGAAATGCTAAAGAGCGTCCGTAAATAAACCAAATTAAAAAAAATATAACACCAGCAGTGACTAAGTATCACGGATGGATAGTTCTGAAAACCAATTTACTAAAATTTAAAGAAAGTTTGGTTCTCCCTCGGTCTATAAACAGTTTAGCTTTGGTGCTATGATTCTAACTCACGAGGATCTGCATGGGAAACATTTGTTAATTCCTGCTTTTTGTACGTTTCAAATGAAAAATTGCATATAAAGACTGTTTCAGCGGCAGCATAATACTTGAATGAAACAAGAGTTTACACACTGCAGTAATCATATTAGCTACAAAAAGCTACAGTTTCGACGAATTACGTACTAATGCGAATACTAGGACAAAGAGTGAGATGAGCATAAACATCATGGTTCAACTATTTTCATTTGCCTGTTTTTTGTTAAATCAACGCAGCAGAGATGGGATTCGCTCTTGAATGTGCTTTCTTTTTGAGAGGTACCTCTCCAAATGTTCTCTTTAATACAAATGCCAGGCAGCGTAACAAGCGAAAAGATACGGGCTGCGTTGCAAAACTGTGCAAAGGATTTTCATACCACCGAAATCTGCTGCCACAGATCTCATGAGTGAATGTATGCTTCAGAGCAATGGCACCTCGGTTCGAGTTCCCTTCTCTTCAAAGATAATTTGCCCTGTAGTAAATTAACTACTATCTTTTCAGTCATAATCGCTCCATTTATTTTGTGAAAGCACGATCGCAAGGTTTACTCATCAAATTTATTTATGACAAGTTCATTTATTTCGACTTATACACGATTCATTTCGTTATATCTCTTTACATTCCTTCAATACAGTCTCTCTCCTTCTCAACGACAGAGTGCCGACGTTTAGTGTGTTGCATCTTTCCATTCAAAGCATTTCCATTCTGTTCAACTGTCGAATAGCTCGGACAAAGGGGAGCTGGAAAACTCTTTCAGAAAAGTAAAACGGCTTCAGGGTGTTTTTTTTTTCAACTTTTGAAATAAATCCAAATCCTGATAGTAAAGTGAAGGAGGAAGCACTTCCATGCATATTTGATGAGCATTGTCATGAAGAATGAGTGATCAAACCACGAGTAACTCAGGTTGATTTCTAAAAATTTTTCTGCAGATTTTGCACGATGTCACGTAAACTGCTGGGATATTTGTTCCTTACCGGTGTCATTTTTTGTAATGATTTCTTGGTGATTAAAAGCAAAGACTAGCGTTAACTTGACATTTAATTCAACCCAGGCTCAAAGTCTCTAATATGCGTTTCACAAACAGGACAATTCGACACAGAATGCTTGAGCTTCAACGTCTATTCCATGTTGCGTCAGTTTGCAATGTTCTGGAGTTTCAACATCTGTTCAGCATTCAAGTGAGGGACCCGTGCGCACAAATGTCCTCTTCTGTCAAAATATGGTGGAACATCGTGAATTCAGAAAGTTTCGCACATTTCATACAGCTATCTTCTAGAAGTTCACATTTCAGCCATCTGTCTTCGACCTTCTTGCCGCCATCGTTTATGCTGATACGAAAACTATCAGCCCTCACGAGCGCTACTATGGTCTACTGTGAATTCACCATGCACTTCGCTCAAAGCACTATGGAATTCTGCGCATTTTTTACCGAATCTTAATGAAGTACCTGTTATCTTCAACAGTCACAGTATCCATTATACCTACTGGCTCTTGTTATCTTTTCAAGCATTGAACTGCAACTGACGTAATTTTATTAGTGGTGCATCATTCAATCCCCAGTACTGCTATTTGTGCATTATTTATGAAATGATCCCCGTAAATGTAGTTCTATTTATCAAATAGGAGGAAACGACGTGTGAAATATATGCTAATACAAAATATACGGTTATATCTAGAAATGTCCTTGTGTATATTATAATTATGCGCACGTTTCCATTTTATTTTTATAGTTCATTACATGTTAAAATAATGCAATGTGCATCATTGGTACATAAAAATTTGGCTGCATGGACAAATTTGCATTTTAAAAAAATTCGGGATTCATTCACTTTCAACCCGATATTTTCTGGCAGCTTTCAAACGAAAGCACCCAATTAAATGGCATTTGACCTGGCCAAACATTGCTGTATGGAAAGCATGATCATTTCATACCAAGAGTAAATATTGTTTGCATTAGCATCAAGGAATGTTCTCATTCTCCAGATTCCGGTCACAGTCTAAATTTCTTACTGAATGTTTTCTTGTTCTTCCACGAAAGTCCATTACTTTTTGCGATTAATTTTTCATTTTAACATGCACTATAAGAAGAAATTTGATAATGAAATGTCAGATGATCATGCTGGCCAAAGTCTTAAGTACTCTTCACTAAGTGCAACCGTGGAATAGTATCCATAAGATATTGTCTTACAAAAGTTCCTCTTCAGTTTTCTACTGCTTTCCTTGCTTTTCCAGTTCGGACTTCTTGTATAAAACGAAAAGTGGCAAGATTGAATTCCACCATATCCTGGGGCTTAGACTATATTATTTTCCTTCAATGTATTTGCTGAACTGAATTCGAATGCCCTCTTTTTGCGCTTAAATTTATTAGAAGATAAAATAAAATACGAGTCCCTTTAGTCTCCTTTAAGGATAAGCGCAGGGGAAGCGTGGCTTTTCGGTTTTAAAATGATCAAAGGAAAAGAAAAAAAAAAATGGCAACTAGGTGTGTTATGGGTCACAATTTGATTTTTTCTATCCTTCCATCAGAGATGTAGACATAATTAACAAGTGTGGCCGAAATAGCTATGACACGGATTGACGAACAAGAGGTGTTCGAATCCAGTCCCTGAGTGAGATGTTTTAAGGTTTCCCTAATTTCTCGTTAATAGCTAATGTCATGGAAGTGCCCTAAAATTAGAACCTGAAACGCTGTTTTATTTCCCAAAAACCCTTTCCAAAGTATAATTTCATCTCATGTTTCATCAATATTATTTGTCTATAATGCCTCAATAGTGTTTTTAGTAGTGGCAAGCGTATCTTTATTGTTATGAAATTATATATACACATTACAAATATATTTTACACATGGGTTATAGGCCGTACATGGCTAAGTATGATACACAATTATGTAGAGGAACCAATAAAGCAATATTAATAATAATAAATATTTTTTAAAAATGTCAATAACAACATTTACAGATATATGAATGAAAACGTATAGCATATTATTTATAATTATACTAGTTATTGCGTTCTAACACTGAAAATCAGAGCTATACTTCTTCATAACATACGAGAAAATGAAAACACAAAATAAACAGATCCCCAAATTCAAATAAGCTGAAAATTGCTTACATTACTTGAATATAAAATCTTTAAAAGAGGTTGAAATGGTTCATTCTGAGTGAGTCATCGTAATATCGATCGCTCTCACAGTCGACTGATAAATACTGAGTACTTAACAAGCAAGGTCACGTTGATTAATATATTAGCGGGTGGATTATTGGATTGGAATGTTGGAGACGGAGAATATTTCGGTGCTTTAGCCATGCTCAACGGCTGGCCGTTTGCACTTGCGCCTTTAGTGGAGAGATTTTCGACCACTATGTGTAAGCATATTGTAAATATAATAAGCCCTATAGCTACTCTAGAAATACTACCCAAAAGGAATAAGAGAATACTTTAATAAAATTCAAGGTTAGTTTTAAATACAATTGACTACTTATAGTCGCATCCTTAAGCAATAAATGTAAATTGCTGCATATCTAAAATAAATATAACTTGTACTAAAGGTACACGAACAATGTTGGTAGTAAATTATTAAAAATGTACAATAAAAGAGTTTAAAACAGGTGTTCATGAGATGTGGCTAATTTTACTACCGGTTAGTATTAAATTTGAGCACAGCAACAATATTTAACTGGGCTATAACGAATTTACTTCATATCGCAAAGAACAAACAATTCAATAAGTAGAAAAGAAATAACTACTATGAACTGCTAGTGCAAGAATAATCCAAAAAACACTTAGCGTTCTATAAGTCAGCTAAGAAAACACTATTAAATTTAGCTTAAAGAAAGGTATTGCTTTAGAGACTACTAAAATTTAAAAACTTTATAAACCTACTGTTCTGACAACTTAAATACCTGGATCACTGGCTACATAGTTGAGAGGCTTCTTGTAATTTTTAAATAATTATTAGACCGAAAAAGTAGTCCCCCCTGAGCGCCTTGACTACCTCTGTTCAAAAAGAAGTGGAACACGCATCTCTCTAGTGCTAGCAGATACGTACGAAGGCCCATTCTCTTAGAAGTTCCTGAAATGCAGGCGTACTCGTATTAGTCAATAAGCTACCGCTTTCGCTTTCTAAAGTCCCCATTCGAGAAGATACTATAAAAGGAATGTATGGAAGTAAAATTATTCATTTATGTTGACTGGTTGCCAAATCGGCAAAATATATAGGTGCGACTATTCTGTACATCAGTGAGGAAATTTTTGATCTTATAATCGACGTGTAATGATTATACGACACCAGTTACATCAATTCTTGTATAGATCCCCATGTAGCAACTACCACACATCATGTATTATCGTTAACGTTTCTTTATATAAAAACTCACAGGCTAAGTATTTGGGGAAAATGTTGTGAACTAGACTCTAAAGGTTCTAGACTCTAGACTCTAAATCAGTTAGTGATTTAAGAGTAGTGGGTTCGAATCCATCATGACATTTGTGGATTTTGATGTTCCAATCTGTATTACTTATTATTGATCACATTGTCATTCAACGCAACCATTTTGTCGGAGTCTAGTGCGGTTGCCATTATTCATAAAGGATATGAAACAGGTGTAAGGATTGATCTCCACAGTTGATGCTGATCCAATTAATTAATAGCATCTTACTAATCACCGATGATGAATGATACTACAATATATTGTTATAAAAGGACGTGATACATGGTTTAATCTCTCACTAATACAAGATGAAGCTTTATACCTGTAGCAAACCATGCAGCGGTGTATGAATATTTCTATTCCATTGAGTTAACTTCTGCGGAAAACAGCATTATTTTAAACTCGAATCCTCACAATACTCCTCAAGTTATAGGGCGTAAAGCTCAAAGAAGCTCCCTTTTCCGAGATTTTAAAAACACAACTTTATGTCTTGTTTTGTAATTACTTCTATATCATTCGAAAAATTAATTCCCAAGGTTTTGTTACGAGAGAAATTGTAGAAATACCTTGCGATTCTCGCGGAGATGTCAGTCATTTGCATTTATTTCGCAACTTAAACTATAGGATATAAGAAAGGTAAAACAATGAGAACTAAATTAACAAAATAAATTAAAGATCTCTTATCTATGATACGCTTTAAATTTACCAATTTTTTTCGTTTATTAACTGAAAGTCCAATATTTGGAAATTAAAACAAGCACCAGAAAGTTAATTATTGAGAAAATAGCATTTCTTTGTCTGTGTTCTACCTCATGTAGGGCATTTAAGGAACGAAGTCAAGTATACACTAAATGAAATACACAAATAGCTATATTTATTTTTTTCTACTCAGCAAAATGGTCCATTTGAACTCCTGCAGACGAAGAAAGCATTCTAGTGATGGGGTATATTGCACCAGGGCAGATGTCACCAATGCAGTCTAAACTACTATTGAAGATCATTTCTCCACTCAATCCTTTAGTAACTTTGCAGTTTGGGACAACCCGTAATGGAAAATAATATTAAGCTTAATTTATCAATATAACAAAGCTTACGGTCGCATCTATTTCAATAACTACGTTCTTAAAAGACAATAGTGAAGTCTTTCATCACAATGAATATCCTAACAAAATAGAACAGTTTCGGTTATTATTTTGACGGCAGAATGACGTTTCTATGAGATGCATTATCTGTGGGCATTACATTCGCAGTCTATTCATTGAACACATTGCTGCAAGGAAGCCATTCTTGAGGAAGATAAAACAAACATGAATGAACAAATGCAGTTAAGAGACAAGAAGATTCAATAATGACAAAGGACGCTAAGACTAATAAGAGTTCGAAATACAGGGGTCATACAAAATAATGTGAACACTCACGTAATATGATGTAGGAAAACTTTATCTTTTATAACAGCTCCTGTACTTCTCAGAATTTTGCATGCAGAATCTTCATGGTGGCTAATATAATTCTATATCATTCCTCAAAAAGAAACTGCTCCAATTCCTTGAGATTTAGTGGAGGAAGGTAAAGGAAGCAATCTTTATTTTTCAACAGAGACCACAACGGCTAGATAACCTTAAGTTGTACAGCTGTTCTCAAATCAATCTTGGACAATTCCAACTGTATGAATGGGGGACATAATTCTGTGGGATGGCGTCTCCTATTGCGCCATTGAATGGACATGGCTACGTAGAATATTTTCATTTATCTTAATAGTTACATTTCCTTTCAGTGTGGCAATAGGACTCTCTGAAAAACCATGATATGACCAACCACATGACAGAACCTCCATCATGTTTTGCCGTTGCAAGAAGAAAGTTTGTGTGTTTCTGCCGATGTTCTCCACACATAAGCACGTACAGGGGTGAGGAATAATGTAAAACTTAAATCGTCAGACCACATTACAGATATCCCTTTGCTGGATAGTTCAGGTTTTGTGCTCCTACATTACAAGAGATTTGGTAATAGCAGCTATGGCACGAATAGTTTGTTATGTAGTTCCCAACACACTGGTTTAGTAGACACTGTATTCTCTACACGCTTATAGTTCTTTAGTGCTAGTGGTCTGCTTATGACAGGCAACAATCCTCCTTAATGCTCTTCTCTCCCTATCCTACCGCCACGGGTGGCCGAGGTCGTTAAGACCAGACTCGTGAGCGGGAGGTCTGGGGTTCGAATCCCGCCAGGATCGTCCTCCCTTAACTGAGGTTTTTTCCAGATTTTCCTCAGTTTTCATAACTGGAAAATGCCGGGGAGGTACTCTAAACTTAGGCATGGAACGCTTCCTTCCTTAAAAAAACCTTTCCCAATTTATCATTTCAACTCGTGTATCACCAGTGCTCACCGCCTGTGGTGTCACAATAGTAAAAACGGCGTTAAACACCATTCAAAAAAAATTCCCTATCCTTTAATTTCTCTTTCTGCAACTATTACGTTTAGCAAAAGTTTTCCCACGAACTTCGCATGTTGTCATTACTGTAAACAATGTAGCTCTAGCTACACCTGTTACCTTTGCAATCATTGTAATGGATGCACCAACAATTTGTTCCCTTCGGAAGTCTGTAAGGTCTAACATATGGTTTATCAACATGTCACAGCAAGAATCACAGGCTTAATAATAACCCAGATCGATAGCAGCAATGCCATGTTACAAGGAGAAAACAAAAGGTGTGTTCTTTGCATGACAATCTAGTCAGAAAAAAATAGATAATGAAATATTTATAACAAGTGTTCATATCATTGAACTATTTGCTAAAGATTATGCGCAGAAACCACGCGCAGCCCGCTAGGTTGGGCTGTGGATGGGATGGAAGAAGTGTACAAGTATATTTGGCTGCAGTAAAAATTCTGAGAGGCGATGTTAAAAGATGCTTTAATAATTGCTCAGCATTGCAATTCAAAAACGCATCTTTATGATATAAATCCGTACGTTTAACATTATATGTAAAGCTTATATGCAGGGCCCAGACCTTATGCCCTAAAATGTTAGAAATATGCAAGCATGTGTGACCTTAAACTGGGGAAATGAGCCAAAATTATGATATAAACACTACATTTTCTGGTGCATTTTACACTCTTATCTTTGTCCAAAATGAAATTATGCTGAATACTTTAAAACATAAGATATTAACTTATTTATCAAAATTTGCATTCATTAGATAACACTCAACATTTCATACAATACATGAAATATTACAGGATGTTGAACGGTTACAGATAATTACAGTAACAAATGACATACATGTTAAATCTTCCTTTTATCGCCACTAGGCATTGATTTGTATCGGAAAAAATCCCGCTCCATATCGCAAAATGTTATTGAGGCATATTTGAAATATATTTGATAATTACTGTTGAATTCAGGTTCACCCTCATTAAATGTTGTTGCAAGTATCTTTTCTATATACCCTACCCTTCTATTTCACACAAAAACAAATTTGTGCAAATATTTTACAAAATAAAATTGAGAGAAATTACAAGCAACAATTAAGGAGTGTGCAAAATCCGTTTCTGATACGAATGTAATCAAATTGATGAAAAGAGAATAAAAATGACAAAAATTTAAAATTTCAAAATATGATATTATATGACCAATAACAGGCACACAGTTTTAACCAGTTTAAGTGAAATAATACTCATTTAAACGTTGTAATGGAAATAACAAAATGAAAGAAAGAAACGACATGTCATAAGTATTCGAACCTACTTATAAGTTTAATTCTTTCTGCACGCCCAGTACTTTTGGTTGGTTGCTTTTATTTAGCCTAACGAAAGGGCAAGCACTGCGCAGAGGAAATTTAACACAATGTTTTCTTTTTGTAAATCTTCTGCTGGTTCTGTTGTCTTCCCGGACGTTCCGTGCTGACGGATATTTGTTTTCTTTCAGGATTTGTTTGTTATTGAATTGGACTTGCGTTTTCCCTCTGATGAATGCTTGGAATGCCGAGGTCAGTCCAGTTTAAAGTGCAGAGCTGTGTGGTTGTGACAGTGCTCCAAAGAAGTGGTAAATGTGACGAAAAAGGGTAAAGCGTTGTGGTAGTATATTTTTTAACCTTTTCATTGATGGAATAAAAGTGTTCCGTTTAAAATTAGTGGATAAACGCCTTAAACAAGTATGTCTAAGTCTGTGTGGGTCACCCGTTATATGGTCAAGCTCGGCAAATCGTTTATAACGTTGTGGAATTTTTAAAAAGACAAAAGAAGAATTACGCGCTCTCTTATAACGTTATTGAATCAGCTAGCGTAGCCACAAGAGATTCAAAAGCGTTAATAACGCGAATTACAAAAGAAGAATAAACAAACATCTGTTGTGGCTAAGGAACTTGTGCTAGTTCCGCCAACGAAAGGTAAAAATTTGGTTCACAAAAAGAAAACAGAAATAGATGAATTAGCAAAATCTGAGTGCGACATTTAGTACATACAGCTTATACAATACCTAAAGTGGTGCCTATTATAGCAAATGCTGTATTTATGGAAAGGATTGAACATTTAAATAGTGTTTAACGCCCGTGTTTATTGCTGAGGCACCACAGGGGGTGGACACTGATGATACATGAAATAAAATGATTAATTGGGAAAGGATAATTTTTTTAAAGGAAGGAAACTTTCCAGGCCTAATTTTAGAGTACCGCCCCGGCATTTGCCATTTATGAGGACTGAAGAAAACCTGAAAAATAAACTTCAGTCAGGGAGGACGGTCCTGGTGGAAATCGAACCCCAGACCTCCCGCTCACGAGTACGCGCCTTAATGATCTCGGCCACCCGTGGCGGTTTATGGAAAGATACATATTAGATTGCAGCAGCGAATATCTTACAGTATTGCAGAGAAAACTGGGATTTAGGTGGAAAAAATGCCACTGCAAAAGAAAAATATTTATTGAGAAACCAGGTTTGTAGCCTAACATGTGCTCTATCTCAAAGGCATTCAAAATTAGAGAGTACATGGCAAGAACGTTGTATATTTAGATGATTTTAATTCATTACAACTTCCTGGCAATCTCCAGAAAGACTGGGTGTTTTGGCACCTATTAGGAAAATTCCTCCGCCAATTATTGGGCATGCAGCAGGTGAAGCTAGTTTTATAAAAAAGGATTACTTATTTTTAAATCACTTTAGAAGACAGTCGACTACCATGATTACATGAACTATGAAACATTTAATAATTGATTTGTCATCAGCATAACCCAAACCTATCTTCCAATGCGGTTTTGGTTATGGATAACACCAGCTTAACCGGCATTCAACTTCAGAATCCCTAAAATTAAACATTTAAATAGCTTAAAAATAATGTTAAATATTTTCACTTTGATATTAATATGCCGAAATTTGACCTCATCCTTGTCAACCAAATCCACAAAATATATATAATAAACACGAAACTCCGTGACAATAGTATCCTCCATTTATGTCTGCTACCATGTCATGTTGTGAACATATGCTTAAAATTGAAAAGAAATAGTGAGAAATAGGGCATGATTTGACGATTCATAGACAGCTTGATTATTAGAAAAGATTAAAACGTTTTAGAACATATATACACAAAGAAATATTTGTGCGTTAAAAAATTTGTATTTAATGTCCATTATATAAGGGGTCACGCTTTACATTCTTAAAGTGATTATATAGGCACTGGAATTCCTAGGCACTTAAAGCAGAATAATGTGGAATGAAGGTTATGTTGGTGCTGGGCTGTAGACAACAAGTGGGAGGTACAATAGGTTACAAATAGATTACAAATTATCCTCTCTCCTTATGAGTGTCCGTCAACAGATCTTGCTTACCAGGTCACTTTGTTTGTATTTAAGTGTATCTAACTTTATGTTAAGTGTTTAAGAATTCCGACGCCTACATCATATTGACAACTGACAGCTTTTTGTACAAAATACATAACTATATTAAAAGTCAGTAATAAATATGGTACTGTAATAATAGTAATTATAAAACAAACTTATTGAAAAATTCAGTAAACTGTTACGTACATTATTTTTATAAAATCAAGTACATAACATTGTCTAAAACAAACCAACTTTCAGAAAATGTATACTTTCAAAAGCGTATATATTTGAAATTGAATGCATAGAGGAAAATTTCTCCAACTATTCTCTAAAATAAAAAAAAAAAAAATGCAAAGAAAAATACATTAAGTTTTACATTTCTTTTATATTTTGTTTAACTACGTAACCTGCTACATGAGTAACCTAAGCTATGACTATTTTATAGTGAGTAAAAACCTATTTAAGGACTATGGATTGAAAGAAAATCACTGCAAAAAGTGCATTCAAACAATTAAGTGATTAAAGCAAACAAGAAAGATTTCAACACATGGAACAGGAGTAGTCTAAAATGTGAAGAAAAAACGACCATCGTCTTCTAGAATTATTTGTAATTCACATGGCCAGTGGGCAAAGACTGCCGCTGAAGCTATTCGCAATATTAATATCATACGATGCAGTGATAACATTATTAGATCAACGAAATATTAAACATCTCTTTGTAATAAAAGTTATTTTTTAAACACAACATTGGGTAATCCATTTATTTTGGAAATTTCTACAACCAAGGCTTTCTTTCCAACCGCTTTCTGTTACCATTGTAATCTTCACCTTTGAGGTGATGAAGATTAAATACAGCTCTCACAGCATGATACCAGCAATTTACCCGGACCAAATATAATTATGCATTTATTTGGTTATTATTTAAGTGTCAAATTGCTATTAGTTTATGTGCGCCTTTTTTCTCCATCCGTTATTCCTCAAAAGATGGTAAATTTTATACATTGATTTTCAAGGCCTGAACTGCGCTCTGGAGATGAAATTCGATCGTGAATTCTATCGGTAGGAATTCTTAGTACTGATGGTTGCCAAGACTAAGCCAATAGTTTACTGACGAATACTGGTTTTAATCCTTTTACTGCCTGGTACTCCATGAACAGGCCAATTAAAACAGTTCTGAAGCGAATTTCACATTATAGAACTTATGCTGCATCACATTCAAGAACATATCAGCGATTTTAATAATTAATATTTCTTATTTCGCGCTATTTATTTTATCCTGCATTTTATTTTAGTTGAATAAATTTTCCTTACAAAAGATAACTAAGGATTTAATAATAAAGTAAAAATAGCTGCTTACTGTACAATATTGTGCAATATTTCAAACCGTTTGTGTTCTTTCCTAAGGGCAGAAAACAAGTGAAGTATTGAATATCGAAGGTACTGTAGAGTGTGAAAGCAATGTAAACAAGTCACTTGGGAAAATGATTGGGGAGGGTAATTAGTAAGCACTTTACCCATCACACTCCTAGTTTTCCAATATCGTTCACATTTTATGATACAATATAAGATAGTGTATCTCTGAAGGTGATCTCTATTCATGACTTCTTGCTTGTGATACAGAACACAGAATGGTTCATCACAGAATGATTCCAATTCGATGCTTGCACAGACAATCATGTGCAACGGTTACTCGAAAAAAATTGCCAGAGTGGTCTTGCTAAGGTACAGAATATATTGATTCCATGGTTTGGTAGATATTCACTATGTGAGTTCTTGTCCCCATGTATCCCAGAAGAGCTTCTTGATGTATTGGTATGAGATATCTCTGCTGATTGCAAAATATTGATACCTTTCTTAGCAAGGAAGTCAGTTTGTTCATTGCCATAAATGTAACAGTGTTTTGTTTTACTTAGTGATGCGCCAGGTTTTGTATTTAGCTTTGGCCTTTTCTAGTCTCACTTGACATTGAATTTAATATGAATCCTGTAGATTGTATTGCTGCCGTTGAGTAAGAAATAAAACAGATATATAAATCTTTCTAAGTGGATAGAAGATTGACACAGTGCAGTGCGGATGACATTCACTTGGCCATGTGCTGTTCTACAGGATTGTAGAAGGCGAAATGTTCGCAGTAAACAGCTGCACCCGCATTAATAAATCCATTGATTTGAGACCCATATGTAAACATTTGCAACCAGCTGTCTCTTAGATATTTGGTATACATCGTTTCCAGAGCAAGGCGTTTTAAAATTTCAGCATGTTATTTTTACTATATTTTCCTGGAATTTGTTGTAATTCCAGTGAGTTAGGTGGTTTTCCTAGCTTCAGGTTTGTAGTTCTGAATGGAGTTTGTTTTTTGTACATGTTTACTCCTTTCATTGCGTCAATCGGAAATGTGTACTATGGCACCAATTTTAGTCTCACAGTCCGGTTTTTTTTTGTTTGCTCTAGTATATTCATATTACGTTGGAGCGGTGTTACAAAATTCACAGCAATTGAATATTACTGAATAAATATATTTTTGGTAGGAGAATACAAACATATAAGATTTAAACAAATGGTTTATATGCTTTGTACCATCTCTCTATATCTAAGGCAATCTTGAGGAACATGAATCGCAAACGCATCAATAAGAGTTAAATTGAACCTATCACCAAAACCCTTAAAGCGGGACAGCACTTTGGCAACCGGTAAGGGAAACTTGGCTTTCACAGAACGCTAATGATTTTACGGAGGTAATTGACAGTATTTGTTAAAGCAATATAAAATGGTTTACGTAGCTTACAAGATGACATATATACAATTGGGAGACACATTTAGCAAATGAAGTGATCTTAAATTTTGTGGTTAAATTTAGGCTGTGGAACAAAAACCATGGGACATTTAGCACACAGGTTTTGCATTTAGGGCGTTGGCGCTTGTTAATGTGGATGGAAATAAGTTGTGGCTAAATATAATTATAAGTTTGAGATATTCTGAAAGGAATGGCGAGGTACAATTGTGGAAAAATATCTCCAAGACGAATGCATTAACAAAGTGTCAAGGCATTTTTCAAATTAGGATTGGTGCTCTCAAATTCCAGCGATATATTCATTTTATTCAAACTTTGAGTTTGATTTGGAGCTTTTTCTGCGCTGGGATGATGCGGAATTGTAATATTTAGGAAGAATATATTTGGTCTTACAATTTTTGTGCTTGGTTCTTAATATAGACATCAAGATGCGAAAAGTTGTTATAAAGACAGCGGCCACGGATTCAAAGATATTGTAGTATCCAGAAGAAGGTAATATCAGAATGAAGATTAAACGGGTAGATTTAATGTGCACGGACGTCATTGCACACAGAGATATTAATATCCTGGATAGCTGTAGCAGCGATGAAGAAGTAAGAGGTAAACTTAATTGAAAATTTGAAGTTATAGATTAGGAAGGAATTGGTCGAGAGGATTCTTAGCTTTGGTCCAAAGCACGAAAATAACAATGTATCTCACCCAAAGCGTTGCTTCTGAATTCCTCCCCTATGCGAGCCATAAAATAAATTGTATTCTCCCTTTGAAGAATGCAAGCGGCTCAAAATATTGCGCTATTTGTTGGACACTTTTAATTCTTTTGTTTATTCTTGTATCTCTAGTTTTTATTATTTGCGATATATTATTATTTGCTAGCTACATTCTTTTTCATATATAATATTACACATGTCATTAACACAAGATAGTACATAAGAACGCTATCGGACAAATATAAACATTTCTGTATTTACTGCCTGCGTGAATAAATTTACTCACACCACGGGATAAACTTCTAATTCCCTTTTATGCCAAAATAACACACTACACATTCAAATAAAATCGTACTAAAAGATGAAAGATGTATTTCTACATATATGCAGAAACAGTGAAATTCGAAGCAGAAAAGTATAAATACGATAAAAAAATTATCATATAGTTAACCTGAGCTATTTTAAAAACTGGTAATATGTTGCAAAACTTATCAATATTTCCATGCATTATATTTACTAGAATCTCCTCCTTGAATAACAGTAAATACTTTTATCTTACACTGGCATGGCGTTATCCGTTTCTATCCTGTAACACCAAAGGCTACAACCATATCGGTGTTCCCAAAGTTCGTAGGTCAGTAGTTGCATAATTATGATGGATATTTTAGTTGAATATAATGTTTGTATTTATACCAGGAAAACTTTTTAAAACACAAATAGTTTTTGATATCTAAACTGAGGGCGCCTGCTTTTTGGTTGCTGAACACGATTTGGTATTTTTGTCTTTTGCTTGTCATAATTTGTAAGCCGCTTTCTTTTGAGTTTATTTCCTTCTAGGCTACGGACTTCATCATTGGAAGTTACGCCATGATAACAAGAAGAATAAATAATTTATTTCAATAAACGAATAGTTTCGTTATAAAAATTAAAAATACATAGTTACCAATTATAAACTATATTTGACTCAGTTTTATCATAGTTACACATTTTTGATGTAGTAAAGATGGAACAATACTCTTCACAAATGCTTGGTTGAAATTCTCCTTCATTTTGTCTCATAAGGGATAACTTTTGAGAAAATAAACAACTATATACATGGAAAGTTAGCAATCACCTATATCATTTTATCTGGATATTAGCAATCATACAATCAACTATATCATGAAAGGTAACGCTTTCCAAGCTATATCAGTATATTAGTTTTAAGTATTGTAGTTATAAACTCAAATATTATGTAGATGTAGAGGGGCTTATATTTTATAACTTCTTACAATGGACATTTTACCTCCTACAAAAATGCGCGGGGCATTTTTAGAATCTTACTTTTATTTCAGGAAAGCTAAAACTGTTTTACAATATGAAACAATTATCGTGTAAAGAAAAAAAATACAGGATTTATTGGGGAGTCTTTGGTTGTAGATAAATTGAACGAAAATAAACTTGTGCAAACGTTTTTCGTGCTGTGAATTTTTAAATACTGTAACAGTAAAAAACTGTAATAATATGTAATGAGGAACAAAGAAAAATATATTGTTTAAAAATACACCAAAAGTTAACGTTTATTATACGAAATTCAAAAAGAATTTGTTCCAATATTAATGAGTAATGTTTTCCCATTTTAGTTCATACACTCCATAAAAAGGTTTTAAAATAAAATTAACTTTTAAAATGGGCATACATGATTTATTGAATTAATTAAAGACATAGATTTTGCTACTGTTAAGTTGCAAACCCTGACACCCATGTCTCTTGCTAAAAATCAATAAGTAAAATCTAAATGAAGCATTTTGTATTTTTATCACACTAACATACACACCGTATACATCAGCATACAGCGATGCATTTTAGATTTTATCAAAATCCGAACATATTTATATATCCTGCTAAAGTATTACTCTTTATGGAAAAAGCTTTTCATATTTATTACTTTTCGGAAAATGATTGTAAGGAACAAATAAAAATGCAATGGAGTTGAGAATGCAATTACTACATAAACCATAATGTATTTTTATTGCAATCAAGAAACCGTTATTTTGTAGGTTGTTCACACTGGAATTAAACGCGAGTGCTTTGATTTAAAATCCGCAATCACAGAAGGAAATGTTCAGAGGTTCATTATAAAGTTTAACACATACGAAAATGGGGTAAGCGTTCAACAATTCCGCTGCAGTGAGAGCAATTTGCTCAGCTCCTCTTCTATTGGAGTATCGATGTATGATCAGTAATTACATACAACGGATAAAATTATCTGATATATTTAAGTGACCAAGCAGTAGATATACCGAAGAAGTTCCGTCGCTCCAGCAGAGGAAAGTAGAATTTGTCGCAAAGTGGAATCTGTGAAAATTTCTCCGGGTACTTTGGTTTCCCTTGTCATTCATTCCAAAAGCTGTCCCAGAGTTACTTTCACACACTCTTTATCACCGAGTACACAGAGTCTCGAATTTCGGCGCGCAGTTTAAAAGTGGATTACATATGCCGCTTGCTTTCAAAATTAAGTGAATAGGAATTATAAAACATCACTCTGCACAAGCTGCAGCCTATAATTAAGTCTTCAAAGCTTAAAAGTTGTAGTTGAAATTTAACCGACATTCACGTTTCAAATGTTGGAAGAATGGAAATAAACAATGCTGCCAAAGGACAACGGCTCATTGTGTGTTACTTGCCGACTGTCAGAACATTTAAAGGTATGAATTAGAACTTATTGACAACTTTGAGGAGTACATTAATTGGTATAACGATACCTTCTCGCCATACGTATGAAAAACAAAATCATAAGTGGATGGATATAATTTAAACGACACTGGGCTTAAATTTTCAAAGTTCCACATTTTTGTATGGATTTTTCTGAAACTTTTACACTTATTGCATAGCTGTTAAGTTAATATATACAAAAGGTCATTCAAATTTGGTAAATACTTGCGAGCTAAAAATTTCACAAAATTTTATTACGTAAATATGTCGCATAATCAAAATGTCCCTCGCGGTTCATGAGTAGAGCACATTGGTTGGCATTTCCGCAATTGGAGCTCCAAACCCTATATAAAAATTTTGTAGAAAGATATTTAAATCACTTTGATGAGTGCACTGTGATACTTGTTTAAACCTATAAGAAATTTTAATTTTTAAAAATGATTATTAATGTTAGCATGCTTTTTGTAATAAAGAATGATAAATGGATACTGATCCGCATTCTGGTAAATTTTAATTAAATTTAAACAAAACTGTAACGCCTGGAAAATTTTGAATATGTGAAAATGAAGTTTTGGGAAATACGCTGTTTTATAAAAATGTATGCTGGGAAACTGTGTGATTTAAAAGGATACATGGAGCTCTTTAATTTGCTGTACAGCCCGAAGGAGAGGGAGGAAACATGCAAATATTGACACACTGTTTTTTTTAATTGTGTTTAATGCCCGTTTTTATAACTGATAGTGGACATTTAGGATATATGAGATAAAATGATAAGGTGGGAAAGGTTTTTAACGAACGAAGCGTTCAAGGCCTAAGTTTACGGCACCGCCCCCCCCCCCCCCCCCCAGAATTTTCATTTATGAGGACCGAGGAAAACCTGGAAAAAGCCTTAGTCAGGGAGGACGGTCCTGGTGGGATTCGAAACCCAGAATTCCTGCTCACAGGTTCGCGCCTTAACGACCTCAGCCACCCGTGGCGGTCTTGACACTCTGTGGAGCCCAAAGGTCCAAGGAACTATTTGCAGTAAAAAAGATTTTTGATTTTTTTTTGTCCATTTTGGTTAAAAATTAGTCCCAGTGTCCCTTAAAAACAAAAAAAAAAAAATCTGATTTAAAGAATTTAGATTTTAGTATACAGATTGATTTCAGTATGACTTTGAAAAAAAAAAAAAAAACTCCTCTAAATGCTACGAGTTATTTGGAAAAAACACAAATGACTGAATATCATGCAACACTCTGTATGTGTGTAATTAGTGTATAGAAAAGGCTTAAAAAGTGGCATACTTGTATTTGTATTAAGCATACATATATATTCAGAATGTTATATAACGAAACAGGTGATAAGTATCTTAAAGGCTTTTGACGATTTTGCATCCATATTGTTATTTGGAACAACAAAACAGTAACAGAAAATGTAAAAGTACATTACTACAATTAAAGCTGATTGCCACAAGGAACTATCTATGTAAAGGACACGAATATCAACAATATATGTTGGCTAAACGTTTTACTCTTACTCTCTAATTAGTATCAGTCTTCGTAACACCAAAGGCCATTAACAAACCGTCTAATTATGCATCTGGTTTGCTGTTTCTCCATAGAATTTCTCTCTGCGGGTAGCTAACGACAATCTCGCAATCCCTTATATCTGTGTCATAAATGTAAATGACAGTACTCTCAGCCAAGCTAAGCCACCGAGTGCCATGGAACGCCATCTCTTCACTGCAACTCATGTAGCTTATATGATTCAATCGAACTGGCCGTTTTTCGGCTTGATGATCCTGCGTTATGAGTGCGATCAATTTTTATTGCCCGAGGCTTTGGCTCTGAATTGCGCCTCTCTGCCATAAGCCGTGTGCCAGAGCAGAAATATCAAATTAGCACTTCACCATGCCTCATTCCAACAGTTCTCGATATGTGAGCGATATATAGGGTGCACATCCGCGCCTTTTTACAGCTGATAGGGAGCACTGCGCTGACAAAAAGTCCGCCACACATGGCACAAATAAAAAATGACAAAAGGGTGAGTTTGAATTACGAGGAAGAAACATTTCGTATTAAAACAGAGGTTTTCGTTTACAACATAGTTCCTCAGTTCAAACAAAGATTTGTGTAGAACTGTAAAGAAAGGCTCTAAAATGTATCAAATTCACCACTGGAATATTTTCAATGGTTATTATAATACAAAGTAGGTTGATGGCATTTTTCCCTGAAACTGAAATTAGTCACCCAGCTCTTTATGTTACTTTGACATGATACAAGTAACAACAATGTTGTCACATTAGTGTCAGCTCTTTCAGTTCTCTTTAGTACCATAAAGAACGGGTTACGGAACTGAGTAAATTAATTATTCACTAATTCCTTATTTATTTTTATAACACCTCTGATATTCTTAATATATTCCTAGCTTCTCCTTAATCTCTAATGTATAAACGTAACAATATACCTTTCTGCTTTTTTGCTGCAGAATTTTCCGCCTCACTGAAACACCTGTAGACTAGGCCGCTATTTTGCTTGTTGTATTCGCATTCCTTCATAAAAATATTAGTTTTGACAGAAATGTAGACCAAAAGATTTGATGTTATAACTAATTTATCTCCTCAGGCTATAATTAACAAAAAGGCGTACAAAAACCGAAATGTTCATTTATTAAGCGGTGCTACTTCGCTAACTAATTTGAGAGTAGCAAGGCTGATCATATAATAAAAACTATTTTCGCCACATGATTTGATTGGCATCCACTATACGCTTATGATGCACAAATCATTGACACTGGGAACTCCGTGGGAGAGGCGAAGCTATTGAGATTTATACCGCATTTTACAATAATACCGAGAGCTACCTTGACCTGTGTTTGCAGCTAAGAGCCAAAGCCATGCCAGGCTGATGGACAGGAAGTGGCAGTGTGCTGTTACGAGAGCAAGCATTATTGCAACTTAGTTTGCGGAAGAGAGCACTAAATCTCAAGTATTGCGTAATAAGCTATTTGTGCGCCAATGCTTGTAACACTGAATATAGTGTATTGCATTCAAATGTCATTATTAGAACAGGTAAAAAAATAGTTTTACAGGAATAACCTACATTCTGTAGAGGAGCTTGAGGATAATATCAGGGCAAAAATTGCAATAATTAAGGAAGCAGTATTGTTACGAGTGAATGTGGCATAAATAGGTCATTAGATGTTAGAAATGTAAGACTGTGGACAGGAACTATTTTGAAAAATTCCTTTAGCGCACGTTAGAACTGTTACATAAACTAATATTGTGTGCGTATAGATCAAAGCTGTGCAAATAGAAATGGGATTGTATTAATTGTATATATATATATATATATATATATATATATATACACACACAAATAACTTGGCTCTTTTTATAAATTAACTGTAATGGGAGGATTTCTGTCAGTTGCATGATTTTTGTTTTCCTGCAAGACTCTGCGGTGGCACATACAGCCAATGCTTTTCGCAAGCATCGGGCGATAGAGCTAGTAATATATGCTCTATTGGTCCGCCCATCTAACCTCTTGTGATTACTTGCTCTACCGAACATAAAGTGCAGAAGAAAAATGCAGAAACTTAGGCTAGCTGTAGGTCCATAATAATATGCAAAGTTGCAATTCATGGTTCTACTTAAGTGAAGCACAACATCCTGATGGGCAACAAGAGTTCATATTTAAACTTGCGACACTAGAGTGAATATACGAGAGTGGATCAGAAAGTAGCACACAATAATAATTAATATCTGCCTTGGTATTGTGGCTGGGATGTTGAAATGTCACTAAGATATAGTGTGAAGCTTTCACAGAGACACTATTTTGTTCTCATGTGTAACTTTAGCCAGAGAAGCGTGAGCTATGCAACAAAGATGACGCGCATGTTACTGTCGTCCACTTGGAAGAGCAGCGAGGTGGTGCGATTTTTGTGGCCTAAGGTCATACCCCGAGTGAAATTCACAGGGATATGCGTGGCGTGTATGGGGACGACTATATGGGCCGCATCAATGTCTGCAGGTGGTGTGCATTCTTCAAAAACGACCGTGATAACCTTTGCAATTCGCCAGGTTCCGGAGGGCCGGTAACAGCTGCAATCTCGCAGAATGTCACAGCCATTGAGGCGGAGGTTCTGAACGACCGGCGGATCCAACTGCGAACCTTATCTCGGCAGTTCAACATTTCATCCGATGCGGTGTACGATATTGCGCCTGACACGTTGAAATTTCGTAATGTTAGTGCTCGCTGGGTGCCTAAGAACCTGACAGACGACTACAAGGGCCGGCGAATGATGACGAGCTTGGATCACTTATCGCGTATCGCTGCAGAAGGGAACTGTCACTGATAATGAGTCGTGGGCGTACCACTAAACGCCTGATACAAGGCAGGCCTCTTTGGAGTGAAAACATGCTGCTTCTCCAGTAAAGAAAAGATTCAAAGTGACTCCATCTGCTCATAAAGTGCATGTGACAGTATTCTGGCATACGAATGGTGCTTCATTGGCGAAACTTACTGAACACGGGACCACTGTGAATGCTGCAGTTTATATTAAGACTTTGGTAAAGTTGTGTCGTGCCCTTCGTGACCAACGCCGTAACATTAATGCTGATACTACTTCATGACAATGCTCGCCCCCATATTGCTGCTGAAGTTCGTGAGAAAATCAATTTTGGTTAGTTATTTGTTTGGTCCCATGAAGAAATTCCTGACGATCAACGCTTTGCGTCAGATGCAGATATGAAAACAGCAGTCCGCATATGGCTATACTGCAACCGAACAGATTTCTATGAACAGGGTATTATGAAACTGGTATCACGGTGGGAGAAATGTGTTGAGAAAGTTGGTGACTGTAGAAAAATAGACAAAAGATGTCAGTTCATTTGTGCATTTGTTTTGTAATGGTATTAAACATTCTGTAAAATAAAAAAAAAAAAGTGAATTTCTTTCCGACCTCGTATAACATAATACAGGAGTCAATTTAGAAACACTGTAGAATTTGAAGTTGTCAATTGATTATGAAATTAGGTACTAAAACTTTGCAAAGTTATTCAGAATACTAATTGTTCAAACTTATAAGAAATTACTAAAATGTTCATTGTTAACATGCATTCGAGCTTAACCTATTCATAAGACTACTGGATTTATTTATTTCTCTTCACAAGATTCAGGAGGATTTTCAGTGACTTGAATTAATGCATTAAATTTCCTGTTTTATACCTGAACAAAAAGTCTAAAAATTTTAGGTCTAAAATATGGCGTTTCACTACTTTCTAATGTTGAAGCATGAGAACAATTCAACTAAAAGTACAACTTCACACACAAAAGTCAATACACAAATCATAACAATTGTCCACATCTTGTAATTAGGTGTATGTCCCAAAATATATAAATACAAGATACCTATTCAATATATTGTGACCAGAAAACAGACGTAAGCCATTTCTAATCTTATCCCTGGAAAATATGCCATCCTTTTGATCTGTCCTGGAACCGTTAGAAAACCCCTCTCTTTGATGGTAACGAAAACGAATGATATTCGGCTGTATAAGAACTGTATCAGTTACACAAATATCAATCTTTCATTGTGATTAGGAAAACAAAAGATAGTGAGGCTGCTTTGTAAATTATTTTGATTCATCGTTATTTAGAAACATCAGCATTGAGTCGATCATCTCTTAAATCATTCTTAGCTGAGATATCTCATTCATTCCACCAATATGTTCAGGTACTCTGTGCAGCCAAAAGAGATTTGCTCCTGACTGTTAGCATTACCACGCTACGAATAATTACAACAACATTTTTCTTAGCGGTTCTTTTCATGTCAATATGGCAAACCCCTCTGAAAATAGTAGCATGCTCCCAGAAGGAATGAGAGGCTTGTACTATCCATGATGCCTTTGTCTTGCACTTGCTTTGCATGCACAATTCATTTAAAGTGAATAAAAGTGGATTTACTGCATACGATAGCCGTGAATGACATTTCCAAAAAAACTAGCTCGTAAGCCCGTACAGTGTAAACATATTACTTGTATCTAAAGTGAAAGCCGTCAGTAAAAGGTTGTTTGAAAGCCTGTAAAATATAAAGCGGTAGTTACTGATTTTAACGCACTCATACAAAACGCATAGGGAAATTTAGCGGACATTTTTCACCTAGTTCAATTATGTAAATGTTTGCTGCTGATCGATATGGATTTAGGAGTTTAGAAATGTTTATATTGCTTGTTTAAGCTGCACTATTTTAGTATTCATGATTCACATCATGGTATACAATTTTATAGAGCGTTTTCAAAAGTATTGTAACAAATGCATGTCACCCAATTTTCACGACTGAACGCACTGTTTCTTTCTGCGAAATTAATTAAACGAAAATTGGGGGGACAAGAAGAATAAATGGAATCTAAAATTAGTAAACAATGTCCACCACAAGTAGTTATGCAGGGATTACTACTTCAAATAACTACCGGACTTGTTAAGAGTTCAAGAATTCTATATTTTTCATTTTCAGTGAAGGGATCATAATTAAGCGGTAAATATGCATTTATTTTTATTTTAAGTACCTTTAAGAAAAGCTTCTAGTTATAAAACTGACATATCAGCAATAGTGGTATACAAGTTCAGATTTTTATTTGCTTCTCATCGCTTCTAAACCAGACAAAATATATTAGCTAAATGTTGCTTCCGGATTTGTTCAAGCCAAACTTGACGGTCTCTTTCGTTGATTATTCTTACTCTCAAAGTGCGCTGAATAATATTTTTTGCCCAGTATTAAATACAATAGTATCTGTGAAGTAATACATATATGGAGGGGACATACACAGGGTATATATGAGCTCTACCTACAAATGTTCAGAGGTTATTCAAGGATGTTGGCTGAATGTTTTGATATAAGAAATCCAAGGTGTCCCATGGCTCATTACAAAGTAATTGCATATTTTTCGTTTTACATACTCAGTTACTGGGAATTTGGAATTTTTGTCTTGTTAAGTAGGCCCAGTAGAATATGTCCTTTCACGTTTCCTGGAAGTTGTACCTCTGATAATTCTAAGGTGCATGCCATAACAACATGACGGGGCACCGGCACACTATGCAGACGATCGTAGGGATCAACTTGAGACACATTTTGCATCAAGATGTATCAATTGTGGTGTTCCTCTCCCATGGAACACCAGATTTAGTGCCGATGAAAAATTTAGTAGGCTTTAAGGAACCAGTACGTGCGTCACAAACAAGCTATTGCAGTACAATATGTATTGTGTCCTAAGGTATTTCAATTATACGACATTGTAATGTTTGATTTTCTCTTCCCTAGTATTGCATAATAATTTATTTTATTTTGTAATATATTGGAAACCATCTAACGCTATCCTAGGGACATAATAAATGTCTAACACAAACATTAAATGACTCCGTAATAGGGTACTGGAGATCACGGGTTCATTATATCAAAATGCTCATTCAACACACCTGAAAACTCTCTTAAAGTTTGTCGGTAGAATTCTTATTCACTCTATACGCTCTTCTCTTTACAATAAGACAGCATCTGCGAAATCCAAAAGACAGCTTCTTGGATGTTATCTTGAAGTATTATCCTCTAAGCACTCTCACATAGATGTCTTGGCTCTGATGGAAATAGATTTCGCTGGATATCCTGTCTTCTCTGCACCAAAAGCCTTACGACGTATATACTATTACTATTTTATTATTCTTTGGAATATTCTGATATTTATTTACAGCTCATCTCTACTTTTGCTTTTCCATTCTTGAAGATGCACTAATTTGGTGGCGAGTATAAAAAACAGCAGCATGTGCTCGAAGAATATAACGGTTCGTTTTATAGAAAGATTGAGGTGAGTAAATTTCATTAAGTAAATTCCATTTTGGCCCCAAATTCATTCTTTTGCCCTAGAGGGTATTACTAACATATAAACTTTTAAAGTCGGGTATAACACACCTGGAAATGAAAAATGTTATTATCAATATACCTAGTGTTGCCATAAGCATTGCTACAGGGTTTTACAACTACGGCATACTTCGATATTGTTCATTTTATTTTGATATGTATTGGAAATGTTTAGCACGCTGATGACCTGAGATGTTAAAGAGCGTCCGTAAATAAACCAAAATATTTAACATAAATCAGTTCTCAAAATTATCCTCATTGGTGCTCACACATGGCCGAAAGCTCTCTAGCCATTCACTTCAAGAAGCACATAGTAACTCCAAGGACCCATGAGATTCATGTTACATGCCTTTTCTTGCAAACCTTTCAAGGACTGGTCAAAGTTTGCAATCCAGGGTGTTCAGATTGAACTGCTGGAAGGCCGGTTTAGGTCACTAATAAATCTGGAGCACATATTTCCGTGTCCATTCTTAAACATAGTCATGTTCAGATTCTTCGCTACAAATCCAGAGGAGTGATTTCGTACACTTTGGCGCTTGTCTTTAATCACTTTTGACAGAAATGGACCTTGATAACATCATCACTCCCTAGCAAAAACATTACTCAGGCAGGTTTATCTACGTATTTTGGACCCTCTCACAAACTTATTGTGAACTTTCCTTAATAATGAATACTATATTGAATAATGCTGAATGCTTTCTCGTCAGTAAAAATAAGTTGTCTGTCATCATTTTTATCATAACGTTGCAGCACATTTAATCATTTCAAAACGCACTAGTGTTTCAGTTCTGAAGTCACTCCTAATTCTGCGCTCAGTTAAAAATCGTGTCTAAGCACTCTGAGAAATGTTCATCTAATGCACCATCGCTGTCTGCCTCTGAAATGAATTCTATCAAACATGAGCTTTGACAATAGCTGTCCTCGCATAGTGCGTCATTCGATCTGAAACGATCAACAACGATGTCACTGAAACGTTGGATGCTGCACAAACATCTTAATGTTTTTTTTATAATGATAATGATATAGAATATCTTGCTTATGATTTTCTAACCATATGGAAGGCTTGCACAATAACATAATTTTGATAATCTCCCGATTCCATAGTTAAACTTCAAATTATGCCCTCTTTCCTCTGCACCTAAACTCAATAATTGGGGTGTTAGAATCTGGCACCAAATTTATTATCTGATTTCTGAAACATGTGTTCATTTCAGAATGTTATAGCAGCAACTATGACAAGATTAAGTGTATATATCAGGTGCTATTAATCCAAGAGAACGTAAATTGTCTATGAGATAAACGTGACAATTATTTACTTTTTGATCCAATGTGAATTCTTTTAACAGCTATTAAATTTCATTTTGTGATTATGTACGTTCCATTTCTATTATCAGCTACGTGTATATTATTATAAAATTTAAAGTTCCTCCTCACTTATACGTACATTTAGGACATCAAAACGAAGGAGAAAACAGAGATAAAAGGTAATCTTAAATAAAGCTTACCTTTAGAAGAAAACAGAATTTCGAACGTACCTGAAACAAGAACAGAAGCGTACATTATTACAAAAATAATTTTGCCATTCTCACCTGGCTGTTAGTATTATTTATTGCTAGCTGAGTGGTTATATGTCCATCAACACAGCAGTTTGTAGGCCTACGCTCCATGGTCAGTGACTTGGTGACCAACTTGAGTGAAAATTATGCAGCGGAATCTTGGGTAATGGAACATGAATCCTTGATTTTATAACTCTCTGTACTTGATGAATTTACACAATTTGAATTTTAGTGTCACTAAACATGTTTGTGGTAATGTGTAAATTATTTAATTATATTTTAAGTGTATTTGATAAAATGTCTGCAATTCCTACCATAAACATTTAACATATTAACTGTATTGGTATATTTATAAATTTTTGGTTACAGTTTTTAAATTGCAACCAGGTTAGTTGTTCAATTGTAGACTGTTATCGGTAATTCATGTACTCGTAACATATTTTGTGATTGATAAATTGCGTAGATATTGCCAACATTGACGCATTTATCAATAGCAATTCTAGAAACAATTAGTTGTGTCAACTGGGAAAAGGATGCAAGTACTGAGAAGTACTAAAAGGGGAAAATATTATATGCAGTATGGAGGAAAAATCTTGGTAAAATAGGCAAAGATCTAATGAAATAAACGTTCATTTTATTTTGGGTATATCTGAGATATATCTACTAGATATGTGCAGAAAGTCCAGAAGACAGACCTAAAGCTTTGTCTGTTTTAAAAGGGAAGAAATGCTAGCGATTAATATACAAAGGTATCATTACGTCCAAAACTTCTACAAAATATATGCTAACCAGTCCAGAGCAATTTCATATGAACACGAAATTTACTTTTAGAACAATAAAGGGATCTTTAAGAAGAAATTGTTACTGATAGTGTATTTTTGTTACCAGAAATAAGGAAGAGACAGTTTAAACTGGTATTTATCTATCTACTTTTAAAAAAATTAGTAAACTTTTCAAAATAAGTAAACGAAAGAAAGCCTTCTTAGTAAAATGCATGTAAATAAGGTATGCAAAACACCTGATGTATTAGATTACAAAATTGTACATTGAAACAATTAACCGTACGTATATAATTACTGAATGAGTAGCATTTAATTAATCACGGAATAAGATAAACTTGTATACAATCGCCCGAACTTTTAAAGTGCGTATATATTGACGGCACCAAAGGGAATTTAAATCAGGTAAAGTAAACTAATTAGTACTGAGATCGATCATAACAGAAAGGTTCCTGAACATCTATGTAACTTCAATCATATATTATACTTTAATTTACTAAATCGAATTTTGGCAGTCCTAAGGAAATACCAAGACGAATAAAAATTGAGAGGTGGTAACATATACTCGAAAAAGTACATTTAATTGTCTAGAAAACTGTATAGTTTTATCAAGGCATCGAGTTAAATACCAGATAATATTTGGAACATTAAAGAGAACACTGACAAACACATAAACTTTGCCTAAAATAATGACCGTATAAGTAATTAACAAACTCGTTTAAAAGTTTTTATAATAATTTGAATGTTACACTATAAAAGAACCCATGATGAACACACAAGGTAGCAATACACCCTTTTTGGCTACTGAAAGACTAAAACAGGAAAGAGGAGTTCTGGGATTTTTTATGAGGCAAAAAGAAGAAATGTACCGAAAGTCGTGTAAAAGAATGGAATTGGGACCGAAAGCTACACTTAAACATTAAGACGCCATTGAAGGTTGTTCCAGAAGTTTTTGCTATTGTTGAACTGTAAACTTACAAATTGATTTCTTTAAAATATTGGCAACCTTTTAATTTAATCATACAACTGAACTATTTGATTCACTAAATGCTTGGACAAATTTATTCTTTTGTTAAACATTAAAATAATCAACAGGTTTCGAGCTTTTTCGTAAATATGAAGCTTGAACCATCAGTGCAAGTTTTAATGGCATTTAGATAATTGGCCGCAATATATAGTCCGTAAAATAAGTGAATGAACTAAGTTCATTAAGTCACTATAGTAAACCTAGATCATATTGGAAAATACATTCTGTTGTGCCTGACTCACTAACCCATAGCGTGACTGACGTTTCGTTCCATGCCCGCGACATCAGCAAGGAAAAGCTTGGACATGTCTGGTTCATAGTTACATTTCGAAGAGCAGACACGAGTTAACAAATGGTTGAAGATGGTCTGAGGAGGGGAGACATAGAGAGGCAGGAAAGAAATATGGCTCTTTTCACTCATTACGGATGAGGGAGCCCATCTCCTTTTATTACTACAGGCAAGCCAGTCAGCCTGCGAGCATGGAAGGAAAAATGAGGGAGCAAAGCCTCAACTTGGGGAAGGCAAATCTGGCAAGCAGAGTTCCAACACAGAGGCACTGTCTTGATAGACTGATTGTAGGAAAAGGGGAAGCGAAGAAAAGACAAGGACGCTAAGTGAGCATCCTTCCAACTGCGAGGGATAAAAATTAGCTGTATGCTGTAGCATATCCGTCCTTTATGAACACAGTATATGAGACACTGAAAGCAACGCTGCGACTGTGTTTACTATCATGTAATTTTTATGCTCTTAAGTTTCGTGTTTATGTTCTCGAAATGAGGAACTAAACTAATCGACATCTGAACACACACCAATGTGAATGACTCCCTTTCCGCGATAGGCAAAGCTCTGAAGAAAAACTCATCTCTCTTCAACTGTCCCAATCTGAATCAGCCATCATCTGTTCCAGATGAGTTGAGAGATTGGCTGTAATAAATAAAAAGCTATCAAAATTAACGTTAGCGCTCTTTAACAGTAATTGAGATTAGCACAACGCAATTTAATATCCTGATGTTAGCAAGAGTAGAACTAAAGAAATATGTAACTTGATGTCTTTTAGAATATGTGACTATCGGCGGGCTGCCAATGAGGCGAGGGGATTCCAATAAATGTCGCGCAAGCTATTGTTGTTGTTTAATGCGCTATCAATTTGCACTATAGAGTACATAAAAACAACAATACGAAAAGTAAACAGTAAAAACTAAATGATAGTTACCTGTGAATTAGGTATCCTTTTTTGAATATTGTTTAACGCCCGTTTTAACTACTGAGGCACCACAGGCGGTGGACACTGATGATACATGAAATGAAATGATATTTCGGGAAATTATTATTTTTTAAGGAAGGAAATGTTCCAGGCCTAAGTTTATGTTACCTCCCTGACATTTGTCATTTATAAGGACTGAGAAGACTGAGGAAAACCTGGAAAAAACCTCGGTCAGGGAGGACGGTCCTGGCGGGATTCGAACCCCAGACCTCTCGCTCACGAGTCCGCGCCTTAACGAACTAGGCCACCCGTGACGGTTAATTAGGTATAATTCTTCAATACTAAGAAAATGAAACAATTACATTTTGGTACTGATACAATCTCAACGGTTTTTCAAATGTTCGGTTGTTCTAAAACTATGGAAGCAGTGGCGAGCAGAGCTTAAGGATATTGGAAATGCCACTGCTCTACCTCAATGGCACCCTCTAATACAATTGCTCAGCAGACTGACGTCTTTGGCGTTAGATAAATCTTATCAGCAAACAAAATAGATGCTCTATGCTTCAACATAAATAATTCTGGCTAGATTTCCACTCCTCATAAACTAGGAAGAAAGGGTCAGAAATTATGTATATACCTACAAAATATTCTTTCTGATAAGTGTATATTCTAGTGCCTTGCCTTGGGAATCAGAACCCATTTAGTGAGTTAAGTTTTGTGCCACCGCAAGAAATATTTTTAGTATTGGCTTGTTACGTAACGCCAATCAGATACTTTTAGCACTTAAGTATGGTACCAATATATAAATTACTGATACTTTTTATCATATTTAAGACTGAATATAACTGCGGATTTTCTCTCTGCTTTTGGCATACTAATGACCTTCTCTTATTATGGGCGTAAGCCTTAGAAGCTTTGCTTTTAATTTGGTAAAACGTACTTTGTTCACCCAGCACCGTCTCATTGGAAACCTTATAGCTCTTTATTATAACTTCAGAAAGATCATATTTCACAAAATCCTTAATGAACCACAAGAGAAAGATAAATTGGATACTTGTTTATTAATAACCTATCGGGATAGATATTAGGTGCCTTGTTATGCGGAAATATGCGAGAGATAAAAGCTACTTTGGAAGTCTTAATCCTTGAAAGTCATTAAAAATACACTAGCTTTTCACCAATGTTGTCATTTTGCATGACCACCTAATGGGCATAGGTATACAAGATATCTTATAGCACCTATTTTCAATTTTCGTTACAATTAAACTGTAGGTTAGTTTGGTGATTATGTTCAACATTTTCAATTGAAAATAACTCTGTATTTAATGTCCCTTATTGTATTTTCCTCTCAATGTACAATCTAAATATTACGCGCGCGCGTACACACACTGTGTGTGTGGCTTGTCTTAATTTTTACCTCTTCAATAATTTGCAATATTATACATTTTAATACCGCTTATATAGTTTTTAACATTTTGTAATTATTTATTTTTGGGAGTAGGAGTTTGTAAGATAGGAGAGCAAGGTCTTCTTCACAGAGAGCCATTTAAATTACATTAATGGAATACAATTTTACCAGTTAATCGTTACAATAATCGTCATCTTTCTCCGTACGAGGAAGAATACACATCAGATAAAACTACTCTAAAAATTACCTACTCCATTAAACAAAATACGGAATTTTGGTAACGTTATCTTAATAAGCTTTCCCAGCAGCTGCTTGCATTTGTCACACTTAATCTTACTCCTTCTCTGGATAAAATAAAATACTTCAAATATGAGAACTTTTGCAAAAAATGTTTCATTAAAATGTGTAAACTGCTATAAAATTACATTAATTCCTTTTTCACACTTCCTCTATAGAGCCTCAATCCTGAAAGAAGAGGCCTTTGAGCAAATTTTATCGGCTGTAATAACTTCAATGCCAGATAACTTAATACATATAAATTGTGCACATAAACTCGCCTTTCGTGGAAATGAAATATGCTTAATGGTTAGAGCTAGATCTCTGATTGTCGGTCCTGGTGCATAGTGGTAGCCAACCATACTTGCCTCCTAAATGCAAGATCGCGGTTCGATCCCGGCCAGGATCGATGTATTTTTTTCGGGAGTAAAAATCCTAAGTATGGCTTCCTTTGAAAGGAAAGTAAAAGCCGTGGGTACCATATCGTACAGTGCGGCACGATAAGGAACCTCAAGCCTGAAAGAAGAAGTCTCTGAGCAAAATTTGTCGGCCGTTTCACGTCCTGATTTTAAATAGTGTTTAAACCCCCTTTTTACTCCTGAGGTATCACAGAAGGTGAACACTAGTGATACTTGAGCTGAAATGATAACTGGGAAAGATTTTTTATTTAAGGATGGAAGTGTTCCAGGCTTAAGCTTAAGGTACCTCCACGGCAACTGCCATTTTGAAATCCAAGGAAAACTTGAAAAGAAACCGTAGGTCACAGAAGACGGTCCTGATGAGAATAGAACCCCAGACTCCGATTCAAGAGTATCAGTATTGCAATGACTATTTATAAATGATAAATTAGCAAGCCTTCTTGAATGTGCTGCTTGCGAGCTTTATAGTGGCAGAATCAAAGTGCGGTGTGCTCCTCTAGCTATGGGGCTGATTGGTCCAACAGACCGTGAATTCCACGCATTTTTAATACATTTTATGGGTATTTTACCCTTTATTAACAAAGAGTCTGAAGATGAAAATAACCAAACTTTTTAAGTCCTTTTCCTTAGAATATTTAAGAATAATTTCATTTCTAAAAAAATATCCTGCAGTATATTGCTGTGGATGCCATTGGCAAACTTTAAGCCTGGAATTAAACCGGTGTTACACTTTCAAATGCTTAGTTCCTACAGGATACGCTAGGACTGGAGGTCAGCAGACCTATTGATAAGGGCCATTGCAGAAGATTGTTCTCAATTAGCTAGGCATACCCTTATTTCAGCATTTTGTCACGGTTCTGTTTTCAGAATAAAATAATTAATCTTACAAGGCCACAAAAACAGCATACGTAACAATGGAAATAAATAAAGTTTGATAATTTCCAATTATTTACTTATAGTCTTCAAACTTTTCGTGAGAATTATAAATCATTAAATTATTGATTTCTAATTTTATTAATGTTTCAATACATCACCAAGTATCATACTGTAGTAGGAATAGGAAAATCTCTGAATAGCGGCCTTCAATTATTTCTGCAGTGTTATGAGAATGGAAATTGTGTGGCAGTTACTCTTGTGTTTGTAAATTTAAACACATTAATTATTATTCTTAGCTTGTGTAACACAGCGCGTTGCAAAGAAAAAAAAATAATAACCAACTGAAGCACGTCAATGTAACTAATGATACAGCCCATTACATCAATATAGATTTCTTTTGTTTACTTTTGGCGACTGTAAACAAGCTCTAATACTACAGCTTTGTTCCACTTTATTGACAAGGCATCTTGCTTTACAAAAGTTTCCAGCAGCATCGCCAGCACCTCAAATAAAGCGATTTCCAGCCCGTGGCTACCCGTCCCCCTATATAAGTATCGCATTAAGCTGCTTGCTCATTACGGGTTTTATCGGAAAAACAAATTCAACCATTTCTATCTATCGGATAATTAGATCTAGTAGGGATGAGGGACGTTTACTTCGGCATGCAGGGCAAAATGAAGAACGAATACTGAATAAAAAGAGGCAGCAGGGTGCTGCCATCACAAAGAGCATCATGCACGCGTCCCCGCACGCACGTTCCCCATTGGAATGGGAAAGGGAGTTGCCGATTTTGTGCGATAAGGCTGCGAGGAAAACGCTTACACTTTTATGTGAGTCATTTTTCATGCCTTGCTCGTCGGCAGAGACGAAATGATTTATTCTTGCGTCTCAGAAACTCGACGTCCATTGGGAGAAAGACGAGAATAGAGCAGAGGCGGAGATCAAATTTACGACCAATAGCGATCCAGGAAAAATCGTGAATCACATCCACTGTTGTTATCCAGTTTCTACTCTGCTATATTTTATATTCACATCAGCAATTTGGGCCGAACATAGTTGTGCATAACTCTGTAAACAATGCCAACGTAAAGGTCAACAGCTTCTTTTTATATATAATGAGTGTAACAGCCTCCGAAATGTTTATACAGTTAGATAATGGCATGTTTGCTTTTGCGAGTCAAATACAAAATGCAACGCATGATTTATAGTTATTCCATTGTATCAATTCATAAATAAGTGACGATTCCAAAGCTTCTGTTTATCAGTCAAGCAACTGGCGAGGCTATGAAGACTTGACGTCCTTCACTTTCTGGATATGCTCAGCATTTTAATCCTAATATTCCCTACATTTAGAATTCTTCTTTCAGATATTGTAATTAAATTTTTCTTCGCGTCAATGGATCAGTGTTATGAATTAGTTGAACATGATAGGAATTACTCTCTCATATTCATCAGGGAAATATCAGAAAGTGCTGCATAAACATATTTGCTTTGTAATATTATACATGTTGATGATAAACTTTGTTACAGTCAACCATTTCCAGAGTTCTCTTTTCGAACATCAGTCATCTGATCATACTAGATGTGGTCAAGAAAAAATTTTGGTTATATATATAAAGAGAGCTACCATTCCAAGTGACATAGGATACTTTATAATTTCTAGTGCCTATGAACACAGAACCTAAAGGGATTATAAAATGCCATTATGCCATGCACTCTATTTCATAGAAACAGAGGTAAGTTTAATAATACGGAAATTTCACTGAACTTTTAAAAACTTAAAAACATTCAAAATGGCGATTTCATTATATTTTTAAATTTTCAAATTTTGATAACAATTTAATATTTGCATTTTTTGTTTATTTTGATATACATTTTAAAGCGGTGCGATATTCTAACAATTTTTAAATTGTTTTAAAGTATGTGTCGCAATTTTTACGCTGTTTTGGATTATTCATTTAGTCAGACATATATAATTTTGTAAACATTAACTTTTTAATAATAATTTTAATAATTAATTAATAATAATCAATAATAATAAAAATGACAATATTTTTTTCTGAGTTTCAATAAATAAAAAATCTGTAAAAATAAAAAAACAACAGGATCAAGAGAAACGGTGCAGGACAATCAGTCTGGAGGGGTTTGAGGTTAAATTTCCTCTACACATTTGAGTTAATTTGTATGTTTAACTACAATTTCTCAAAAAACACTTTACCACACAAATGCCTCATCATATCAAAACTGCACCAGCATAAATTCTTGAAATTGTACCAACTATTTTTAACAAAGTAACAAATAATTAAATGAAAGCAGTTACATTTAAAACAAATTAAAATTCACAAAGTCAAAATGCGTCATATTTAAAATATGTTTAATATTCTCACTACTGGCTGCAGCTTCTTTTTCCATCAATCACATTAAAATGTTTCGTAAGTAAAGCCAAAATCAGCCTTCATCTTTAACAATTTCTGAGATAATGCATTATGTATTTGCTAAATTTAAAATTGATGGGGATAGGACATTTTGAATGTCGTTTATTAAACGGTAATAAAAATTTTCATGTAACCTGTATCTAAATAGGCATTTTTAAAAAAGTGTGTAAAAAAAAAACAATCTTTAGAAAACCAACACATATATTTTGATATAATTACTGAAAGTCCTAATCACAACATTAAAAGCACTTAATATGCGTGCTGTAAACGCAGTGTTTTCCAAATAGTAGTTCAGTAAAATATGTATTGGAACAATGTAATTCATTTTATATGATCAGTACGAAAAAATGCCATTTAAAAATAAATCTTGTATTATTTTCGATTTTTTAACAGAAGAGAGTATTTATTTTTAAAAACATTCATACCTTGTGTATTGCTCAAAGATCTGCCTTCTTAACGTTTGTGTAAAAGTACTTAAAATTCTTTCTTCAAAATACTGAAAAAATTATCAAAACATATACGTTGTGTAGTTTAAATTACATCTAAGGATGATAAAATTGTATTATAATGATTGCTGTTTTGAAAAAAATGTTTTAACTTTGAAATTTATAACAATTCAATACAAGCAAAATGTATGAAAATATGCATTCACACCATTCTTTGAACTGTATTATATAGTTTTTTTGACACATTAATGTATTCTGTGTAAAAGTTTAATGTGCACTAAGTATAAATACCTTTATGTAAATTAATTTAAATAAACATTAAAATATATTTATTTTATGTTTCTGCCACGGTTGTCAACATTTTCTTTTATAATTTCTCTCCCAACCGTTCTAATACTTAAAAATACACTTGCCAGCATACGAAGAATATGGACAACAATGGTAGCTATTGGTATTTGCAGAAGAGGACATATTTATTTTCCTTGTTTGACAGTGAATTTTACAGCAAGAAATAGATCGGATGATTTAATTACATATAATATGTCTATATTTTCATGAAGAGAGATGGCAGAAAAGTGTTTTTTTTTGCAGTTAATTATGGAATTAAGAAAGACTATGTTAATTATTTCCCAGAGAATAGAAAACAATAAATAGCCGTAAAGATGATGCTCAGATGAAAAACAAATGTTTTGACATGGTGAAGCACCTAGCTGAAATACATATGAAGAATGTAACAAAAGATTTTCAGAATCCGAGTAAACATTTTGTTTCATACTATGACGTATTTCACTTCTTTCCGTTCTTCAAAGGACCCTTACGTTATTGTAATTTTTTCAGACCCCACTTTTACCAATTGTATGTATAACTTTTTATAACTGTTAGGTTGCTATGTCTGCATATGTGATTTAGTGGCTGGAAGACAAGTCTTCATATATCGATATGAAATGATGGACTATGTAATGTGCATTATGTCTACTATTCAACATATTGTAGTTCACAACGTGGGGGAACTAGTACGTGTACTGTAGTATTGAGGCGGTTAGTATTTAGAAGTGGCGGTTAGAGAATTGAACGTGGGGAAAGTAGTTCTGCGCATGCGCAAAAGAGCAAAGCATGATTATTTTTTTTTTTTTTTTAACTATTTCTGGAGATTCAAGAGCTGAAACTTGAAGACAGGGGACGTTGCACCATTCTGCTCCAGGATAGCCACCTTTACGGCAGACAAGTGGAGTCAACAACAACTTTACGAAGCATAATAAAATAATGATTTAAAGTTTAGAAATGTTCATGTTTGCATAAAATACCTCGGCCCATTATTTCCTTGTTTTCACTTTATTTTGAGTGGAGATGTTAGTTATATAAATGTATTTAATTAGGATCAGTGAGCTTGTTCCCATGTCCGGCCATGTGATATGAAATAAGTACAAATTATATTTATGCGGGTAGTTCTACAGTGGGCCTGGACAATACTAAAAAGTAAATGCGACATAGTACTAAATCAAGTAACTTCTATCGGATTGATTTAAACATCTAATACTTGGACCACAGCATAGAACAACAAAAATACCACTTGGCATTCTTGAACTGTAATAAAGGGACTTGTATATGTATCGGTATGTAATACATACAATACAATTCAAACTTCAGAACTAAAGTTTAAAATGCTTACTAAATCTGTTAAGGTATGTTAACACAGCATCCTCCCTAACTTTTTTGATGCAGTTCACTCTTTTACATGAACGGAATTCCTTATGCTCCTTTTCATATCTTTCTTTTGATTTATTTGAGATTAATTTTCTCATGATTATATTACATTTATCAAATGTATATTACAACCTCACAATAATTATTTCAAGACTCAGTATGAAGCAAAACATTGCACCAAACTATAACGAAAGTGCCTTTATCATATTCGTTCTGAAATTCCGACAGTTGTTGCTCTTACCATAAAGTCACTTTTTGTATTAATTAGTAAATAATTACTAATTGAAGACTTGTAAAGAAAGTACTCGACAGCATCAATGACAAACAAACAAGCAAACAAAAACATCGAATCTAATCCGGAAAATAAAGAAAATGAACAACTGAGTAATGGAGAGGCGATTTTTCCTTAGGGAAATGCCAGTTTCTCGTGAGGGCATCAGTGTACATGCGTGGAAATAGGAAAACGCTCCCCCAGGCACATACTTCACAAAGTCACATCAAGACCTGAGTTTCTGGGATGTATTTCTTATAATACAGTTCTCTGTTTCCGCTAAAGGGATGCAGTATTTCCAAATACATGGAAGAAAACTGTTGTCCAAACTACAGAAAAAATGTTCTGTAATAAGGGCAATTTCTCATCAGGACTATGCTGACTGTCATATTTTCAAGATGATGTTGAAATTCATTGAAGACTCTGGGTGGATTAACCAAAGAGCTCCCCTAATACGATTTCATCGAGAATTTATGAGCTATATAATGACAAGCGCGGAAAATATTATAGACAAGAAATACATATGTGTAACTTAATTTGTGAGATGTTTCATGGTTATGAAATTACAAAAGTACAAATATTGGTATGCCGGATTTAATATCTAGAAGTGCCCTATAATATAAAATGACACCAATTTCGTCAAATATGCAAGGAATTTCTGTTGGTAATAATACAATAGTACTTTAAATACCGCTCTTGACATTAATTTACATGTGGCTTACGCATTTCGTCACATAGTCGCAAAAGGCCTGCACAACTGGTGTTCTAATGCTCTTGTTTGTAATTGATTGCAACTTTATGGGAACCATTTTAATTAAGAACATATTATAGGAAAACAAATAAATACAAATTAATGTATAATAAACTAGCCTTACTTTCCATTCATCTGTCACTGAGAAGCATTGTTACAGTAATTTGCAACTAATCCCCATTTAATATGAGAAAAACTTGGTAAGAGCCTCTATGTCCCATAATTCTGACTGCAATATAGAAAGGCGAGGCGAGATGCTTTGGTTCTGTGCGGCGTGGCGGTGGATTTGCGTTTTGGACAGTTCCTGTCCAGGCGTCAATCTGGTTTCACTTGGCGGCCTCCTTGAGCCGACGTCGGGAGATAGATGTTCGTGGCTCACACAGGCCTGCCGATGTCTTGGACTTACCATCTGAGAGAGCTTAAGGAACACCCTTCAGTGTTGTCACGGTGCCAAAATATCTTTTCCGTTCCTTACTACCCTATCCCATTCTAGTTCATTGGTACGCCCTAATGTAGTATGAAATCACAGTAAAGAAAGGCAATTAATTTTTAATTCTGCATATAAATTATGTGTATATACATATGTGTGAGTGTGATGTCCTATATTCGTCGTATGCTTTTTGGAATGGACAGCCCACAATAAGCGGCAAGATTGGGGTAAATCAGCAGCCAGTTTGTATCTGACTACTGAGAACATGCTACAGACACTTCGTATACATTTTTCTTTGAAAATAGTTCTCTTCATTTTACTGATGCACTATATATATATATATATATATATATATATATATATATATATAACACGGTTGGTTTCAACAATAGATAACTGAATTTATCTGCCCCCGCGTTAATTCCAGTTCGTCCTAAAAGATAAGTGTGCTAAACAATTCTGAACCTACGGCTTTTCAATTGCACTAACTCTATGTAACCCCTCCCCCAAAGAAGGGAATTAAAACTTTTTTTCCTTCCTCAGGGTTATCTCAAACAAGTGAATGAAAGGTTTAAATAAAGCTTCTCCTGGTACGAAGCCAACAAGCCTTGCCTGTGTTGTTTGCAGCTTATCTTACTATAGGCATTACTTTATGTGCATAAAACAGTGAAGGCCGAATATGAATACGTTTTCCCTTCCTAGATACATTGACACTGCGGATGGACAATTATTGACTTTGATGAATTTTGATCAACGTATTATTCTCTTTTAAATCCCTAACTCGTTAAGTATTCCGTCCTATTTGTTCAGGAATGCACGGAAGCATTCCAAATTCTCTGAGCACGACTCCAGTTTACAAGGAAAAGACTTAAAGTCTTTTAGTTTTGTATTTTTGCTTCATTTCTTTACAAAAGCCGATTACTCCTGTAGTTATATATTTTGTATACTTACAAGATACAAATAAATTAATAATTAAAAAAGTAATAATTTAAAATAGAGAATTATACAGAAAACGAATCAAGCTCGTTAGCAAGTATGTCATAGGATTATTTAAGTTAGTTTGAAATGTATTTATATTCAGTGCAATACTACGAAATGTAGTTATAGGTTTAGTTTCCTCCATTGATTCCATATCTGCTGCATTTAATTTTAAATTCTTAGCTACTCGTTGCATTATATATATAAATTAACAGTAATTATAATAGTAGAAATGGATAAAACACTAAGAAAAAGTCACACTGGAGATCGCTATACTTCGAAGTCGTGGAGCTCTTCTATGGCAAGACGACAAGATTATAATTGCTGTTAATTTGTTACATTGTTAATAGTGTTACTTTTTATTTCTCTTTTATATATATAAGATGAGACTTTCTAAGCTTGTCGAATATTTGCTCATGCATTGGACCCTGCAGGATTATTTGTTCCCTTTCAACTGATATTTAGGAGTTTACTTTCTAAAGCTTGCAATCTTTGTTACAAAAATGTCTTTAATTTTATGACACTATAGTCAGTTTTATGTGCTTTTGGCAAATGCAATGCCCATAAGATTTACTCAATGTGGACCCAACATGGCAAACCAAATTACATGGTTATCGAAATAATGACTAATGATATATTTTGATTTTAGGCTCTAATTTTACAATGTTCTATAATAAAATGTAAATCTTTCTGTGAGGCCCCCCCTCCGAGAAGAAAAGAGTGGCAAAATCTCACAAACCACAAATATCTAAAAAAATGTACCTTTATATTTTGTTTGACTAAAATGATAGTTCACAAGCTTCTCTGAACTGACCTGCAAATTTTCATTTATGTGCTATTATTATTATTATTATTATTATTATTAATTAAGACTGGTTTTGCATTGTAGCTTCAACACATCTCTGTTATTCCTAAAGTTTGTATGCATAAGTGGTGGGATAAAAGTCGTTTTTGTACTACTGTTGCCGCAGTTTACGTTGCACGCGGGCAACTGCCTAATCAAACATAGTTAATAAATCAAAATGATTTGTAAACTATGTATTTCAATTTTATAAGAAATATTCGAACATATTCGAACATCTCCCCACAAAGACAACGAAAGATGAAGTAGACAAAATTACAAATTATAAAGGCAATTTTTTTTTCGCTTTTGTGCCTCTAGATCAAAGAGAAAATAGGAAATTAATTTCATATCTAGAAGTAAAGTAATTAGATCGATTTGCACAGCGATAGAACTATAACACAGATATCATTTTCAAATAAAAGTAGTGCAATTGACTTCTGGCACTACGTGTAGCAACTTTATAAATATTATAGCTGTACGAGATAATGTAAAACCTTACAGGCAGTACAAGCTAGCCGATTACTCGTGGGGAAATCCTTAGTTAGTGGTGTGTCCGCCCTTCACCGCAAACCAATTTAGTAATGAAAAATCAATTTCATAAGTGGATGAGGTTTACAGACGGTCACAGCACACTGTAGTAAAGCAAGGGAGGCACAAGCTACAGTTCTACAATTGAGTCCTTCCATACAATGATCTTAACATACAAAAAGTTGAGGTTAGATAATTGACAACATAATTTTTCTGTGCAGTATCTGGAATGTCACAAGGTTGACGTAAAGCAGACGTAAGTGAAATGTTGGTTCCAGTTCTCAGAATGCATTTATGGCCATAAATGTTTAGAAACTTCATGCATGGCGTTCATGAACTTCTGAAAATACCACTGAGAAGTACACCACATACACCTTTGTCTTTAATGAGGACCATGTTACCCTTTTATTCTCATAATTGTACATTATAATTGCTCGCCAGACTCTTACATTTTAATTGTGCAAAGCACTCGTGAACATTTAGTAGTGCGCAGGCAACAGGAAGGAGTTTTTCTCTATGGCTGTAAGAAGTCAAACTTATCAGCACGAAAAGCGATTCAAATCTACAAAGGTATATCAATGGTGTGCGATGAAGCCACCAGGAAGAATTATCTTGTAAGGTCTTATATCTCAAACACTCCAGCATTAAGGAAGAGAAATCAATAACTCGAGAAAAACTTTACGGAACAAGTTAATCAAGTTACTGTGTATCTGAACTGCTTAGAAGAAAAAATAAGGTAATAAAAAGCAAACTGATTACAAACTTTTGGATATTTCAGAGAACCATTAAACAGACGGTAAAAAGATGTAGCTTTGGAGACAAATGAATAAAAAAGCGGCCCCATCAACTTACAGCGTTATTCAATTTCCCCAAACAAATGTTCCGTCCTACATTTCAGTAAAAGTGTTTACAACTTCGGCGAACTCTATGACCTTGAAAAGTCTTAAAAATAATTCAAAGAAATGATAGTCTTGGAAATATTGCTTAACAGTTGTACTTCTGCCATCAGATACTGAAAAGTATGAACAAAAACTATTTTTCTTCAAATATGAACTTTTCTTAGCTTTAACTACACGAACAAGAAAGAGTTGGATCTACTTTGTGAAGAATACTCTCCTACGTGCTTTATAAAATAAACTTGTAAATCACATTAAGTCACAGCATTATATTCATCATCACCCTCCTACACCCATGATCGCGGGTGCGAACCCGGCCAGGACCGATGGATTTTTTCGGGGCGTAAAAATCCTAAGTATGGCTTCCTTCGGAAGGGAAATAAAGCCGTGGGTCCCGTGTCGTACATTTACGGCACGAAAAAGAACCTCAAGCCTGAAAGAGAGGCCTCTGAGTAAAATTTGTCGGCCGTTTCACGCCCTGAGTTGAATGGGACGCTGATGACCTGAGATGTTAAAGAGCGTCCGTAAATCAATCAAAAAATCATATTCATCACGAAAAATTACTCTCATTGTCACAATATTCTCAATCAAAGTCAATATTCTTACTTCGCTTCATTCATCTTGTGTCACTATGCATTCTGATTAAATAGTATTTATTAACAAATATATTATATATAGGGGCATTAAAACATATGGCTACCACAGATACAGTATTTGCACCCTGGAGAGTTGCCATTGCATTGTTCGGTACTCGATCTTTTCTACTCGCCTAAGTCTAGCTTTCTTACGACTGCCCAGAACACGTAGCTTACGTCGTATGAGATTGGCATGCATGCACACAAATTATAAATATGGATCGGTATCAAACATTAATATTAACAAAGTTTCTTCAGAAGTTGAGAGAAAAGGAAAAATGTTACTGTTTTTCTAGAAGAAATTTGCAATCGCATATACGGCCAAAGAACCATTAACTAAAATAAGCGAGATGTTCCCATGTTGGAGAGTGATTAGTGCTGGTTAATGGTGTTTTGCACATTAAAGGAGCCCCACCTTTATATTGAAAGTGAAATATGCAGATTTTCACTAGATGAGCTTAGACGAGTGAGTGGCAACATATGCAGCCTGTTTACTAGCTACTTTCAGCATCTCCTCTATTAAGTTCATAATCTATTTGTGCTTCGGACGTTGTTGAGAGCATTTTATAGCATAATGTTTCACCGTCACCTGGAGCCAAGCCCCTTGCTACGGTCGCCGTATACAGGTTGTTTCAAAGCGACACGAATCTAGCATATAGACCTTGTTGCTCTATTAAACATAACATAGATCTATGATTTGCAATGTCAAAATGCCTACATTAAATATCATGGTATTGTCACCCTCGATTGGGTGGTTATCTAAGAACGATGACGCATGCCTTGCTTATTCTCTAAAGTATAGTGGATGTAACGCCGGTAGATTGTCTTTTTTTTTTTTTTGAGTAGTGTTTAACGCCAGTTTTTACTACTGAGGCATCACAGGTGGTGAACACTGATGATACATGAGATGAAGTGATATATTGGGAAAGTATTTTTTTTAAGGAAGGAAGCGTTTCAGGCCTAAGTTTTAGGGTATCTCCCCGGAACTTGCCAGTTATGAGGACTGAGGAAAACCTGGAAAAAACCTCAGTGAGGGAGGACGATCCTGATGGGATTCCAACCCCAGACCTCCCGCTCACGAGACCGCGCCTTAACGACCTCGGCCACCCGTGGTAGCTCAGTAGATTATGCAAATCACAGTCACGCAGGCGTATTTTGATTTTAATAAATACTTCCATTATGGGTTCGTTTTATTTTATCCAAGCATAATCGTGATCAAAGTATTTACTTGTTTATTTATTGTGCGTTTAAGATCCTACAACAAATTGGTCACTTAGGACGATGAATGAAATTAATTATTAGTGACTGTGCAAAGTGAGCTCAAGAGCATATAGTCTAAAGATACCTGATAGGTAATTATAATGTTATTAAAGAAGGGAGAAGAGGAATTAGGGAAGACAACTACATACCATTAGCAGCACTAACCAGCCATTATGAGCAAAAACTTTATTTCCGCATAATTTAAACTTTTGTTTTTAATGTGAGTAAATGAATGATGTTCTATTGACTTTTATGACTTTTATAGTAAGTTGTAATTTAAAACAAATATCGACCTTAAGTTTCTGAACAAAGAACACTTCTCAATAGTGACTTATGCACTCAAAGCACAACTGCTGAATTTGCACTCACCTTGTTACATGCAGCATGAACTCTAGCTACTAGGTCCTCTTCTGTTGTTACGAGAGTTTCAAACAACAACGATTTCAAGTATTTTCACAGAAAGAAGCCCATTGGTGTAAGATGTGGGGACTAAGGTGACCTGGGGATAGGACCACTACTACCATTGCATCTGTTTGGAAATTCTATACCCAAATTCTCACGAACTCCCGGGAAAAACGTGTATAGGGGCGCCATCATGTTTACACATCATATTCTGCTTTATAACTTGAGAAACAGATTACGTTTCCGGTAAATAGGGCTGTAGAAAGTGAGATAATTCCACACATCCCGACCTCAAATTGTCCAAAAAGTAATTCGGGGATAAGATTTATACCAAATGGATGTTGGTAGCGTATCTCAACGGAAACTCGAGAATTCTGTTCAGCCTAGTAAAGGTCATAATGACCCTGTACCTAGACCTTTAATGATGCAGAGGAAACAGGTGGCCGAATGTGTGTAGTTTGACCGCTCAGCTGCGCCGTCTTTAGTCTCGCATATTGCGTTATTAATTAAAATTGCCTTTTCATTGAATTAGAGGGTACCAAATAATCTTTTAATGTATGTTTTTAAATGATACAATATTTCTCGAAATTTTACTGATTTTGTCAATTTTTATTTATGCAGAATTTATAAGTTTAAAATATATATTATACCAGGTTCGGTTTTTATTTTCTGCCTCTGAATTATTTCTTATTGATCTAAAATTTTTATTTGTTTACTTTTTCAAAATTATCTTTGAAAACTGGTGCACTTCTCATAGTGATGTCCTTAAAATTTCCACAGTTTTCTGGAAGAGCGGGTTTTCAAGTTCTTCATAATATGTTGAACATTTCCTGTCTCAAAGGTTTTTATTCAGTTGTGGTAACATCTTGAAGTTGCTGAGAGCTAGATCTAGAGAGTAATCAGGATGTTCCAGCAGTTCACACCCTACGTTCTCAATTGCAGCTATTGAAACATACCACACGTGGCTTCAAGCATTGTCCTGAGGAAAGGGAAAAAGATGATTTTAACTTTTTTATTACTTCTCCTAATTTTGAAATTATATACAAAATAACGAATTGTTGCTATGGTTTCTTTCTGCAAATAACCAGCATAACACATTGCATATTCCAAAAAGGAGGCAAAATTTGTTTGCTGAATTTTTAGGTGATTTATACTTCCAATTATATGTTGCATTTTGGTTTATGGCCCCATAATTCATCAATTGTCACAAATCTGTTAAGAAAAACTTTCTTACCGCTCAAAAAAATTATAGATGTCCCTTTCAAATGCATCTGAATAAGCTTCAATAATAAACATTATTATCCTGACAGCCAAATGTGCAATACTAAATCATATGTTTTATTTATAATTTCTGTTTTGGCAATTTTTCAAGGACTATCGGCATGCGGATCTTCACAGAATGTTGTACCATATTAAAATTCATGACACTATGCTATTACTAATGCATTAGACATATCGCATTCTTTTAAAAAGTGGGTTTGTATTTATTATCTTCTAAATGGATTTGTAAAAGAAAATATATGGAAAATTGAGGATGATGATTATATTTCTTTGATGGTGTTAGAGTTTCAGTGTGTAGTGCAAGGCAGGTGCATAACCTATTATCCATTCGCACACCTCACGGCACCTGGAGAAAAATTGGCAAGGTGTCATAACATGAGAAGAAAAAAAGAATATAAAGCGCACAAAACATTTATATAAGCGATTTCTTCTCAAAATTTTTCTTCTGTATGTGTTATACGGCGATCTAAAATCCATTTCGGTAGTTCTTTTCTTTTCTGTTTTTTTTTTTTTTTTTTTTTGAACAGATTGTCACTGAGACTATCATAAGATTGTACACACAATTGCAGGAAATGTTTAGCGTACTATTAAATGGGAGTTAAAGTCCGGGACAAACCTTAATAACCTCGCCTCATCCCGAGTTGGGAATGTATATTATTACCGCTTTGGCAAACAGATAACACTTATACTTCCAAATACTATCACCCTCATTGTTGAGTTCAGATGCAACAAAAGGAGTATATTACTTTTGGTCTAACCACGAAACGAGTAAAAGTATCCCTCAAAAGCTGGAAATAAGTACGAGGTTACTCCAGCGCTTAACTGAAGTGGTACTGCAGATGACTTCGAGATCCGGATGCCCACATTCTTTGAGAATCGTAGCTGTTCAGAGGCGGGTTAAGTACCGTTCGGAAGCAAACAGTGATAGCCTGTTACATGAACCTATCCAAGATATTTATGCTCAGAGTGCTTGAATGATTTTCCGTCACAGGAAAACTGCAGTATTGAAGCAGCACACGGTGTTGAATTGCAAATGATCACTACAGCATTACGCTAACAACTGCCACAAAATATTCAATATTGAAGAACTCTGCAATCGTCAAAATGACTCAGTGTGTGCGTAGACTTCACGAAAGTTTGTGAAAAAGTTTCGAGTATTCAGAAAATGCATTATCCTACCTAAGAAATCCTCTATAATCCCTGTAGCCAGGAAAGCTACAAACTAATATGAAAAAGTAAATTATTGTTCTTGTACATGATGCTGCCATCGATCTCGCTTCTCTACATGTTATTTTGTGGGGGTTGTAATTACTTTGAATGTAACTTGAGATAAAGAAGCCCACGGCATTCATTTTGAGTTTTTGTAGCCACGAAAATGCTCCAACATAGTGGAATGTGTATGAGGGTAACATACGAATGCTATACGCCCTGCTAAGGGATGTTGTTTGTTAAAACAAGAATGGACCAGTCGAGCCAAATGATTTTAATGGTACGAGCTTCATACATACAACGCACACAACGACTGCCATTCCCCGAGACGTAAGGAGTATTTTTCGCGTTATGTTTTGTCATGCCTCATTCTGATTTCTAACTAGAGTTGGACTTTACTCCGCCTTGTTTACGTAGGTGCTTTACTATACTCGCGGCCATCTCACCTCACTTCCCTAGTGCGCGGCTCGACGTGTGCATTCCCTTTCATTGTGCTACTGCCTTCACACTTATTGTGCTTTTCAGATGGTGTATTCCTTCTAAAAAATAATTTCTTCTTTGTTAAACATCTTTTGAAAGTAATTTGGGAGTTGAGGGAGGGCCAAGAGTGTGTTTCAGCCCTTTTGTAATTTGAGGCATTCCAATTAAATTAATGTTATCGAAAATATTTATTTCTGTTTTCCGATAAATAATACAGTAAAACTTAATCACTACATCAGTTCTAAAATGCAAACACTTCTTTAACACCAGATTCTGTTTATGGTATCCGTGCAAACCCCAATTTAAATACTGCTCATTTTTGGTTAAAAATTGCTACAACTAGAAAAATTTTAATCAATATATTTAAGCAAATACACAATAAATAAAGTCTAATATGAAATTGAGGTAATGATATATTGCTAGCAGACAAAAGAATTTCGGAATACATATTACCAAGTACTTCAAATATCACAGTTATCAATGTCTGTAGGTTTGCTTCTGTTCGACTTTGAATGTAAAAGCACATTCTCTCCTTAAATGAAGAATTAATTACTGAAAACTAATTTTACACAATGAGCAAATAACTTAAATCTATGCAAACATTAATATTTTACACTGCCTCCGACAAGAAATAAGTAAACATCAACAATGCAAAACATTTGTAATAAAAAATACAAAAATAAGCGAGAAAGGACAGGAAAATAAAAGCAAACGTGAATACATATGGGACTCGTGTAAACTCCAGAGGCCATGTTGTATAGAACCGATTAGAAAAAAACACCGGCGCATTTAATTCGTGAAAGGCTTTCAATAAAAGAGGAGAATAGATGAAGTCATAATCACCTTAACTATTTAATTTTAAAGCATTTAAAAGATAAGTTGATGGTCAGATCCGCACTGATGCTGTATGCAGTCCACGGCTATTTAGGAATGTCTAGAGCTAAAATAAAATATTATCTTTCTTAAACTAGAGGTTTTTGAACGCTTCGTTGAAGGTGAGGCGTGGAATAGCATTAAAGTTAAAACTGATTTACAGTCAGATACAGAATATCACCTCCACTTTGTAGTTTTTGTGAAACAATTGTGCTCAACTCCCGCTCTTAGCTCTTGCTCTTGCGGAAAAAAGATATACAAACATTTTATGACTAGAAAGGGAGGATTTGAAAATAGGAAGGAATGGTCTCAAACGCTTAAATAGAAGTTACAGGCATTCATATGGATTAACGTTATAGCTAAGGTGCGATGTGACATGTGTTCATGGCCAGTTAAATGTAGACCAAAGTCATGAGCTAGCACATTTGTAGCTTTGAAGTTAACGCCTTCTCCTGTTCTTCAGGTGTCTATTTTTCCACCTCCTTTCATTTGTAAATTCTTGTATATATTTTTTCGCATCCTGTAATACAGCACGCTACATAGTCATACTGGTATCTTGTTGAAATACATTTTGTTCCAGCGATGTCGGTATAGAGGGATGCGCCCTAATCCCAGCGCTAACAATGTGCTCATCGGGAAATATGTAGCATATTGCAATCATCGGGAAATATGTAGCATATTGCAACGACATTTTAACCGAGCATTATTTGTTATCCATTCATCTTAATGCAACATTTTGTCCAGCAACTCAAGATACCAGGTTGCTTTGCTTTTCTAGTACCCAAATTAATCCAGTTCCACAATTCGTAATTAAATTAACAAAATAAAATAACAATTACATGTAGATATTCAGAATATATTGCATCATTCTTTGAACTAGGCACTTTACATAACTATTTAAAGAAGTGCAAATTTCCATACCAACGGCAAATGTCTTCGATAAAATGTAATAAGATTATCTGTGACTATTATACTAGTGAGCTCAGAATCTCTCTCTTTTCGGGAAGGGGGAAACTCCGTAAAACCCCTTGCAAGTAATTTGTCTTAAACAGGAATCAAACTGCACTCGTTGTTGCAATTGTTTGAGGATCGATATCCGAGAGTACACCTTTCACATACTGCTAATCGACTGGTAGATAAATGTCTAAAAGCCAAAGAAAATAGGGAGGTCAACAAGTTCAAGTGTAATTTTTAAAACATTTTTCTGCTTTAACATTTTATCTATTTAGGTACACAGAAAAATAAAACATGGCTTGATATAAGAATGAAAGATTAGCTAAATTGTAAGAATGTATTCTTACACTATTAGATTTACACGCCTGCATGTTGGAAGAGTTGCCTACTTTATGGTATTGTTATATCTCCTACAAACTTCGAAAAGCGTCTTTGACTTATAGTTTGCGACTGAGGCGATTCCAAACCGGGTTTTCTTGACTTAAATTGATACACTTAGTCTTTTCTATCATCTGAAAGCTGTAACAGAAACACCCGGTATATAAATACAGCTAAAAGAAAAAAGGATGTCTGAACGCCACCGAAAGTTATGAGATTGAGGGGCCCTGAATGGGACGCTGATGACCTGAGATGTTAAAGAGCGTCCATAAATAGATCAATCAAAAATAGTTGAGGTATCCTTTCGTTTGACAACACACACTTGCTGATATATTTTTTGGGGGGCTGTTAATCTAAATCCTGTCTACCGAAAGGTGATATGCGACATATCCTTCCGTCGTGAGGTGGAACAGCGGAGATAAGACACTATGACTGGACATGGCAGAGGTACAGGTGGAGGGAGTAAGGTGTTGACATTTAAGCACTACTGGTCCCACAATGGACATAATGTCCTATTATCAGTACAGTAGTTTCATACATTTTAAAATGATCATTGCTTGAAAAAAATTTTGCATTTATTTATTGATCTTGCTATTTGTTATTAAAACGGAAATAGCAGGCTGACCTGAACATATATTTTGTAAACTATTTACAAAGCAGGAGAAAAACGGCATTTGTGCTATAGTAATAATATGTGCTTTTGAATTTTCAGTTTTCGTTGAACAGGTAATAGGTAGAATGCAATCAAACTAAAATGTTCAGTTCTTCTTCAGCATTTTTAGCGGGAAGTTTTGTTCACTGCATTTCAAACAAAATGAGGTATATCTACTTTTCGTACCAAGCGTTTTTACTTTTCTTTGCTTTTTCGGGTTGTAAGCAATATTCATGCAACATAGTCGCTAGCAAAAGCAAAGTAGAGAGATAAAACGGGGAATTTGAATTTTAGTAGCAACACCTATTTGGTTGAGCAAGACGCATATGAAAAATATTACTAAAACGCTATTTATGGTTTAAGTTTGTAGCTTTCGAAGCGATTACTGTAACCTTTTTAAATGATTAAGGAAACGAATTGCTCATATGAACTTGGAATCTCTGTAATCAGTTGCAATTTTTTAAAATTGTTTTTTACGTTTCTAAACACTTTTGTTTTCCATACATTGGAGCAATATGTTGATGGAGGTATGGTGATCAATTAATAAAATACAGCGATCTTTGGTTATACCTTATTGTTCGAGATCTGCACATTTGATAAAAGTTTAAATTAAAATATACAACAAATGCTTTAAGGCAATCACTTGTTCAATAATGCAACAACAAAACTTTTTTTTACCTTTAACCCATTTTATGAACAATATACTATTGCTGTCCGGCGATCGTCACATTCTGTTCTACAGTAATTGCAAAGTTCTTCTACATTTTTTTTATTAACACTTGAGGAGTTGGTCTCCTATTGGGGCGCCTTCTCGTCTGGTGGTTTGGGGAATATTTCCTATCATAGGTGATATACCTAATGCACCCAGCCTACGTCACACAGTCGGAGACTGATTTTCTACTACTTAAAGTTGGAAATTGGAGAGATGGCTAGCCAGAGGAATATGACGACAATGCAATGTGTTAGAGAAGTTATTTGATTACTACTAGCGCAAATATCGTAAACAGAACCTGTGTTTGATCTATGACGTGTTTAGAAAACATTGACTGCGGTAAATATGCTTAACATTTCCTAAATTAATAATGAATTAATAAAATATACTTGAACAAATTCACAGACTTTATTTCAGGTCACTACATACCATAAACTGGTTACTTTATTAATTTTTCTGCTTATTAATGCGGACCATTAGTAGATATTTAATTTTTATTTACAGCAGGGTGAACATTTACAAAACTTTGATTTGTGGTTAATATCGCTGACGGTTGTATTTACAAATATCACAAAGGAAGGTTGCCCCTTCATCCCAATACATGACAGAAATCGGCGCCTATATTTAGTAGTGAAGGAAAAAAAAGCCATAAGTGTATATTTCATTAACGCTTGCATATTAATGTTTCTACTAAAATCTTTCTCTCCTAGCAAGAGTTTTTACCTTGACTACACCAGCGCAATGGGGTTCAGTTCACACATGTATGTAGGCAGACTTAATATTTCATGGCCCTGTAATTTTAATATTTCGTCAATGCAGAACATTTTGTTTGTCATTTATAGATTACAATCAATATGTAAAGTTTAGATTTTCTCATGTCTCTTGACGAACGAGGAATGCTATTTTCCAGCCACATTTTAACCTCTTCTTTACATCGTATTTCGAAAAGGTTGTTTTCCTGAATATTGCGGAGCATTATCACAAACACAACACTTTCCTCTGGGATGTTGGAAAGAAACTAATTGTAATCCAAAGCTCAAAGTTTCTGAAATTCTTTGACCATGATAACCTCCTGAGCTTTTTCCTGCTTGAAAAATAAATAAAGAATTATTCAAAAACATTTTGGATCCCGCATGGACGACAATGAGACGGTTACCGGAATTCGGCTTAGCCAATAAGCTTGACTTTCATTTTGCCAGCATTTCCTATTTGTGAAATTATTGTCCACAAAAGTCTCATATATATATATATATATATATATATATATATATATATATAACTATGACTATGTAACTATGTAAATGAAACAATGTAACACTATTAACAATGTAACTAATATAACAATAACTAGAAAATAAGAAATGGATAAAACACTTAGAAAAAGTCACAGATTTGTAATCGCTATATTTCGAACTGCTTGAGTTCTATGGCAAGAAGATTAGTGTAATTTTAATATATATATTAAAAATAAAACTCTTGGAACAATGTAACTAAAATAACAAGAACTGGAGAAGCAGAAATACATTATATATAATATTGTGCTATTGAATAAATATATATGCAATATTAGGATCTGTTATCTAAAGTGGCGTATTGCTTTCAGATACAACACAGTTTCATTTATGCTTGGCTTTTCAATTAATATTTTCCTTTAATTTTGGCAGTTTTTTTTTTCAATTTGTAGCTCATTTCTTTAAAAATTCATCTCAGAGAGTGAACCCTTAAGGAAATGCAATTCTTTATTTTACTAATAGCACATAATTTTGGACATGTAGGAACTTCCTTTCTGTCAAAAAAAAAATTGAATTCATTTTTTGTATGCTCCGGTCTATTTCCTGAAATAGACAGGGAGGACTCGCCGGCGTCAACCTCTTATCTTCTTATCCCGATATTTGTTCTCATTGAAACACAGGTATAGTGAAATACACGTAATTTTGATAGTTTTAATATAAATTTTATGGTATCGACTCATCACATACTGTTATCAATATTCTCAATTCCTCGGGGTTTACTAAGTATAGTTTTTCCTTTCTTTCGTTGTTGTACATCCATTATTTGTATATATATATATATATATATATATATATATATATATATATATATAACACTATACACTTGCACTAAACTAAAGCATGCAATTTAAAACGTCCAACTGTTCACTATTAATATACTGATTTCGTTTATGCAACGAGAACTTACCGCCGTAAGTTTGAATAGATAATAGATAATACACATGCAGTGCGTAATGCTTTACTTGACAGATAAAGCCCTCCTCTCCCCTCATAAGTCGCTAACCATTTCTCTACCTCCACGGGTGGCCGAAGCCGTTAAGGCGCGGACTCGTGAGCGGGAGATCTGGGGTTCGAAACCCTCCAGGATCGTACTCCCTGACTAAGAGATTTTCCAGGTTTTACTCAGTCCTCATAAATGGCAAATGCAGGGGGGGTACCTCAAACTTAGGCCTGGAACGTTTCCTACCTTAAATATAAATCCTTTCCCAATATAATCATCTCATGTATCATCAGTGTGCATCGCCTGAGGCGCCTCTGTACCAAAAACGAGCGTTAAACAACATTCATTCATTCATTCTTTCTTTAGCAATCTCTCCAGTACCAAACTAGTACTATGGCGACTTCATTTATGTGGTTTATTTATGGATGCTGTTACATCTCAGGTCGCCAGGGTCCCATTCAATTCAGCGCGAAAAACAGCCAAAATTGTTTGCTTTTAGGTCTCTTCTTCCAGGCTTGAGGTTCTTTTACGTACTGTAAATCTAAGATACCGGACTCAAGGGTTTTGTTCCCTTCCGAAGGAAGTTGTACTTAGGATAGGTTCAAAAAATATCATTGACCCTAGCCGGGATTGGACCAGCGATCTTGGGTTTACGAGGCAGGTATGGTTAAACTTAGACCATCTGAACCAACACTATGGCAATATTGATCTTTCGGACGACTGTCGGAATATCACGTAAACTGAACTATTTGAATGCTTATTTTCTTAAAAATGTTATTAGACAAACGAAAGATGGCACACCGCCACTTTTACCTTCACTTATTGTCATGTGTATACCTTTCTCGCAAGTACATAACTAATGTTTTCTTATATAAGATAACTGCTACAGGAGAAGGTTGTGCGCAAGCGCAAGGTTTATCTCTCTTACTAAAAGCTTTCTCTTTCCCGTAATAACAGACTCCAAGTGCAAACTTAGCGTGCGCGAGGGCGAGGGACGAACAACAGGGACGAACCAAAACCAACTTGCTCAGAGGTCTGCGTAAAGTCCTTAACGACTGGAATGGCGATAATGGAACGTGTTTCCTTCTCGGCATGACAAGCGGAAGAAGCTCCTCTGATACACCCAGACTTAAGGTGGCAACCCCAGCAGTGAATTATCCTAAACTTTGGTACTGCTTACATGGGTCAGAATCTTTTACTCCCAAATTTAAAGGTAATAGCCGGACGGGCTAAGTACGACAATCTAGCTTTCCACACACGGATGTGTATATTATTATTATTATTATTATTATTATTATTATTATTATTATTATTATTATTATTATTATTATTTAGAATGTCGTTTCTACAGCGGACAAATAATTTCACAAGAAGCGATAGTTTGAGAAAAGTGTACAAATCCGTAAAGAACAACCAGTAAAACCAATTATAGAAAAAATACAGAACTATCAGAAACTACAGTTCTGTCATATACAGTGTATGTTACAATTGCGAATTTCATGGCTAGTTTACGCTTATCAAACGCAAGGGAGGTGAAATGTTGGTTGCTTCCTTACAAAATGGAAGTAATAATTCTTTAATTCGGAACGGGACTACATGCAGCCTTGATATGGGTAGAAAAAAATCTTCAAGCGTTTTCCTGAATCTTAGAAATTCAACAGCAATTAATTTCAGACGCAAAGAACTTGCTCATCTTGGCTCCACCATGTCACCTCTGTTGTATGCTTAATAGCTCTGTTAGACTGTGAATGACACTAAATGATAACATTTAAAGTCTTCACAAAGGAACATTAAGAGTTTAAATGCTTATTTTTAATGCACTGTTCCTAATTTTATTTGTATATATGGGCACACGTAATTTAGAGGAAACATGTCAGTCATTAGCGTACTACACTATATCTTCCTTCGTTCAACCAATTTAGCTAAAAATTCAAATTAGACTAATGGAAAATTATAACGCTAAATCCCAATTGTATGTGTCATAAAAGATATTAGTGAGCAAGCTCATGTGCAAATGCATTATTTATAGGAAATTTAAATGCTGTAAGTACAACAGTTTCCCTTCTTATAGAATCCCTCTTCGTAGGCCCCATATTTCAATTAAATCTGCCATCAACGTGAAACTAATAATTCCCACGTGCAAAGCGCTACAATCTATGGGAGAGTATTGCGAAGAAGAAGGCTGTGTCATTAAGAAGAATACATTCCGCAGCTGCGACCAACCATTTCAGTTTATGCAACTCTCTAAAATTTAATCTACAAATAATGGCCTAATTACCCGAAGTGCTGAAGAAATGTGCTGTTTAAAGAAACGCATTAGGGTGCGTCCATAATGGAGCAACAATGTACCCTGTTAGCAATCTGCATATAATACGGCACTTATTTTTTTCTCTTTTCTTGATTCACCATTTCAGTCGGGAATTGCGAATTCATTATGTGGATGTACTTGTATTAAGAAAGGCACATCCATTGTTCCTTTCTAAATGCCAGTTGCTTACAAGTAAAACTATAGTACTGCTGTTAGTTTTCTCTACACAGGGTACGGACTAGTATATACGAAATGTTAAAAAAAAATCTATGCTTAAACTTCGAGTGTTAATACGAAAATACTGAGCGATAGTTAATCTCTATAGACAAAATGAAATTTGATATTATTAGAAATGCCATAATAGCTCATTTTCCTTAATTTATTCTTTCAAAATACTCGTTCATAAACTTTAAAATATCGCTCCGTCATTGGCTTATTAATAAAAGCAGAGTCAAGGAGTAATATGTACTATGTTAGCTGAAAAGTATGTCTGGCCATTTTCATTACGATTATTTGTGAATGAATAGTGTTTAACGCCAATTTTTGTTACAGAGGCACCACAGTCGATGGACACTGGTGATACATGAGATGAAATGATTAAAGGGAAAGAATTTGTTTTTAAGAAAAGAATCGTTCTAGGCCTAAGTTTAGGGTATCTCTCCTGCATTTGCCATTTATGAGGACTGAGGAAAACCTGGAAAAAACCTCATTCAGGGAGAACGGTCCTGGCGGGATTCGAACCCCAGACCTCCCGCTCATGAATCCGCGGAAGTCGGTGCTTTCTTTGCCCTCTGATATAATAAATCTATTTATTATTAGTATTGTATGATAAATAAACATGAATTATGAACCTAAAATGAAGGATATATAAGGAAATTAAAGCCAATCTTATGTTAGCAGTTGTAAACATACAATTTAGATAGGTACTTTCAGATCTTACCTTTAATTTATTTATCTATTTGCTTATAAAATGCAGTATTTACGAAGCATAGTCATAAAGTAACTTAATATTATTTATATTAACGCAGCACTCCAACAGGACTGAAAACGCGATAACTTTTCAACATAGCTCCTACCACCTTCAATGCGGGTGCTTCATGAATCACTAATGCCTGCATATCTCCAGAAAATTAATCTTCCAACTGACTGCTTAACCACTTATGCACCGTTTTATCTCATCATTGGCCCCAAACTTATTGAGTAACCACACGATAATCACAAGAAAGTCAGATGAGCGGAATATGGTCGATGTGGGAGACGCTCAAAATGCACATCCGTAATTTTTGTGCTGTGTGTTTCTTCGCATTATTGTGGAATATGAATACTTAACCCGCAAGGTCTTGGCTTGTTTGTTTTTACGTTGTTTCCTAGTAGATAAAAGTACTCTTCGCTGTTGGCAGTGACTCCTCTTTGCAAGTAGCGTTCCAAAATTGAGACTTATATCCCATAAAAGTGTAAGCATCACTTTTCCGCCGACCTTGTTCTATTGAACTTCTGTAGATTGGCGCAGAACGTGCTGACTCTCTTAATCTCAGACTGGAAACAATGCACCCATAATTCTACTTCAGTATCTGAACGTTGTAATAAGTAGAGTCATGACTAATCTTCAGTTCTGCAGTCATATCGTCCACTTCCCACATAATGCAGCTGCTGTGTCCGGTTCGAGTGGTCTGCAGTAGCCAAACATGAAACCCTACTTTAAAACTTTCTGTGCAACTCTTATACCTGAAGATAGACATTTTTCCCACAATGCTTCTTCATTCTTTGATGAATATCTGCTGGTTCCTCGTCTTCATCACCCATAAAATGGATAACTGCACGTTGTCCCTTTCTCTTGCATATTTCCAAAGAAACGGCCATCTTGGATCTGAATCAGCAACGTCATATGTCATTAGCGGACGTGCCTGCTCACGCAAATATCTACTGAGGAGATGCAACACATTCTTAGTCAATTGTCTTTTACTTTTTAGAGTCATGTTTAGGATGATTCGTATGTTTTCCTTTTTTTTTCTTTCTTTTGCTAGTGGAGCTTAGCACTTACTTGCCTTGAGTCTATGCTTGCCTATGACAATCTAGAATAGTTGGCTCCGTATTCTTTACTACTTAAACCACTGTGGTAATTGAGGTATTCTATTTTGCTCAATATACAATGATTACTATTAACAGTATCTAAAATTGTTCAAGGTGCATAACATCTTAACCACAGTTTACGATAAGGAAAAGTTACACCGGCCTTTAGGCAATCATAAACAATTCTACTGTAAACATTACCTAGATTTTATCCAGATATTTTACATTAATTAATTTTCGCACAAAATCGGCACGTAATTTATGCAACATGTTATGGTGCTTTTCATAAATTTATTTATCGCATTGTTACTCATACTTTTAATACTTATATGAGTATATTTTACTTTCAATGGGAAGGTCAGTTTATAGTTTGGGCTATTTACTTACTTCTAGGAGATTTTTTGGCTGTTGTAAATTTATAAATTGAGAAAACCCTAATAACAAAAGAAATTATTATTATTTAATTCCGTTACTTCATCATAACTTATCTTGGTCAAATTTAAAATTGGTTTTATTTGAGATAATCTACAAAAACATTAAAATCAATTGTTAAATGTTATGTATTACTTACGCTTTAGTTGGCATTTGCTGTCTATAAAAATATTTACACCCTGAAGCCGAAAGGCTCTTTTATAGGAATTCAGAATGTTTTTATGGAATAGAAGAAAAAACTGTAGACCATAAAGTTAATTTTGGAAATGTGCCCAACAGTGTTGAACATTAAATCATTGTAACTGTAGCCAATTCCAACTTAGAGTATTTACGCCTATAAGGGGGATATGAAATCACCATCATTAGCGTGCGACATCAGTAGACGGAGAGAAAAAGTCTAATAAAGCGGGCTCGTATGATAAGAAAACGGGGAAGAATTACTGAGACTAAGAAACGGAAGAAGGAAGGTTCGAAATGTGTAGCTAGTTGCTGTAAAGTTGCTTAAGTGTTACATCATTTAATTTTAAAACGTGGTTTATCTAGAAACAAAATGTTTACAACCCTCCGCACGGTGAGAGAATTTTTAACTGATGATATTCCCATAATAAATAGAAAAGTCGGGTGTTTTACACTTGCTGAAATTAAGTACTTAATTTTAAGACATCAATTCTATAGTGTTAAAAGATACTTCTGATGCACAATAGTTTACCCTTCCTGAAGGGAAGTTAGCTGATGAGTATCTTTACTGGTTACATAAAACATACTGCCTTTGTTGGTTACACACTGGTATACTCACATATTGCAAATAGACACTCTTCATTATAAGAAAAATAATTGGTAAAAATATTAATTATTTAATTTCTAAGCTGAGGAAAAGTATGGTAAATAATATGAAATCTATTTTAAAAATAAGTAACCACATCTCTATGCAAAACACTTGCATTTTTTTACGATATGCTTATATAAAATGAGTAATGAGATTTTAAATGCTTTTAAATTAAAATAAAATATCTCTCATTTCAAGCATATTCCTTCTCCGCTCCAAAAGTATAGAGATAAAAAGAAGTAGATTTTACGAACTAAGTCGCATTCAAAACATGTGTGCCGATGAAACAGCATTGCTATTGTCACATAGCAATCTAGCTGCGCAGGTGTGACTGCCATTTTGACGTCCATGATTACGAAATAGCTGAAGAGTTCAAGCAAGGATGCCGGGATTCGTCAAGTGATTAAATATAAAAGCAACTATTAACTGAATTGAGAGTAACACGTGTAAAACATAAAAGCACAAGAGCAAAATTAAATCACTGTATTCCTCTGTGACACAGAAACAAAAGTATTATGCTGTCTGTAATCCTGGTTATCTTCGTTTTATTTATGTTATATCAGTTGAATCTGTGCTGTATTCTTTGAAATTTCTGAAATATTTAAATAAATAAGAAGATTCGGTAATTTTCACAATAAAAATTAATTTGTGTATTGATATGATATGGCTGGTATTTATCACAACAGTGCAAGACTTATTTCCTAGACGTGGCATGGCAATTCGTGATTCTATCCCCTTGCTTTCTTGTCATATTTCCATTTTATAGCGTTTTTATATATCATTTGCATGCAAACTGAAGTTCTGATAAATGGTGTCAGTAATGCAAGCATTTATGTTATAACTCTGGATATAAATAGACATGCAAACAGAATTAAACAAGGCAATTTTGTAGTTTATTTTGTGATTGACTTTATGACATTGGCAAGGAAATTAAAATTTGAAGGAAATGTGTCAACTCTAAGTAAATATCGTGATGGGCATTTGTCAAGCTAAGAGCATGTAGTTATTTTTTTAGTATTTCGGAGTTTTGTAAGAGAAAGCTAAAAAAATGTTTGATTGTTCCCATTCCATTCATGTTTTCATGATAGCAATATATTAAGTATGTACTGCTATCTTACAATAGATCTAAAACATATATCACACGTAAAATAGATAAGTAAATAATAACATGGATCTCCAGTCCTATTGATTATTATTTTAGATGTAAGGTATTATATGACGTAATGTATATCTAATTTTAATTAAAGGTAAGATTAGGGAGAGTAGGATAAGGAACGTTACGATAGGCTATCCGAAAGTGTGTATATATATATATATATATATATATATATATATACTATTAGTGGAGTAATAAAAACTTCTAAAAAGCATAAAAATCCATAAAAAACACTCAGAGTGCAATATAAAATAGTTCACATAAAATTTCACACTAAAAACCGTAAAATTGAACACAAAAACCACACGGATATTTCGAGCTTGGCATTTGGTCACGTGATGAGAATGAACTAAGCTGTGGCAGGCGGCGTCTGTGGTAGTGAGGCATAGGGGTGTGACGTGGCAGCAAAACTGCCAACTCTAGCTGAAAAAAGTAGTTTGGCAAACCTGGCAGGATTACAAGGAAATATTGAGGCCTGGAGGAATACGGGCTTTATGTAAAACTATTGCTGCCATCTCTACGTCTCTAAGTAAGGTGTGTTTAGATGGAGGAACGGCATCTATGAGGATAAGGGCGAAACTGTCATCGAACGTGGCCTGGTGAAAATTGGCATGTTGTGATAACGGCAATGGGGAACAAGTTTTAACTGAATGCCTGTGATTGTTCATTCTAATAGATACCTTGGTGGACGTTAGTCCAATATAAAAAGCGGGACAAAAATTTGCATTTATGTAAATACATAATATTCGTAGAGGTGCAGTTGAAAAAAGAGTGAATTTTGAACTCTGGTTTCAGATTCGGACTAACAAAAGACGAGCATGGGGATATCAAGGCACAGGTCTTATATTTAGGGCGGTTACACGGATATGAGCCAAGTGTAGAGAAGGAGGGCTGAGGATAATCAATATTTCTGCGGAAAATGCTCCTGAGGTTGCGAGCCGACCGGAAACATAGCCTTGGTAATGTCTGAAACAATGATGCAGTTAGCTGATTTTGCGTGAGAATATTGAAGCTGTCTTTTACTGGTTTACGAGTCTTAGGAGTATGCTTCTGATGGGAGGCCTGGACTTTTGATTTTACCAGGGAAGGGGGGTAACCCCTCTTAACTAATTTGTCAGTTAATTGGGTGATGTGGCAGACGCCGCCTGCCACAGTTTAGTTCATTCTCATCACGTGACCAAGAGCCAAGCTCGAAATATCCGTGTGGTTTTAGTGTTCAATTTTACGGTTTTTAGTGTGATATTTTATATGAACTTTTTTATATTGCACTCTGAGTGTTTTTTTTATGAATTTATATATATGTACTTTATTTCGAGTTCAATAATGCTTTACACATTCCATGCTGAGTATTGTTTCTCTAATTTCATATTATAGCCTAATTAGTCGCTATATTGCATATTACTTTTCTAATCACGCTAATTTCTCCATATAAAGGTAGTTGTGATCATTCATATTGCTTTGAAAGATGGATATAATTTTAGGACGTCCTATTTTTGTCTCATCTTATGATGCTCCATGTGCAGACAAGATTGTCTTTAGAGAATTACTACATTTTCAAACCGACTAGAACAAAATATCGAAAACAGCTGCCAAGCATAAAAGCAAACAATAAGAAATAATGAATAAACTTTCACAAATCTCGTGACAGGGAAGCAAAATTCCCAAATACCCAGCTTAATTTGAGGTTAAACGTCGGACATTTGCGAATTTCCAGCTTAATAAAGAAATAAGTGTGTTAGTTGTATATAAATCACTATGTGTTATGTGTATTGATTTGGGAACAAATTAATTACGAGGGCTTTTAATAAAGAATTATCGTAATTTATTTAACAATATAACTTTCTCAAAGTCGTCTCAGCAATTATATTGGACTATTATTTTGGCACAGAGGTAGTATATGTTAAAATAATAAATAATAGACTGAAACCAACAATGAAAGTATTAATATATAAAGCCCAATATGATTTTAGAAAAGGGATATCCTGTTCTGGTTGACCATTTGCCTTAACACATCCAATTAAAAAGCAATAATAGCCTAATTTACTAAAATTTATGACTTTTATTGAATTCGATAAAGCTTTTGACTTAATGGAGATATATATTCAATAACAAATTTCATATAAAAAGAATACATCATTTAATAACAGTAATGCAGAGTCTTTATAAAATAACACAGCGTAGCTATTTATTTTCAAAATAAAAATGTTAACAAAGCATTCCAATAATGCAATAGCTGTAGATACTACAGTGCGATTATTGGAGTTAGTAACTGGCAGAGCGCGGCTGCATACTGGAAGAAGTCCGTTGTCAAGGACTATAAGACACTTACAGGTAACAGCTTGTAGTTAGTTTGAGGGAAACCTTGTAAGTGAGTCGTCGTGTGGGCTACTCGGTATTTTCAATGTGTGTAAATTCATTACTCTTTCTTAGATATGCCACTATGTAAAGATAGTACATTTGATATACTATATTGCTTTTTGCAGGGATGGCGATTTGCAAGAAATTATGCTGGCAATCATGTTGCAAGTAAGAAACCGATCTTCAGCTTATAAAAGTTTAAGAGGCTGAATTTCCAATTTACAAAATAAATATTTCACACCGCCATGTTTTTAAGGAAGACATTTTAAATGAAATACAAGGCTTTCCTTTGCAGATGCCGGTATATAATTCCTCTGGGGGCCATTATTTTCAACAGCTGTTATGAAACATGTTAGTCATTATTATTATCTGTTTCAAATATAGTAGAGTTTTATGTTTGCAGCACAAATATAAATACTAAAAATAAAAATACTAGCTTTACGTGCGGCGGCGGCTGTACTTGCGCAGTAGGCAGCCGAACACAAGCGACCCGGAAATAAAATAACATGACTGTATAAAGTATGTCTAATATCAGTAATAGGATTGCGCGAGTCTTACTGCATTTTCTTAAAACGCATTAAGACACACATTTTTAAAAATAAAATAATTCCCTAATTATTATAAAATAAGAATTGAAACTGAAGAAAGGAAGATTCAACGATAATAAAAATGATACAAATACAATGTTTATTTCTACACCATAAGTAATATTTAAAATTACAGTTTGCACTTCTCCGGCTATTTCGTTGTTCAGAAAAAATAACACCATTTTGGAAAAGTCAATGATTACACACTAATAGTGACTATAGGCAGAGCTTTCACACCAAACCGAAAGCTGACATTAATATCTTGTTCGTTGAAAGAAAAAGTTTCAGATGATTCATACTTGAATAAATGCAACTTTGCAACATTTGCTAAACTGTGCTCTTTAAGTACAAATTAATACATGGGATGCGGAGAAATATATATACAAAAAAAAAAAAAGACTAGTACAAAAGGAACTTAACATTAAGCATTTTGAAAGTGAAAAAGAAAGTCTCAGACACATCAATATGGAGATATGACATCAACATGAATAAACATATGTACGTAGTGAAGTGACGTGTGTTAGATGTCACTGGCGGGGCTCAGTCATAAGTGGTGCGCCATAAGTAGCGTACAGTTCTCATATTCAACTTACAGGTCTTAATGGGTGGTAAAGCGTTTTGAGAACTGTAAAATGTGTGCTTTATAAACGATTACTGTTTATACTTATACTTCAATTAAATTACATATTGATGTTTCCTGCACGGACCGTACTGTTGTTGTTTGAAAAGAAGGATATGGCTCATCGTTTCACGCAAGAAGAGCTTGTCTGACATTCACCTGACGTACGGCGCATTAGACAGTAATGCATTGACAGCTTATTTTGAACATTTACGTATTACGGCATGTGATTCACTGAATTAATGCTGTGTGTTTGACAGAACAAATTATTTGTTTAAGCGAAGCTATTGTGTTTTCTCTCCTCTTCAGCGTCATAAACACATTTGCTTTGCAATTAACGGTTACAAGCTCCCTATTTTTCGACCTCCTTTCTAATTCAAATTCCTTTTATATATTTTTACGCACCTGTATGTAACGATAATTCATTTATAGATATAATATACAACTATAAAAGACATATTTTTCCTTATTCAAAAGTTTCTGCTGAGAGAAGTCTTACATGTCGCTTTGTGCTAGGGACGCTTTTGATGTTTCCTTTTACCTTTCCACTTCAAACATTGCAATTTCTGAGAGGATGAAAGTAATTCATGTTGGCACAAATTAATCCAGAGTATGTTAGTCTGTAAATTAAATTTTCATAGAAAAATCTAGCAAAACCCTCATTCCACAGATTATTTCAACCGCAATTATGTCAGATTAATTTAGTGCTCATCAACAACAGGTAATGTTTCCAGAAAATTTCAATTAAATACTTGCTGTATTAAATGGTAAAGTGAGGGGCAAACCTTAACAACCTCGCCCCATCCCACTAATTTCCGAGTGAATAGTGCTATCGCTTTCGTAATAAACTACCACCAGATACCTTATAATTCTCCAGCTTTACTTCTGTTAATTTTGTTTATCAAAGTTTAAGCAGAAATTATAAATATTATCGATATAAAACTGAAATAATAAATAAAAATAAATTATTGGATTCCACATCCAATCTTTGTTAACACTAAGCATGCATTAAAAATCTTGTATAGACTGATAACGTTGCTTTCCTGAGCGAATTATGATGCGCAACGTTCCTCACGTAAATCACATCAACGTAACGTAAATAAAAGCTGTATTCTTAGTTCCAGGAAAGAAGGTGATCAAGGCAATTCTGGTGAATAGGAAGTTGCATTGCAGAACTAATGATCCACATGATGTTATAATCAATTTCTGTAATTAATTTTAAGGTTAGCAAAAGATAATTCAACTAACTGCACTTGAAATTAAATAAAAAATTGAATCTTTTACTTCTTTCAAAGTTTGGGAAAGTAAAATAGCATTTTTGAAACTTCGCCGTAGCATTATTTTTATGCAAACATTCTCAAATATTTTTATATTAAATCTTCTAGCCATAATATTTTACAGCTATTATTTTTGCGACATATGTAGCACATGTACGAAATGTGTTACCAATTATGGACATGTGCAAGCGGATCCAGTACGGCAGAAAACAACAATAAAACAACAATGACACACTGACAAGGAACATTAGAGCAAGAAGGTGGGAAAATTAGGGAAAGGCTTCCTACCTCACGGTTGACCTGGAGAATGTTTAAGGTCTGAAGATAATGATTGCGAACTGCAAGCTCGTTGACTTTGTAAATATTGGAGACATTATGAGACTTGACAGAAACTTGGCGGAGATGAAACAAGGGGCCAGAGAGGAGATGTATGGCGGTGTGGCGTTATATTTTATAGAAGAGTGTGAAGCTGATATCCACAAGGTAAATTAAATTAATTGGAGCTATCGGGACCTATTGCTAATTATACATGATGGAATTATATGTATTATTTTAAAGGTAGCCAATGGCGTCCCGGTATGCAAATTCCATTTTTTATGCATACGACTCACACCATTAATTCAATGCATTCCGGTTTAATAGGATATTTTAATGTCATAATCGGATGAGAAAACATACCTATAGAGCCTGCGGAAAATTACGATAGACCAGTGCGATACCGGCTAAACAAAACACGGACAGGAAGGAGTTACAATCCTTTCGCTGCAAACTATTAACGGGAAATATGGACCAGACGCAGAATGAGAAGTATAATTTATAAATTGCAAAGCAAAAGGGCAAATACTATTATTATATAGTATGCTCACAAAAGATATTACCTTTTATACATTTCAAAATTGTAAATAGAATAAAATTATACCGTTTATCTAACTTGCTCACACTGAATCAGCATCTAGCCGCAGTAAATATTGTAAGGAAAATGAATGATATCCCTGTGTCCCCGATGTTGCGATACGGATGGATCCCAGAGGGAATGGAGGAAATTGTGGGAATGTTGTGGACTCGGCAAATAAGCATGAGGGGGAGGAAGCATTGCAATGTTGTTAAAAGATTGATAGGTAACATATAATTAGCAGGCAGAAATATGAAAATAAAGAATAATATAAGTAAATGTCATACAAAAGTAGTATGTATGGTATGCACAAAATGTAAACAAGCGAAGAAAAAGCTGAGGCAGCCCTAAAGGCTTACAGAAGGAAGGGAGTTGGAGAAAAGAGTCTTTCTTATGTACAACTAAGGAAAGAATATTAAAAAAATGTTGGAAATTGCTAAATCGGAATGGCAAAACAAAATGGTGGGTATATAAAACTGCATCCGACCGGAAAGATAAAACAAACGTGTGGAATTCGGTCAGAAAAAATAAAATATGAAAAGTGATGAAATAAACATCTAACTCCGAAGACGGCTGACGCATTAATAAGGTGAATGGTGAAAAAGAAGTGGAAAAGTGGGAGGGACCTCAACTGTCTGTAAGAGAACTGCGTTTAATTCCCCACGTACCGATACTAGACGGAAAAATAACAGATAGCAAAATTGTATAGGCGATTAAATGCTGAAAAATGGAAATGCATCGTGAATGGAAGGAATTTCCTCGAATTTATATTTTTTTTTAGTAGCACAGGAAGTAATGGACACCTGTGAATCACATTTAATAAATTATTTAATGCAGAAAAATATCCAGCATGGTCAATAGCGATGATACAGTCAGTATTCAAAGGCAAGGACAACCTACGGACCTCACAGAATTGCAGGAGTACATCAGTATTGTTATACAAAATTCTATATGACCGATTAAGAAGTTGGGCCAAAGAATATAACACAATATCTATACATCAAGTAGGTTTCAGGGAAGGGTTTTCTACAGTAGATAATGTATTCTTTTTAAGACGCTAATAAATATGAACTTACAAGGAAAACGGGGTGAAATATACAACGTATATTTCGGTTTTAAAATAGCCTTCAACAGTGTTCAGAGAGATGCTCTTTGAGTAAATTTGTGTTAAAAATTTGTCTCCAATAAAATTATAAAATCTCTGATGTAGATATACAGCGACATGAAATTCGGTGTTAAAATAGACCAAAACCCTATGTCGGAATGTAGATTAGCTAGTAGAGACGTTCGTCAAGGATGTATTATATCTCTGTTATTGTTTCATCCATTTATGGAGGATATCTCGAATGCTTGCTATCGGAGGAAGTGAATATCCCTAAAGTGGACGGTACATGCATTGCTGTACTTTTTATGCTAACAATCTAATTATTTTATCCCTAACAATACATGGATTGCAGAAGGGCATTCACATCCTAGAAAATTACTGTCTGAAATGAAATGGGTTATGGTAGTCAATGTTAACAAAACAAAAACAATGATTTTGGCTATGTGTATGGCAGAGATGAAAAATGCACTACAATGGACAAGAAATACAAAAAGTTAAACATTTTTGTTACTTACGAGCAACCATTAATATGAGTGGAAAATGGAGTAATGCCTTATCTGTTATTCATTATGAAGCACGAGAAGAAATAAGTGAGTTACTATGTGGTCTGATTCACGTTCCAGATATACCAATAAATAAACCAGAGAGGATTACAATGCTATAATTAAGTCTATTTTGTTATATGGAAGTGAAATATGGGGATAGGGGAGGGCCGAACATGTAAATAAAATTCAAGTCGATTTTTGGAAAAGGGCTCTCGGGCTATCCAAAAGAATACCAAATTATGGGATCATGAGCGAGGTGGGTTGCTATGAAGATGCGGTTAATAGTAAAACAAGGATGGTGAAAACCAATGCAGGGAGACCAGCCCACTTCGCGCTAAATGCTATAGACACCAGAAGATATAACACCAACGTTTTGGGCTACAGGGGGGCGTCGGCCTGGTTTCAATATTACACAAGGTGTTTTTTTTAGTAGTGTTTAACGCCCGTTTTTACTACTGAGGCACCACAGGCGGTGGACACTGAGGATACATGAGATAAAATGACAAATTGGGAAAGGGTACTTTTTTTAAGGAAGGAAACTTTCCAGGTCTAAGTTTAGGGTACCTCCCCGGCATTTTCCAGTTATGAGGACTGAGGAAAACCTGGAAAAAAACCCAGTCAGGGAGGACGGTCATGGTGGGATTCGAACCTCAGACTTCCCGCCCACGAGTCGGCGTCTTAAAGACCTCGGCCACCCGTGGAGGTACACACGGTGCTGCAAATAATAAAAACGTATGGAAGAAATTTAGAACAAGACTAGAGGATATTAGCAGGCAGAGTGTAATATGAAAGTCTTCTTGAGTCTATCGAATGCAATGAAATGAACCTAGAGTATATATATATATATATATATATATATATATTCTCGTTAAAGGCAAGATCAGAAATTGCCTAGTTTAGACTGGGGGATTGGAAGGCTCAAGCAATAGCAGACAGATCTGGTAGGAGAATCTGCTCCTTTATGGAGGATAAGAGGAATGAGTACATATTCTGGCCGAATGCACCCGCTGAGAACAACTGAGAAATGCAATTTACAAACTTTTTTTAGGCAATTTTAAGTCGATTGTTATGCTGGGACTTGTTTGCGGATCACTAATTTGTTGTACATGTACATTTCCATAGCCAAATTGTGCGAAGCTAGAAACATTTATACTCTGATTAGAACGAAATAGCTTTTGAAACTGTATAATGAATGAATGAATGAAAAAAATAATTAATTAATTAATTAATTAATTAATTAATGGTGTTTTAACGCCCGTTGTTGCTACACAGGCACCACAGGCGATGGGCACTGATGATACTTGATATGAAATGATATAATGGGAAAGGATTTATTTTTAAAATAAATTTTGTGATAAATGCAAAATATTAGCGAACATCAAAAGTAGGTTTTTATATATCCAATTAATCGCTTTTTTTTACTTTTTACCAATTTCACAAAGCAGCGTTCTAAGAAAAGGTTTCATTTGCTTTTCTTCTTAATCCTGTGTGGCTCTTTATTCAAATTCTATAATCATCTGCGTTTCAGTTCTCATTATGGGCAAAAAATAATAATGATACAGAATAGGCTTTAATAGTGCAGGTCAGCAACCTTCAATTTTCTTTCTCCTTTTGGTCAGTACTTCTATGCTGCTGTCTTGTTTCTTTCAGCTTAAAGTTTGTTACTTCATTATTTCACGTATTAGCAGATTGTAATAAAATTGATCTTGTTGTCTGTGCACTCCATGTACATTTTTCATTATAAACTTCTGGTATATATACAGAGTGTCCGAAAAGTACAGTATCATAGGCAAATTCTTATTTATTTATTTGCAGATGAAACGTGCTGGCATAGGAAATCATTATAATGCATTGCATTGAGGGGGTTCATCCGGACAAAAGGGTACAACAAAGTACGGTGCTCCATGGCGGTATAAGTTCAACACTGCTTTGCTGCGATCGGCAAAACAAACTTTCTACATGAAGTCCATTGGGCATTTTTGGCAAAGTTTAAAATATGTCCACAAAAGTCCTATGCATAAAAAATTTGTTCCATTGTGTATTTGATTGTTGAACATCCTGTAGAAATCTTGTAACTGAAAATGGGGAATAGTAAAAATGTGGCTAATGTAAATCATGGAGTGCTCCCTGAAACTGTTTACTACTTAGCAGTATTATCCATCTTTGAAAACTACCACTGCTTCAAAAAATTACTCCTTCCGATTTTCCATAATAGCTCAGGTGAAGTTCATAGTACGCTTTAAGCTTAAGCTGAAATCCCTTTCCCAATAATAATTAACTGATCTACTTCTCTTCAGGATTTTCCGCCCAAATAATGTTCAACTCTAAGTAATTCTGTGGATAAAGATTCTAGGTTCTTTCACCCAAGGGTAAATTAGGAATATCAGATTATATTAACGAGTTTTCCTCTTCTTCCCGACAATGATAAGCTGTTACAAATGTCCATAGAAGTTGCGCATTTTCTATCATAAACCGTTAAGCTTCTTTTCCGTTACATGCACATTATCAAGAGCAGTGTTTTTTATTATGTGGATATGCCTCGCAGCATGCTCAGGGATTAGATTTCATTTGTGGCTAAGTAAGCAACGCCATGAAGACTATGTTCAAGAAAACAGATTTTAATCACACTAGTTCTGCATATAACATTAAAACTTATTACCAAGGAAGAAATGCACGACTTTAAAAAATGTAGCTATACTTGCAAAGATTTCTAAGAACAGTCTCGTAAGTACTAAAGAGGTTTAGAAAACCCCATATGTTTATGATCTTTCATTGTGATTTACGTCTGGAGAGAACAGGTTACAAAGTAATTGAAATACAACCGCACAGGATGGCGATAGAAATAGTTACCTCTCATTTCCAGCAAGCTTTTGAAATTTGCTGATGTAATGAAAGTGCTCATTGTGCTGAGCATCTTTGAGAATTCAACGCCACTTTCTACAGTAAGTTATTTAAAATATATTATGGAGAATTAACAAGTGTTGTTTGTATAATGCCGCTTGCAATGAATCGTATAACATATCTTCTGTAACATTTATATTATGGATCATCTTGGAATTCTAAACTGGGAACTTGACTTTAAAGTGTATTGAATTATAGGTAGAAATGGCGTTAACACAATAAAACACTTTATGGAAGTAATATAATTTAAGTATACACAAAGTTCAGCCATTTCTATTTGTTCACAACATATTGCTGCACCAATAATGAACAATTTTAACGGTCAGATTTGACCATCATAAAGTACACGGTCTAAACAAAATATTGCACAGTAGGGATATAAACAGTGCTTCTTTAAAGTAGCGATTTGTAAAAGAAATGGCGCATGTTTTAAAGCGTTTTAACTTCTTCTACCGACTGATAATAATCACGCAAATAAGCCCAAAAGACACCAGTACTACCATTTTTTCCCACATTTTTAGAGAGAGGAAAATCTAAGAGGTAGGAGCTTGACTAAATGGGAAATGGAATCCAAGTTGGCTTCTTGCTAAGCAATACATTAATAATTAAGTCAAATGAAATAAAAAGTAGATGAAGAATTGCAATACAGCATAAAACGTTGTATTAAATTAATATAGGGAATATATACATTAAATTTAATGAAAATATAATGGTGAAAATTATATCCCTGAAGGAAATACAAACACTAACCTTTTGCAAGTGAGCGCGTTACTTCATTATATTCCCAAAAAATCTATCAAACTCAATTTAGACACCATTCTTAACTTTTTAAATCACTGGGGACCAGGCCTGAACTATATATGTAGATGTTAAAGCTTCAAATATCCACAATAAGAGCCTTTGTTTTTTTTTTTTTAATTTGTAATAAGGTACATCATGGTGCAATTTCAGCACGCCCACTGTTAGTCTTTTCTGTTGCCCTTAAAAAGCTGCTTCGTCATAGAAGTATAAGCTTCTGCAGTTATAGTGAACTTATTTGTCAAGAGGAAAACACCCTCTTTAACCCAAATAATTGTGATATGTTTCCGGCCGACTGAAGCACATGGAAGTTCCTAGGGATTGAGGAATCTTTGTGCTACCATTGCATAAGTTATTAAACCATGCTTCATCTTTGAGAAAAAGTCAACGGATGTTCCTTTTGTAGATCCAAATTTCCTACTGGATTCGAAATGCTTTCTGCTCTGATGTAAGCATTTGGAGTACCAGTAAGGAATTGATATTTGACATCGTCAGAAGGGAATTAATGATTGTAAAACTGTGCCAGCGGAAATGCCTATCTCACGCGTTATGAAAGGACTATTTTTCATGACATAATCTTGACTTTTTGATACACTTATTATGAAGGTTCATTCACTGAACTCACCTTCAATGGAATCCAGTGCTTGGCCTAAAAGTTTATTCGGTAACGAGAAGGTGTCTCATCACCATATACAGTATTCATCTTCTCGTAGATTTACTGTCAATTCTTGCCATCTTTTGTAAGGAATTTAATCAGGGGACGAATCTCCAAACCTTTCACTTTTACTGAAGATCCTCATGGCACTAGACTTGCCATTTTCTCAATGCAAAATGAACCTTTTATAATCTTTCAAATCATATTACAATTTAACACTTTCATGTTCAGTTTTTTAACAATGATACAACATATCTAGATAAGTAACTAGTTGAATGACTCTTAGTATTTTTGGTTCTCAACTAGAACAACACGAAATTTTAAGTTATAATTCGTTTGTATGCATACTTATAAAAACAATAACTACGTTAAATTCATAACATGATGGCTACACACTAAACTGAGTGCTCAAAAACATTATGACTTAATGGGTCCTCAATAAGGTACTTCCTTATGAGTTATGTTGTATGTAATAAAAATATTACCAGGAAATAGCACGTCGTGTTCACCATTTTCTGGTCAACCCAGATTTTTACTGGTGTTAACCAGGAAGAACAAATAATGAAATCAGAACCATAAGTTTGTGCTCAGCTGAATGCATTAAGGAATAAATCTGTATTAGCTTCCACTATTACAAGCAGGCTCCATGTGTAGATCCTGGCGATGTAGTAGTAACCATACTTATGTCCTAAACCCAAGATCGTGGATTCATTCCCGGACGGTGGATTTTTTCGGCCGTAAAAATGCTAAGTATGGCTTCCTTCAAGAGGAAAGTAAAGCCGTGAATAGCGTGTGATAGATTTACGGCATGTAAAAGAACCTCAAACCTGAAAGAAGAGGCCTCTGAGCAAAATTATCGGCTGTTTCACGCCCTGAATTGAATGGGACACTGTGACCTGAGATGTTAAAGAGCGTCCATATATAAACCGAATCAACAATAGCAGTCTCCATGTTGGAATTTATTTGCAGTAATGCACAGAAATCAGATAGGCCGTTATCTTGGAAAAATGGAATTTTAGCGTTATCATTCCTGAGTGAAGCATTAAGACGGCAGTGCAGTTCCATGGAGTTCATTACAGGTGACGAGATGGAAAATGTACCGGATCTCTCATGGTTTTTTTCACTTGTTTTACAGCAGCTGGCGGATCGACAGTCACAGCGGCAACTCCCGTGGAAGCTGATATAATATCTTTGCAATTGATTTTGATTATTGCAATTAGAACTACATTTACAATGAAAATAGCACTACAATATGGCACGAGATGTTGGATATGTTGTCCTGCTACATTTACACATTTCTGAAATGTTTATAAAATTGTCATACACACGCTTTGTTTTACGATATAGAGTCAATTTAAACTTGAAAGCGTACAGTTCGGATCGAATCAGTAGAACTTAAACTGCATGTCTAAAAACTGGCAGATGAAAGAGTATTGTCTATTCGAAAAAAGAGCACAAATTAGTATTCGGAATACTTAACAGCTTTAACGCTTGCTTCTTTTGTAGCAGCGTTGTAACGCAGTTCTTGAGAAAAGATGAATGAGCGAGTAAATACGGACGTAGGACAATTTCCTGTAACATTTGTAATTCCATGAACTACAATTATTTCTTTTAAGGATTCAGGAAGCTAGCGGTAGAAGAATGGTGGCAAAACGTTGGCTATGAGAATGTCAGCTATGAATTATTGTTGTTGTGAATGATATCTCCAGCTCCTTTTGCCCGCATGACATTTGCGTGTGTAATGGGTGTCGCAAGGCACAATAGTGGAAAATACTGACAATATATGGCACGCACTGGGAAAGTGTTTAAGTTTGAACAGATTCGTTATATACAGGTAATCTCAGGCTGAAATATAGACGTTAGTAATTACACGATATTACTTTTCCCTATATTCATTACTATGTAATGTAGCAAATATTTGTCAACCTTGCACTTTTTTTAAAATACGAACATAAGTACTTTCTCAAAAGTTAAATTTATTTTACGCTTGTATGTTTCACATAAGCAATGATCCAATTCAATTAAATTATTCAGTAACTTTCAACAGCACGGAGAGAAAAAATAAATTTAGAAAATTCTACAGTATACATTTCATTATAATTTTCTTAATGATGTCTCCAATTTATGTGATACAAGTATAAATTTTGAATTATAAAAACTGTGGAAAACAGCAAATTATTTTAAATTGAGAAAACGTACAACAATAGTATACCGAATCTTTGCAACTTTAATAAAGCATTTAAAGCATTAAACTTTGTGTGATAAATATTGAAAAGTTTGGCCAATTCAACAGGTAACAATCAATAAATTAATTATTGACCCAGCAAATTAAAAAAAAGCAAAATAAAATAAAACTTCCATTTTAAGATTTATAGCCTCACCAGAATTATCATGGCTTCACAATTTGACCGAAAAGTGTACATTCCTTGGCAAAAGAAATATAAAATGTACCTTCAGTAATCCCTTTACAAATAAAAATGTTTTCCCAGTACATTAAATCTGGGTCACTGAGTGGACACAGTGAAGAAGGCCTCAGCTGAAATGTTTTAATTGCAAAGTCGAAAAGATAGACCTAATCATAAGCTGGGTTCTCCTTGCTGCGTCTTATGGGAAGAGAAGTCAAGCAGATTTGGTTAGCTCACTACGCTGCACGACCAGCAATGCCAAATTCCGTTAACATAAGATCTAACGTAGGAGAAAAGAGAAAGGGAAGGAAGATGTTAGAAAAAGGAGAATAAGCTTTCATCTGTTGATCGAGGAAAACTGAATGCGCGGAAAAACGGCAAAAACTTAAATGTACATTCCACGATTTTTATGTCTGCTGAATTTCAAGTATACAAATTTCGAAACCAAAATACTCAAATGAGTTTCAAAGTTGCGTACTATTCTGACTAAAGTATGTATAATATTGCTGTAATAAGATACTGTCGAAATGGTATTTTTACTGTCATATCGAAAGATAAAGCGTTATTTTATTTATTTAGTACTTTAGAAACTGAACTTTTAGGTAAATTAACTGCTACACATCGGCCGTCAGTAAATTAAACTTCACAATTCGTTGCTTTATCGTATGACATGTATAACTAAACCTTGATTGCAGTAATAAGCAGCATGTGGAACTTGAATAAGGAAAGACCTTGGGTTCGAACAATACCGAAGCAAATATCAGTTATAGGTCGTTTAATTACCTTTGCATTAAATGCTTACATTCTGTAAAAGCCGCAGTTTCTCACTAGAGGGGTTCCATTTATTCACACTTCTCTCGATTTTGAACAAGCATAATTGCACCAAAATGCTGTTATAGGTCATTTACCTAGCTCCAAATTCAATGGTGTTCTTACTTTTTCTGTAAAAACACCGTTGCTGACCAATAGTTATCTCTGAAGAAGCAGCTTGCGGTACATCTGCGCAATATCAACTGGTGAAGAAGAGCGAAGAGTGTTAAACAAATTTCTCTAGTGACCAAGTGTAACTTTTTATATATATATATACACACATTGTGTCATAAAATTTTCTTGATGACACTTTCGCTGATCTTAAAACGCCATGGTTGGTAAACAACATGCATCAGTTTCAACTCTACACGTCCCAATTCAGTTGGAGGCCCACGTTTCACTAGTTATGTTAATTGAGTTCTACGGTGTGGCGATTTCTTTCTTTCTTTGTTTTTTTTTTTTTTTTTTTTTTATCAAAGAAGGCTTTTCAGCAAGTATTGTCAAACAGCATTCCCTCATATTCTAAGGTGAAGAAATGGGCTAATCAGTTTATTCTACAAGAGAGAACGTTAAAGGTATCGTGATGACCGAACTGTGAATATATGACTGATGAAAACATTTCTCACATTAAGAAGGAACTGACTTTCTGTTAAAACAGTATTTTAAATCATTCACGAGAAACGAGGAAGGTGAGAGTTAGTGTCGTAATTACTTTTTGCAGTTCAGGATATCATTCGAACTATACCAGCATAATTTTTTAGCTTTGCCAAAGTAATCAGAAAGAGTATTTAGAATGCATTGTCACAAAAAGTAAAACGATGGTTTTTTATCTTCTTCCCTTGGAGTGAGGCATCCCTAAGAAAACTTAAGGTCCATCAAGACTATCGTGATAAGTCTTCTAGAACTGCTGAAGAATTCTCTTAGTTAACATCAACGAAAGGAATACCATGGAGAATACTATGCTTTAATATTCTCTATGGTAAAGGATTGGGGGAAGAGGTGGCGAAGACTGATGAGTCCCTTTGCTCCTGTTTAATGACAAGGTCCAGTATATACGCCTATTTGAACATATTTAAACCAGTTCTCACTACTGAGTTGTCATAGATGGCAGACTGATGATCAGAATCGGACAGCGGTTACTCCTAGGCGAGATAGGTTCACAGCAACTCAAGGCATCTCAGGTGAACTCTAAGGAGTGGCGCGGCGTAGTGCGCAGGGAAGGACCACAAACACTAACATAAGTCAAATTTTTCTATTATTCAACACAGTATGGCACCATTCTGAAAGTTGTGCGGAAAGTTTTTGTATTTTACTTTGAGAGTACAAATCGAAATAGTAAACAAATAAAGGAACATGGGTTAAAATCTAAAAAGCTTAAGAGTATTATGAAGAAGATTTTATTTTGTTAACTCTACCATACCAAAATCATGAAGAACTCAAAGTTTAAATTTCCTTTAAAAATACTCTGCTGTGATGCTAAAATTTTGGATATATATCTTGTGTCGTTTCAGAAAGAGCTTGACAGCACATTACTATAGTATATCGTGAGTCAATGTCAGGACTGTATTATTCCTCAATTTATTAAATTTGAATATGCAATGTTATGATTGTCTAGGTGACACAATATTATTCTAAAAGGAGAAAGCACAATGTTGTGATATTTTGGATTACAATATATTATGTAAAATGTTAAAAGAAGATTGAAACATTTCATAACCATTAGGTATATTTCCTAGAATTATAAACGATGAATGTCGATTACTTTTGCACAATATTTACAGCTGTACCTGGAAAGTATCGTGTATGAAGTTCTTCTTTTCCTTTTCTTCCTTGAAAATCACTATACAATAGCCTCGTAACTGCCAACTTATCCTTTTACATGAGATGAAATAATAAATTGTGAAATTAGTTTTGTTTGGAAGAAAGCACGCCAGGCCTAAATTTGGTGTACATACCCACCATTTGCCATTTACGAGACAAAGTGAAAGCCTGTAAAAATAATTGTTAGGGAGGGTGGCTGTGATGGGAAATGCAGATCTCCTGTTCACGAGTTAATACATTAGACGATTATTGCTGCGAAGGTTGCCACGAAGAACGGTAACTTCAAAAGGAAGGAACAGGAGCCATACAGCCCAAATGTAGCACCCAATGACCATTTACTTTTTCTCTAAACTGAAGAAAGGTGGAGGAATACGAAATTTAATGATGAAATGAAAACTGCCGTTAGGAAACACACTATAGATAAAATTCCGGAGTACTTTTTCAAAGAAACTGAGTTCCTAATTCTTAAATGCTAAGCATTTATTAAAGTAAATGAAGGTTATATTGACTGTTTATTTCTGTTACTTCTGTAAATTTTCATTGCTTCGACTGTATTCAATTGAAGGAGGATTATCTGCAGCGTTTAGGTGTAAACAACAACGCGGATCAAATATATTCACGTGTACAGCGTGTCGTGTAGCTGTGTTAATAGGGATTCTGGTTCGATTGTCAACCTCTAATAATCGAATGTTAAATTGATTTAAATTTTTCAATACTAAAATAAAAAAAAAAAACATTGGACAATAAAACCTTAGGAATATTACTTATCTTTACTAGATTCTATTTTTTGCTGGTTCTAATATATATAGTTAACTTTAGAAAAAAGTTTTGTACTTATATGAGAGCAGGGTCTTGTCTTTACATTTAACCCAGCGGTGGGAGCAGGTTTGCTACCCGCATCGCTCCATTTCTAAGTGGCGGAGCTAACCCAGAGGCATCATAACGCAATACCATCGATCGATCGATCGATCCGTAACACACTCAAATCCTTCGCAACTGTGCTTTGAGGGCATTGTATAACTCGGACTTACCTTAGGAAGTTTCAGCTTTTTTTTGACGTAGTTACGTTGACAACCTGTTTAGGCAGTTTTCATCCCAGATCCACGACTGTTAACTGAATTTTCTAAAGATAATGCGGAAAATAGGCTTAGATTTCTAAAAATGCTCTACGCATACTGCAATACTAAGCTACATTTATATATGAAGGAAATATATAACCTTATTTTTACACTAGTTTGATTGTAGTACTTTATTTTACAGGGATGCAACAAATAATATAGAAACTCAGCAAACGACCAAAAACTATAAATATCATGCTCTAACATTCAAATACCTTAAAATTTAATTTTATACAACGAAAATAAATGATTCGAATGTTTAGTTTATTAAAAGTCAATTTATGCAATTTTCTGGCGGTACTGATATAAATATTGTCATTGTTTGTTAAATTTATTTACCCTATCTATTGCATTTCCTTTACTTTATTTATTTTTTTTTCATTTTGATGCAGCCCATATTTATCTCTAAAGCGGAAGCAGCATTTTTTCCTTGAACTGCGGCGATAATATTTAATTACATGAACTGGCTTCTTCAACAGAGCGCTGCAATAAACTGGAGAATGTGTTGGTGCTATGCAGAGAACATTTCAGGAATTCTACTATTCCTTAAAGATGACCAAACAATAACGCAGTCTTGCACACAGCTGAATGCCCTCATTTATTCGTTTCTACCCAATGGAACCGTCAGTATTTATGAACGTTAGTCATTTCTTGCAGTTGTATTTCTTGATTTTTGTAATTACTTCGAACAACTTGTTAAACGTGAACCATGGGAGGGACAAAGAGGAAATTCTACTAATTTTAGAAATATCCCTATGCGTAAGATTATGAGGAAGAAAAATGTATGTCAAAATAACAAACCACAGATCATCTATAAAGTCAACACCAAGCATGAACTGTATTCTGAAGATAGTGTAGTGAAAATGTATCAAAACAATAAACATATGTATAACTTCCAACGACGTCTTATTAGATTCAATAATTATTCTTTTAAAGTAATCTGAAAAGTATTATTATATATGTGCTAAATGAAAAATGTTCCAAATTAAATTTAAAGCACAATTTCTTAACCGCCAGTATTTATTTATTTATTTTTGGCAATTCGTAAAAGCAAAAAAAAAAAAAAAAAAAAAAAAAATGCAAATTTTATATTTGAAATGACATTACCATATAAAACCAGTTCCAAAGGAACTATTCGTAAGTACCCATTTCTTACAAATAATTACTTTATAAGTAATACAATACTCCATTTACTGACTACGTAGTGTGTGGTTCTAGTGATTCTATAATATTCTTATGATTTAATAACGAAATATAATTTTGGCCTGCTTCAATAGTTGAAAGCATCGCGCGCTTGGCAAGGTCATGCATAACAGGCAATTCCAGCGCTGATGGCTGCACTGGACAATCAGTCGCAGTTTTCCGTTACGACAGCAAGCATTATTTCCATCCTCATTATTATAATTCAGTTTCGGTTAAGAGATAAGTATAACTTGAGTATTTTTGTATTGGTGTTTCATTGTTTTAATTGCAGTGTGTTAGCGAAGTAAAACTTACTGTAGTGCATTGATTTGTAATAATAACATTAGTACAAAGAAACAATAGCCTATAAGAATAACTCCCATACTGCACAGGAATTTAGCAGAAATTGGAAGAATTGTGCAAAAAACGTTATTGAAAGACGCCATAACTGTAATACTGCCAAAAACTTCGAATAATTTTAATATAGCTTAGTACACATTACGATATAGAACTAAAACAGACGCAAAAATTAAAGACATATGCAGTCGGAGCATAAACAGCCTGTGCCCAATCATGTCTCATTTCCGCCTTGCTGTGATGTCGTTATGATGGTATACGCTTGTTACCTGTAATAATTGAGAGAGCAGATTTTATTTTTCATGTTCGAAAAACTATTTAAAATTAAATTGTGAGCATGTTATAATTGGAGCGAACTTGTAATGTCTGTATAAGTGTCTGGTTTGTACAATGCATAGTGTCGTTAATTAACATTTCCCCCCGTAAACAAACTCCTAAACCCAAGATCGCGGGTTCGAACCCGGCTAGGACCGATGGAATTTTCGGAGCTTAAAATCCTTCGGAAGGGAAGTAAAGCCGTGGGTCCCGTGTCGTACATTTACGGAACGAAAAAGAACCTCAAGCCTGAAAGAGAGGCCTCTGAGAAAAATTTGTCGGCCGTTTCACGCCCCGAGTTGAATTGGACGCTGATGACCTGAGATGTTAAAGAGCGTCCATAAATAAAGCAATAAAAAAAATCAATCCCCGTAAACAAATGATACAAAAAGCTAAGGAATTTATGTAATGCACTTTAAACATACACAGGTAAATTAAACAGCCTGTAGTCTTAGTCTTGCATCATATGAGTTTAGATAAATGTGTGCTAGCATGTGCGTGTGTTTATTTGTGTTAAAAATGTCACAAAAAGAATGGAGTGTCACAAAAATAACCGAAATATTTTAGTAACATTTTGAACACAACGATTGTGTATGGTATAGCTATGTGTTCTAAATGTTTTCCATCATTGTATACGACATGTTCATACGGTTGTCATGTAGTGATCATAGCTTACCACTGTTTCGATGTCTCCCGAAGTTTGTTTAGACCACGAGAAATGGAGTGTGAAGCACTGTTCCTCTAGTATCCCACACCAAAACGCATCACAAAGCGACAAATTAAGACTTCTTGAAGGAGAGAGAAAAAAATAGTGTCTAGAAATCAGTCCCCGGGGAATAAATGTTAACCAGACGCCCATTTCCATTACCGTGTTGGAGGTCGCCTCGCCTTGTTGAAACGCTTGAGTCAAAGTTGTTCAATGCACAAATTGTGTCCAAAAACCTCTTTAAAATTTAATAATTTGCTTCTTGTATACTTCTGATATGACTATAATTCTATTTCGATGTATATTCTCAATGAAGTATAGGCTAAAAATAACAATGTTATTAATCCGGTTTTTTCCAATTCAGGAAACAAAATTTTGCTTATTGATATACCCACTCAATAGAATATCGCATTTATTACACCACCGGTTTTGTAGTTCCTCAGAATATTTGCCTTGCACTATTGCGTCTGGCTCATTCAGCTAGTGGAATATCTTGAATAACGTTTCCTTTTTAAGGATACCCTGCATACGATCTGAGGTTACTTTGTTACAGAAACCCTGTAATAAAAGCTCTTTTTGTATATGTAAAAACAGGTAAAATAGGGAAATATATATGAGTACACATGTTTAAAAATCATCTTGTATGGAGAACAGAGCAAGTGTCGACTCCTTTGAAACTCAAGGATTGATAAGTAAGGCTCACTTTGTTGTGTAAAGTTCCCATCCTAACACCCACTTAGTATAGTAACGTCGCTATGCTCAAGGATTGGCGTCTAGTAAGTGGCCTATAGTTGATCAACTTTGTGTGGGCATAAATCGGGAGAACATGTCCATCGACAAATCCGGCGACTAATGCGTACTTAGTTCCGCGTTTGTTGCGTTCAGCTGCGGACACAGGTGGAAAATAGCACTATGTATTTATCCTTTCTACTAAAACAGTTGTTATAAACAGAGGTAGGCTTCCAGATCCATTGAAGTACGAACAAATGGTTCAAGTTAATGTCGTCATTAATGCAAAACCCGGATTGTTCTGTGTGTATGTCTACATATACATGATCTTTTTAACGTTTTATGTTAAAACCCGTGATGTGTAGTAAAGTACACTCTGCAATGCCATGAGATAATGGATATGCAGCTAAATAGCGAATGAAGGCAAAAATAGTTTAACCCTAGCTAATGGTTGGAATACAAATAATATACATGCAATCAAAGGTATTAACAAGTTAATCTTAATACAGTTCGAATGCCATTACTCATTGAACACTTGACGTTTGCTAAATTTAAGCTATAGTCAAGACTTTGAAGTAACTCGAAATCTCCCGTAGTTTCTCATAGCATATTCCATTGGGTGACTTGCAGCGCTACTTCCGGGAAGGGGAGGGGTCAGGTATTCTTACGGAAAAGCAGGACATTTCTTGGAATCACGCACTATAAATTTTTTGAAGTCTCCCGCTAGTGACACGTAGACCACGTTTGGAGTCCTAATTTCATTCCCTGTTGGTGCACAATAAAGGTGCGCGGACGGTATAGAGTGGCACTACTTTATTTCCGTACGGCATACCTTGTCCTCTCACATGCCTTATTCATCGCCTCTAGGTGACTGCATTGGGAGGGGAGGAACCACAAGACCTAGCTGGAATAGCCGCCTAGGGAATTGCGACAGCACATTTCTGTTATTCATGGAAGTCCACACAACTTGCGATTTCTATCCACTGAGACGACAGCACATCAAAGTGGATATTCAACTTTGTAGTACTTTTAAAATACTTCCTCTATCGTTCTGGTTTAATATATTGCAATTCCACTCACTTATCACACCTGTCGATTTGTCGATGATACCAGATTTTAGCTTGAAATAGATTATATTAAATCATTAATATCAGAGAATGCTTAAGAACAGTGAAACGGGTCGTTACAGAGCTAGCCGACACCCGATATAGTACATAATTAATACGATTATGACATAATAACTTGATGCTGATATACAATTTGTTGTTAAAAGTTTAGCTTCTACCTAAAGGGGAAACAGGTGACAGCATGTGAAAGTCAATTAGCAGGCAATTAAAGGCAGGCATTGAGAAAAAGCAGATGAAAGCTAACTCGTCAAAACATCCCGAATACGTGCATGCATTGTGTTTTGAAAACTTTTGTAAAAATTAACAAGTAAAAGGCAAGCGTTAAATGAAACAATCTGCAAAAGAACATCATTAGCAGAAAAAATGCATAAAAGAACAAGACCCAAAAGAGAGCAAAACCAAAACTTTCTTTTTAAATATTGTACTTATTATAAAGCAACAGAGAAGCGACGTCGTTATGACGTTTTCAGGGCATTTGGAAATTTCTTGTAATAAAAAGTGTTTGACCTTAACCACAGTGTTAAAATAGCGCCATTCAATTAAATTCAAAGTAGAATACACAAAATTGTTGAAAGCCGTGCAAGATCGGAATTTGCGTTTTAGTAGCCTATGAAATCATCATAACATCATAACATTGCAACATTATGAAACTTATAGAAGCCTTCAAAGAAAATTCGATGTATGCATTTTGGGTTAAAAAACAAAGAAGAAATAATTTACACATTTTTAGTAAGGATGAAAGTTACAATCACATAAAAATCACCCTTTTAGCAGCGCGTACAAAGCAAATACAATATAGAAGTATGTTTCGGAAAGCTCGGGGTTTAAGAAGAGAACCAAAGACGATAGCATGAGATGAAGACGTGGATGATGCTAAACGCGGCAACAAGCGACGCTCTTGGGAGAATATTCCGAACTCTACTGCGATGTATTATTTATTAGTGCTTATGGTGGTGTTACTGGCGTAATTCCATATTCCAATATTTAAAATATTTGACAAAGATTGCTTTAACATCTCATGATCGATGCCTGGCTCGTTTATAAATTAAGAAACAACATTCGTCATGTGCCGATTTCTGGAGCTATTTCACCTCTGTCCAAAAGTATCCCTACATCCGAACTTCAACCACAATTTATCTCTTCTCATGCTACGAATTTGCCACAAGGAGCTTAGCGCACGTAGAATGCAACGCGGAATAACTGCGGTGCTTCAGAGGTGTCGCGAGTAATCTGCAGCTATTCCCGATATAAAATATGACACAAAACTCTGCGATCATGTGCTTCTTAATTAAACTTTAAGAGTAACGGAGCATATTCTTACTCCATTTATAGCATAGGAAATAATATCAGAACAGAGTAAATTATTATTTTACGTACTTGAATATTTGCACTATTTATTACCTGATGGACAGTGAACATAATGGTTGTGAAACGTATGCTGTTGGGACATAGAAGACTGGTCTAGAAAATATGTGGCATTTGATATACTAATAATCCAATATTTCCCTTACCTTATTAATTATTTCATATGAATTCCATAAATAAGACTTCATTGATAGACATGACTAGGTATTCAAATTCTTAAGCACTTAACATCAAGCTAGGGACATTCAAACTAGGGCAATAAAGAAAAGCAAGCTATGAACCACCGCTCGGTAAATAAACACGAACAAGCTTAAAGGGAGGGTGGTTTGTAGCTGGTGGTCTATTGTATCTTCCCACCTGTTGCCTACAGTCCAGCATCAACATAATTTAATTCTGTTTCCTTTTTTATTTAGTGCTTAGAAAGTTCGATGCCTACATATAACTGTTCAATTGGCGATTACAATAAAATTTAACCTTCCTTAAAAGTGGAAAATATGCTACTTGTGTCACTTCATGTACTTTATTTCAATTAATAGGCTTTAAGAATATTTTAGGCTATGATTTGGTACATTGATTTTAGAAATATATAAACAGATTAAAAATTATGAATCCTTTTACAAATTATTAAATTATGAATCCTTTTAGTAATTCTTTGCATCATATTTATAGTTTTTCATTTTTATAACACAATTCTGCACGTTATGCCCATTCATACTCGGCAAAGTTCTGAAATAATTGTTCTTTCATGGTTTGAATACCTTAGACACCGAGCTGAAAGAAGGTGGAAAGGTTTCATTCAAAGTATAGGTAGCGCGAAAAGAACTTGCCGCGGTTCCCGCCAAAACTTGACAACGTTTTTTATAGACCTAAAATAGCACAAGTCACGCTCGATGGCAGTTTTCTTGGATGTGTGCAACATCTAACAAAATACCCTCTTTTGTTAACTCAGATTACAACAGACTTAGGTGACCTTTAAGTTTTCTGCCGATAAATCTCTGCATCCGAAACTTTTTTCGAGAAGTTGCGTGGCTGCGAGCTCAAAGAATGCTTGAGAAGTACCACACACGATTGGAGCAGTGAAGAAGTCGTTTGGAACGAGCGCTACCTACCACTCGTGTCACCTCTTCACTTTAAAAGGCTTCGCTTCCATTCATCTCTCTTTCGACATACACAAAACCTGTAGGTTGAGCCCTTCTTTCCCCTTATTTTCCTCCACAAAATGCTACGCGGTGTTCCATTTATCTCAACACTGTGCACGAGGGAGCTTTACTGAAATGGAATATAGTTGTCGTGTTAAGACCTGGCTTGATGGAAGCTGTCGTCGCCATCTGAGGTAAGAAAAAAATGTTGCCGAGATGGAAGACGTGCTTGCTATTATCCTAAGCTTCCTGCGGTAGAGGTAACAGAAACAGAATAGTCCAAGGTGACAGGTGGAGCACCAGGGAAAATCTCCCTATCGTGTACAGTCTGAAAAGTGGCACCCTGGGAATTCTCCGGAGAATGGGCCGGGAGATGAACGTGCAGGAGAAGTGGTTTCCCGCTAGGGACTTCAGGTAACAGTTAAGTGAATATATTACAGTTTTCCTCGAGGGAAGGGAACGAGTGGAAGCTACGCAAAACGTACTTATTCACTGTACCTATGTAAAAGAAACACTTTTTAACTATGCAATACTCCACTATTAGATGCGAATAATGATGTTGCGTCCACTGATAAAAAGATGTTAAACTATTCAAAGTGGTTATATTTAAGCATTTTAAAGCTCAATGACAATAGTGAAAAATAACATTATCCACAAAAGGTCTTGAAATTGTGATGAAGGTCTACAAACATCTTTCACAGTTAATTAGTTCCAACTGGATTCAGGTTTATTGATTCCCATTGTTGAAGACTGAAGTCAACTAGAAGAAATAAATTATTATAAAAATGCATTGCAAATATATATAAGAAATTTAAATCTTACAGAATGTAACATTTACAGACCTTTCCAAACTCATGAGTTACGGAACAACAATTGGTGAAAACATAAGATTCAGAAATCAAAAGTTCTCCTATTAAATCTGATATATTACTGCTTGTAAGTGAAATGTAGCAGCAAATCTCTCATTCAGGAATTAAAATTAAGGGGTAATTTTGTGCCATCATACATTTGAATAATTATTAATTCAGATATTTTATGTTATATTGTTATAATTATTACTATTGTGTAAAGATACACAACAATAAAGGCAAATTATGAAGAAAACGTGAATTTGTTTATTTGTTTATGTCTTTAAATTCTATAAGTCTATGATGAATAGCTTTAAAAATATAAGATGTAAATTTAAAATTTTAAACTTTGGATTAATTATTAGAGGTTTGCGACCGCCAGATTTCTTTAAAGAGGATTCGCGATGAATGCAAAGTTGAGAACCGCTGCTTTAGAGGAAACTATTTCTATATGTAAACGTTATTTTAGACATTAATTAGTTATTTTAAGTTCAATTTCGTTCATTTATGGACGTATTTTAACATATGTCATCAGCGATCCATTCAATTCAAACCTTCTTTTAGGCTACGACGGAACCAACGACTTTACTTCCCTTTCGAAGAAGGCCATACATAAAATATTTACGCCCTAAGAAAAAAAAAAAAACATCGACCCTGGCCGGTATTGAACCTGTGCTCTTGGGTATATTATGCAAGTATGGTTATCACTAGACCACCAGGACCGACAAATCAGCTCTTGCCAATGCAAAATTTATTCGGAACTTTCAATTTCTTCCTTCCATAACTGTAATTGGCGATATTGTGCATACCGTGTAACCTATTGGTTCAGAAAAACACAATGAACAAAAATGTACAGTTTTAACAGAGAAGAAATTTAGAATATTTAATTGTGTCGATGGAAATGTATTTACAGCATACAGTGCTCATTTTAGCAAAGCGAATTACAATTTAAGTGTAAGACGGCAGATATGTTTCAGGAACCAGAGTTGAATTTACGGGCGGCTCCGAATGCGCCATGCTTAGAAGCAGAGACATAAAACAGTCCATAAGGGAAAAGATTTATATGCAAAAGCCAATGTATTAGTAACAATTTAGTTATAAGTTATAAGTTACTCTGCAGCAATGAAGAAATGTTTGATTAGATGCTTATTTGATGTAACCCCAAAACCATCTCATTTTATTCACTTATTACTGAAATTGCAATAAGGAAGACTCCATCATTTTATAATAATTTGGTATAATTCAAACGCCGGAAATGCCTTAAGGCAAACCTAATTTCTTATTATCTACCACAGCCTGCGTCTACTTTGCTTTCATGATATCATTGTATGATAGAATTAAGCACCCAGCTATAAATAAATTTTAATGTTTGCACCATTTTCGGTGAACCACTTCCATCTACTTTTATCTTCATCGTGTCTTATGAGAATGCATTTTCTGTTAATTAGTGTCCAAAAGCAATGTTGAGCAGTATAAGAACGCATTATATGAGGTCTAATCTGTAGTATACAACTACACTTTCTGTAAATATAATAAATAATCTATAACATCAAATTTTGCTGATATTTTATATAACTTTATATTGAAATATAAACGTATTAAATGTAGCATGAAACTGTAGTTATGTATATATTGCATTTTAAAACGCTAAACAAGCATTTTTTCGGTTTTTTTGACGGAATAGGAACTAAATTTAATATATGTGCTATATTTCACACAATAAATACACTAATTTAAAAGTTATGGAACAAAAAACAGTAACTAACTTTTAATTGTAATGAAAAATCCTAAGATGTCGCCATATCTAAAACCATGCAAGCACAGGTAAACGAAGAAAAATTAACCAGTAATTTTGACTAAGAATTGGAATACACGAGAACACAAATAGTTACAGACTAATAAATAAAAATGACTTGTATGTTGATATAGAAAACACATTACTTTAAAAAAAATTCTGTACTTTGAAGTACAAGGCATAGGTTAAAATATACCATAAATAAAAATCGTTGTACAGATATAATGAAATGAATTAACACCAAAATAAAATAAAAATAATACAATATTGTGGGAAAATCGTCACTTTATAGTTCATTCTTCTTTTAAGAAGAATCACTTATTTTCCAATATCATTATGTTCTTTTATGTCAAATTCAGAATAAAGAATATCGCGCTAATGCCCAAGGAAAACGAATTTATTTAACTAACATAACACGCTTTCAATTTTTTTAATAAGCTACAGCGCAATATTTTCAGATATTGCAGAAAAGCAACACGAGATAGAGGATTAATTATTTACCTATTCAAATTTTAAAGTCATGGCAGTAAATATCTAAAGGAATAATGACTAGTGAAGCCTCCATTCCAAATGATTCCACGCAATTACGGACGAAAGTTGTTGAGCGTGTCACTTTGGCGCAACTGATATGAAACTGATGCCAAATGAAATGGGATGGTGTTCGTGTCTCTTTGATTATAATTTCTTCACTTTATGAATAAATGAATAAATAATCTATTGCGCAGGACCCGAACCTACGAAAACTGCGAAACCACACGATGTCCACTTATTAATTTGACCACAAAATTAGATGCATAACCTTCTTTAGACTAGTCTATAGAACACATTAAATTAGTTACCCATTGATCAGTGTCGTACTGTCATATGATTAATCCGACATTTTATAATTTTTATAGAGCTAAATCTTGAAAATAATGATGAACTGTTGAAAATCAGAGTTTTCTCGTTCACGAAGCACGTTTGAAGAAATTAAAAATATCTTTTTGCTCCTTTTAGCTGTAACATTTATAAGCATCTTATTTAAACATTTTATCATGAAAACTCAATTATGTAAGCTATCTATAATCTCAAATTATGCGCTATATTTCATAAAAATCCGGTATATATTATTCAAATAACGAGAGACAGTGAAGATGGAACCACGAGAATATCAAAATATTATTCAAGATTTTATTTGGGATATGTGGTTTTTCATTTTACTCTTGCAGAAAAGAAAATTCAATATAGGAACGTTAAAAAATTCAAAATTTACTTTTTGGTAGGTTTCTAAGGCAGCAAGAAGTAGAAGTAGGCTATGAAATCTTCCAAAATAAAGATGTGGGTTTAGTAATAGCATAATCACTTATAGAAACTCAAACATTACGAACTATCAAAGCTGAAACTGCTATCAAATTCTCGTGAGTCTAAAGTTCTTTCCAGACAACAATAAAATATCTAAAAGTTTGTATAACAAGCCCTCTGCTTTTATATAACCATACAATGGGGAAATAAAATCGTGTAATTGAATGAACTCAAGAGATTAAATTGTGGAAACTTTAATCACAGAATTCGTGCAAAAACCTTTGTCAACATGTTTATGTTGCCATATACTAGAACGGTGTAAAAATTCTCGGCCTAATGAAAAAGGACGGACTTTCAATTTAGACATTATTTTTATTTTTCAATATAATCTCCCTTAAATTAATATAATTATTTTAGTGGTGCTCCAATTCCATTATTGCTTTCTGAAGTGGATTTCCGAAAAGTCTGCTAATTATACCTATGTACCTGCCATCACCTCTTCATTTGAGGAAAAATGCTGACCAGTGTTGGAAAGTTTGAGCTAGGAGAATAGATGGAATTCGAAGGGAATAAAAACTGTGGAATAGAATAGATGCTTCAACAATTCATACTAGAAATCTCTCATTTTTTCCATCGCTAAAACAAGTTTGTGAGTCCCGATGAAAAAATGTTCGTCAAACTGGAGCTGAATAAACTAAGAGGAATTCCACAGCAAGTCAAATTTGTGAAGGGTGGTATAGAGCGCGAGAGCAGAGCAATTGGTGCCACTAGAGCGAATTTTAAATTTTGCTTTTCAGGTATACTCACACTCATAATATTCTGATTTCCCTCGTTTTCAGAAACTGTTTTTCTTATTTTATTTAAATGGTACATGCAGATTTTTTGTTCCGACAAAACAAATATTGGTGCCGCTAGAGCGATTTTTAAAATTTGGGTTTTTGGTAGTTAGGATTCCCACTCCTAATAATCTCGATTTCGCTAATTTTTAGAAAATACTTCTCTCATTTTATTTAAATGATATATATATAGAGTTTATATATACATATTTGTACTGCTAGAACAGTACATTTTGGGTTAGAGATAAACTCATACTCTTAATAGTCTGATTTCGCTGACTTTCAGAAATTATTTTCTTGTTTTATTCCAATGGCCACGAGAGAAAAACAAAAATTGAGACTGCTAGAGACATTTTTAAAATTTTCACAATAGGTTAACTCCAAACCCCAATGGTACAATTTGCTGGTTTTAGAACCTGATGAATCATTTGGTAATTGGTCATTAAATGGCAAGTTTAGTTTAGAAAAAACAAAATTTTCGGCAGCTAGAGCGCGCGCGCGCGCACACACACACACACATACATATATTTATTTATTTTTACCGGATATTTCCGTAATGATGATACAGGCTTTCGGTGATAGTGCAGAAGGGAAAATGTATCTCTTGAGATCGGAATCTTCGATTTGGAAACGTATCAGTCGCAAGTTATAAGCCAAAGGTATTTTCTTAATCAGACGTTCACTGAACTGTGGATACTAAAAGGAAGTTCTGTTTTGTTTTCGCTTGTTCACCCGACCCGACTTCCTTTTATTCTTGTCAAGCCACGCGAACTGTCTTGCCTGTGAGACACCTGTGGAGCTTGAAGAGGATCTCTTGGCAAAAATTGCAGGTTCTTGTGGCATCGTTAGAATGACTTCTGGGTTGTTTGATCACATAAGACAGAAATTGCTGGGAAGTTGTAATGCGTCTATTGAACAACAATTGTAAATATTTTCGCAGCTTATGCAAGAAGTACAGGTATAATTGCATACAAAAAGAACCGTAGGTTTTTTATTCCACATTCATAGGTATAACTTTGGCGTATGACTTGATACTGAAGCGTTTCCGGACAGCAGTTTCGTATTGCAAATTGATAAATTTACCTTTCTTCATCATCCCTGAAACACCCGATATATGCGTCGCTTTTGGGTAACCGCTACTCTAAATGTTCCAAATTTGCTGGCTTTTGTACTCAATGAATGATTTGTTAATTGGTTGTTACATGCAGAGTTTCGTTCAGAAAAAAATAAAAATTGCAGCCGCTAGAGCTTTAACAGACACACAGATATATATAAACTTTTTTTCATCTTCATTTTTGTGCCTAGTAAGTATAACGATGGAGATTAGAAGAAATTTTTCTAACAACTACGCTAAACTTCTGCAAACTGCATCCTCTCTGGAAACAATATTTCATGTACATTGGAATAGTACTCTAGTGTAATAATTTTCCCTTGTGAAGTTAATCGATTGGTAAAATTCCTTTAGAGCCCCAAAGACTGATGTCATAACCGTTTTTCCGATGGAGTCGACATAGTCTTCTGTCCATTGTTTTGACTGCTGTTTTAATTCTACTGTATGATGGAAGATCCGAGTCTCATTTACAGTTACAAGTCAGTGCAAAAAATCTGTTGGGCTGTAAACAAGCGCGACACTCTTGTACAAAGTTTTATCACATGAAATTCCACCTATAAAAAATATAATCTATTTGTTCGTTTGAATAGGCTATAGCCTCAGCAGTTTTCCACACCTATTTCTCAGGTTCTCAAATACCATATCATGAATTTGTTTAATGAATTCTACTGTTGTACTTTTTGGATGTCCTTCACGTGGGTCATCTTTAAGGCTGATGGACCATGTTTAAATTTAGTAACCCATTCTTTATCTCTGAAAACGTAGTTCACAAACATTTTTAAAGTGGGGGTGGATTCTCTTTGGCGCCAAACCATGTGTATGGCAGAAGTAATAACGTAAAAAGAAAATAATCGAAAAATGCAATTACATGGCCACCGATGGACGAGGCCAAACACTTTTAAGGCCTCCTCGCAAAGTTCAAAATCCATAACAACATGTTGCGTATGCAATACTTCGTATACACTCGAGCTTTGGGCTATCAGTCGGATGGCTATGTTAAACACATAGTACTTCCTTTCAACTCTAGTATGGAGCTAAGCTGGACAGTTTCCTAAAAATTTTATTATATCAATTTAAAATGCACTAGATTGTGCCATGTTAGGCGATAAAAAGGTAAGTCGCAACAGGCATGCATGAATTTGATTAAATGGAACATCACCTGTAGTCAATTATACGTTAGGATTTAGATCCAAGAAAAGAACAATGAAAATGTAAACGTGCCACCATACAAAGTAAACAATAGAGGTATATCCGAGTTTTCGGTTTCTCTACTTATTTTAACGTTGGATACAGTGTTGCCGGGAGATTAAGGTTTAAAGAGTACGTGCAAAAGGTTTCCCGCGTAAACATCTTTCTACATTATGACAGGTAGGGTAAATAAATGTATACTTCAATATAGAAACAAACAGTTTTCACTCTGTGCAGTTTATTTCAAAGTATTAAAAGGAGTTTAACAAATTCTTTCAACGATTTTGTTATGCACATTAATTCGCTTGCCATTCTCAAACCTGAAAGACAGACTACACATATTGTGGATGAAATTCGTAAATAAATGTCAACTTTCAAGTATGCTATCAGAATTTATCTAGTGCTACTGATTTTTAAGTTTTTATGTAGAATGTAGTGATTATCCGTTCCAAGTAGTATCTGCAACATTATGTCTCGTACTGATAAAACAAAATGGCGACGTAGAAAGGTCAACTAGATCAACATCTTGCACTGACATGGCGTTTTAAATGTCTATATTGAATGTCTACCAGCATATTGCAAATAACTGTCCACTCACATAGGGAAGACTGGCTGTTGTAATCGGTTAGGGCGCGGTAGCTAAGATGGTGAGAACATCAGCACGACAAACTGGGGATCTGTGGTTCGAGTCCTGGCGGTATCCTCAAATTTTTCCTTTCTTACACTGATTGTAAACTTTAGTCCAACTCACGGCTTATGTGAACAAAATTATATTGCTCGACATTTATGATAGATAACTGGCGTAACTGCCCGTGCTGAGTTGAGCTACGAACGCTAATTCTCTGTATAACTTCGAAATGACAAACAACTGAAACATGTTAATATTAAACAACAACGTCAATACATGTATAAGAATATAAACTATAATTAAACATGTTTGGTTTCAAAATAACATATTACATCTAATTTATATAATTCATATGTGCCAGTTATTCTTATTCTTGAGATAGGTAGGGCGGGAGGTAGGTAGGTAGGTAGGTAGGTAGGTAGGTAGGTAGGTAGGTAGGTAGATAAACATTCACTGGCGTATAATGTTCTCATTTTTACTTGTATGAAACTACATGCGTACAAAGCTTAAGTCCATCAGTGTCCAAGTTACCTGGCCAATCGCCGACAGGTAAACACACTTAATGCTTGAGCCAAGTGGGTGAACTTGCTTTATTTTCATTACAACACACTGGGAATTTTCATTACCTTTTAAAGCCTCTTGACGACGGCTTAGCCATGAGCCGTTCGGACAATGAAGTTAATTAATGGTGTCTCAAGTGAGACAAGAGCTCATCGGCACCTGAAGCTACCTAGCAATGCCCTATCCAGAGAGATAAACCCACTGGGGATGTATTTCAAAGTTGGAAAGGGAACTAACCATGTTCTCATTCCTGTAAAACAACTATTAATATGTGTTGTAACCATGATATTTGAGCCTTACGCGTCCAATGTAGTAACAGAAATGAGTGTGTTAAAAGTTAACAGCATATACCTATGCGAGCCTATTAATGATAGTTTTCTCTCTGCTAAGGGAAAGGCGGCACCAGCTTTCAGTACGCCTTTAGGATCCCTAATAATCTCACCCTCTCTCTCCCTTCCTCTTTTCTTTCCTGTTTGCTTCCTGCGTTTCAACTGCCGCATTAATTCCTGATGTGTACTGAAAGATTGAGCAACATGTGGTATAGAACTCTATGAATATTCCCATTTTATGGTGGGAAAGCCTTTTGTGGGATGTATATGCATTCACGTCGCGGGCACCAGGTATGAATTGAATTTTTCTGGCGGGCCAATGCTATGTTCATTTTTACGTGGTATTTCTTAGCTGTTCCGCTAGATGCCAAGCAACGAAGCGCATACCACGGTACGTGCACCTATGAATATGCGTGCACGTATCTCGCCATACATAATGAAGAAAGCAACGTGCTCCAGCGTATATTTATTTAGTTGAATTATTTAACTGTTACTTTGAGTTTTCCTTTTTTTTAAAGGAAAACAAACAAAAATATCTTTAAAATTTCTTGCAATGAACTTGAAATAATTGTCTTTATGAATTAAGCATTCCAAGAAGAGAATCTATTTCAGACGAGAGCAGCAATTTTGTACTAAATTTAAATAGAGAAAGGTAAATGGGATGCATTAAGAACTACTTAAGACAGGACATTTCCTAGTATGTTTTCTGTGGAATTTTAATGTGGTTTTAATTAATCGTTCATGCACAATCACCATTAAACAGTTGTACAAGCGCATTTTAATTGAAATTACATGTAAAATAATTCTCTTTTAGATTATACATATATTTGCGCAACACAAAATTTCATGAAGTTCATAACCGCACATTAACCTTTTAACTTCGATATAAACTAAGTTAATTATAACTAAAATATGTTGAAAAACCTTATATTCTTGAGATTGGTGATTGTTTTATATATATATAACTTCGTTATTAGCTGAAGATTTTCTTCTGTTCGCAAACATTTCTCAGCAAAATATTAACTTTAAAAGAAAATATTACTTGTATAATTCAAGTGATTTTATCTAATGGTTAGCGTTGCTGACTACTGGCCGAGAGGACCAGGATTCGATTCCCGATACCTGCTTAGGAATTTTTCTAAGTTAGAGAGGTCTGAAACGGAGTTCACCCAGTCTTGTGAGGATAACTGGGGAGCTGCCTGATGGAAAGGTGGAGTCCTTCGATTTCGAAAGCCTTGTAATAGGCAACCGGTGGGGTGCAGACATACTAATCACATGCCTCCCTTCAAAAACTACTCTCTATTCAATAAAGTCGTAAGACGGAGATAGAGTAAGCAAAGGTGACTGCGGCAGGCAATACTATCGCGCCATGCAGGAAGAGAAATTGAAGTACCATCTTTCCTAATTTTAGAAGACAAATACAATTCGAAAACAATATTTTTGTAAGTTTACAAGAAGGTGAAAACGGGAATATAAAAATTACAATCCATGAAATAACATCAAACAATTTTTACGCAAATTTTATCATTTCGGTAACATCTATATAAATATTTAGTTACAGAAATTTGATATATATACACTTTGCATATTCGTTGTCCTTTCGTCACTTGTTCTGCTGCGAATACATGAAATGGTTCTTTTCATTATACCACACACGATATATTGAATCCCCTACAGGCTGCTTGCATGATGTCAGTTACAGTAATTGTCACATGTTGTGATGTCATTGGTTTCACAATTTTATACGTCGAGGTGCTTCAAGTTGTGATTGGTTTAATTGTTATTGCTGCCTTTAGATAGGTTGTCGACATGTCATGTTTATTAACAATGTCAGCCATTCTACTGCGAATGAAGAGTTATATATATATATATATATATATATATATATATATATATATATATATTATTTGGACTGTTCCCTACATCAACGGAAGAAAAGGTTGCTGTTTCTCAAAAACGCAGAATGGTGTGGTGTAGATAGATATGATATAGTTTTGGCTGACTTTAAAATATTGGTGGTGATTTTTGCAAATAGCGCAGAGAGAAAACGTATTTTGTTACACATACAGGCTTATTTATTGTGATTTTGGGAAGTAAATTCTATTATATTGTATATTATTCGTTTTACTGTTGAGCATTGAATATTGTTTAAAATAAGTAACCTGCGGTGAGAAGCCTCTATCGTAAATAAAATACTAATCTATTGAAATTTTAATATAAAGATAATTCCAGTTATATATAAGAGGCCTCTGCTGCCATTTGTATTACTTTACAATATATTGTAACCATAAAATTTCCAAACATATACAGCAAGCTGAATCATGTGGGAAAGGCGCTAACTGAAAGAAAAGTGCAGAGGCGTCGCAAAGGCTACTTTAATTGCAATTTAACTTGATTTTTGTGCTGCAAATAAACGGAACATATTTATTGGCTCGTTGAAGGATATTGCCATCTTTTCTCCATCATGGTAAAGTGGCAAGAAACAATGGCGAATTCTGATACAAAAATGCAAAGTGAATGGAAATCAGTCAAGTTTGTTTCTCATTGATAACTTAGTAAATATAAATAAAACACCATGTTCCCACCAAATGATATATGCGCAAAACATTGAAAATTCGCTTCAAAATGAAGAAATAGCATGGCCAAAAATAATAGAAAAATTAATATTGAAATAAGATAAAATTTTTCATTATACAATAAGTATTATTTCTTATAGTAAACGAAGATGATATATCTTTTTCTTATGGGAGTAAATTGAGCTTCTTCCGTAGGAAATAGTTCAAATTTTGGCCACGTTGTTTTTTATTGTGAGAATTATAAAGTAAATATTTGTTTCTTGCTGGGTTAGAAATAAACGTGTTCATAAAAGATCCAGTCGGTTTTCTTCTTAGTTTACTTGTTGGTAATTAGTAAGCTCTACTATCTCCACTTCTATATGGATAATACTAATAAAGGTAATTGGCTAGAAAAATACTAGTATTTTGTAATAAAATAGCCTAATTCATATTATTGTCATTTACTGTGAACCATATCCTTTCAATGTGTGGTAGTTCAGCAGGTTTTACAGTTAAGTTATCATTACGCCACACTTTGACGCGATTATATTTATTCCTCCAATTAATGCACTGTAATTACTGACTAATAGTAAATGCAGGTGTTAAAACATAAGCTTACTACATTGTTAAGCGTGAAAATTTGCGAAAATGTACACCCTAAGACCAAAATATTAGCAACAGCGAGAAACAAAGTCCTATTCGGAAAAACTCGGAAGCATTCGCTGATTCACAATGCCACCTTCAGCTCATGTTGAAGTTTTGCCACAAATAGGAAATGCGTTTGCTCGGACCGTGTTCTCTGATGGCCGAGGGAACAAAGACATATGTGTAGCAATAATAACTATGTAGGCTCGAAGCCTCGTTATGCTTCAATATTATTTGTGTTAGATTTTCAAGAAAATCAATGTTTAGTATACAGAAATAATATGTATTTTAAAGCACAACATGCATTTGAATTTTAAGGCATTTATGCTCGAACACAAAAACATAAATTAATCGCCCCCGTTTTCATAAGCAAAGCCAAATTAATAAATAAATGGTAAACTAAAAAGAAAAAATAAATTGCATTTAATTTATTTAAAACATTTACTTACTCTTTATTTTGAAAACAAAAATTACTTCACAATTAGAAGCCATATTATCATGTTTGTACTTACAATATAACAAATAAAACAGTTCTCGCGTAGGTGGTGTTCGAACTTCGTTAGCTCTCATTACTAGACACCTGCTTTTAACCGTCGACTTTTAGCGACGTCTGACATGGAGACCTGGTGTGATGGTCAGAGAATGAGGATAAGGCTGTAAGACTCGTACGCAGAGACATGCAGTGAATCGAGCACTGAAGCGGACAGAATCAAACAAATTTTCACTTCGAGTCTGCTATTTCTTTTTTTGTGTTAAGGTGTACAATAAGTATACTATACAAAAAGTTCTTTAATATGCCTTGGATATTTACTAAAATACATAAGGATATTATTTTATTACTTCAATATTAGTGTCATAAATACATTTAATGCGTTTAATCTACAGCCTTTAATGTTAATTTTAGCGTCTTTTTAATGAGTAAAATAAGTCATCTTTCCCCTTAGGGACTACCCTGTAGAATAATCATTTTGACAGATCTACTAAATGTGAATGAAATTTTGAAGCAATGCTCAGAACCACTGTAAACCAGAATGAAAAAATGTATGGATACTATGGAAAACAAAGGGGACAATGTGAATAATGCAATATTTAAATGTGTATTCCATGTGGTTATTTTACTGATAAAGGGTTTTCTCTTATTGTTGCCACAAAAAGTAGAGGTCGGAAGAGATAAGCCGGAAATATGTGAAAGGGATGCTAGGGCAAAATCATGGATCGCCACGAACAGTTTCGTACTGTATGTGTCATGCCGTATCGTCAAAAGAAGATTTTTTAAAAAAAAATTCAAAGAATGTAATGCAAATACTTAAAACGTTATAGGTGATTTAAAATGAAAGGCATAAACATAGCATGGAATATAAACCTGCAAATCAAAACTATTGAATGCTAGTAATTACAGGGAAACATTATTTTACTTTAGGTGACTTTTATGAGAAGGTACGTTAGTAATTTTATGCCTTATTCATTACAGAGCGTTAAAGGAAATATCTTTGGAATTACTTAAAAATATCAAATAATGTAATTTTTTCATTTTACAATAATTCAACCATCTATCTTAATAATTTATTTTCTTTTTGTTTATTACTGCTCCAGTTGGTAATTTGAATGATCACAGGTAGGCGAGTATGGCCATGTTTAGAACATTAAAAATCACATCTAAAATATTGGTGCAACATTCTATTTTTAAATATCAGTACTGGCAGTATGAAGAACCTCTTCCATTTTTGCACTTAAACGTATATTGGTTTCTCATTGACATGCCAACGGAAAAAACTGTAGAGTTTTATTTATTTTTCCCCCATTGAGGAGAAAATGTCAAGAGATTTAAGGAGAAAAAAGGCAGGAGTACCTACGTCGTATATGAATAAATGAAAGCCAGCTAAAAATTATTCAGAATAACTAGATAGAAAACGCTGACGCTGACGCTTAAGGAACTACTTAGAACCGAATACTAAATGCATGCAATTGGGCAAATTGAAACTAATGATAGGCAATTGTTATATATTTCAGAAAGCATTTTAACTACATTTATCATCTTGCATTTAACAATGTTGATATGTTTCAATATAAAACTAATATACATGATGAAATCTGCATACAATCAGCTTGAAATGCTCGTCCCACTGAAATAAGAAAAATAAATAAAGTCTAGTAAAAATAATGCTTCTAGAATTTGTCATTATTTGTATGTCAAGAAGAAGTGTATCAGCTAAAATCATGTTCCATATAGGAAAAGACCTAATATGATGTTCATAATGAAAGATTTTCAGCTTAAGTTTCAGCGTTGCATGTTATCGTTTTCATTACGATGGACATTTTGAATGCAGTGGAAAATTACAAATTACAAATTAAAATTCTTAATTACAAATTAAAATTAACGTCGAAAAAAATGTAATAAAGGTGATGCATTCCTATTAAATTTCGCAAGTGTCTTAAGAAGAACAGATTTAACAATTTCACGAATGCCTACTTAAATAATTTCTCTCACCTGCATACTTCATCCGAGAGGGATGACTTTTTAGCGAAGAGCAAGCAAGAACGAGTGCATCAAGAGCGTTCGTAAATAAATCAACGAGTGTATCGTTCATAAAGCTCTAGAGAAAATCTGAAAAGGGAATCAGCGTGATAGTCCAAAGCAGAATTTTTCTGTGTTCAATTCATTACATTGTTTCTTTGTTTATGAAACATCTTGAGCTTATCTTACACTCTTGCAGAACATTTGAGAGCAAAGGGTAAAAATCAAGAGGAATTGCGTTATTTGTATTGCAGTTTTTCTCTCTCCCCTTCAACTCACTCACCACGCATCACAGAATAAAATGGCACTGAGTAAGTGATGAAATGAACTATATATGCGCTTTAATGGAAAGATTATTTTGCGTACGCTATGCAAAGTGAGTCTCTCTTGCTGTGTGTCATGGTCAGTCTCCGCCAAGCTTATTTTGCACGCAGTATACTTCGTATTGCTTAGTAACTTTGGTAAAAGATGCTAAAAATAAGTTGTCCATAAGGTTTGCAGCATCTTTATTGACAGATTCCGTGTGCTGTTCAGTAATGGAACTATAATGGCTACTGCTGTGGCACAGTTGGCTGGGTAAATTGCCTGCGGTCCAGAGAGCACAGGATCGATTACTGACTTAGAAGCAGGGGTATTGCACTAGCCGAGAAATGCCTTGGGTACATTATCTTCGCTCTGGAGACCTATAAATGTCAGCAGCCGTAGTTCTACATCTTTATTCCTGAGAAAGGGACAGTTAGCTTTCAAAACTTGGTGAACTTGTACTAATAGTGACCCCTCACAGTTATAAAACTATACACGAGGCATTTTAAAGTCTACCTCTCTTTGAGTACTATATTATGCGCTTTTAACGCTGAAATATGCAAATTAAACAATGTGTAAAACAGAATTTTAAAAAAGTGTACACATTTACTAAAGCAACAACATAAGAGCAAACGAAACTTTCTTTAAAACTATATTCTATCAATAAAAATTCTATGTTAATTTAAAATTACCCAGGCTTTAAAATATTAAATATGAAACAAGTGCCAGTGTTCTCAATACTGAAATACATTTACATATTAAAGGTTTAAACATTTTCATATATAAAACACATACTTGAAGACGTGCTTGTATAATCAACAGACGTATATATGCCTCTATACTGTTTGATCTTATAATTAAAAAAAAAAGTGTGAAGATATTAAGATATTATGTATAAAAGTAAAACAAGTTTTGAAATTTCTCATTTTGAATAAGTGGTGCATAATACAGGAAGCACCTTTCGGCGCATATGCCGATTTTCCGCAAGGCTCATTTAAAAAGTTATTAATTTCTCAAACGGGACAACAGAAGCACAAGACATATAATAAAGCTTATTAAGTCTGCTTCCTTAGTTGAGCAAAGCTATATTAATACTTTTCACGGAATAGTATGATATGCTCGTAAAAGGAGTTCGATACATACAGCTACTAAAAACATTAATAAAACCGATTGTTTTATATAGGTATTCACAAAAGAGTTAAAAATAAATGAGAGGTATACAGTCCTTAAAAAGAATTGACAACTTTAAAAAAATCACAATAATAGTTATATTGAAAATAAACAATACGCTATGTTGGGAAACGTGTGATCTCTTTTACGATCTTCTTTGGCTTGTTTTCGTAATTATCATTTTGTTCATAAAAAGAATAATTTATCAATAACGCTAAAAGTGTTTTGAATTTATGAGCCCGGGTCTATCATGAAGTGTTAAGATGCAGTATGCTCAATGCTATTTCACAAGGTTTAAATTACCGCCTGTGGTGCCTCAGTAGTAAAAACGAGCGTTAAAAACCATTAAAAAAAAACAAGGTTTAAGAAAGTTTAGAACAATGAAAAGCTTTTCCGTGTTCCATTGGCAATTATGAAGATTTGATAACTGGTTTGAAGAAAAGATAGTCAATGACACTGCGGGATATTACAAAATAAATAAATAAATAATAATAAAGTAAAATATAAACCGGCATTTGGTTTCGCCTGCTATTTACTCAACTTTTCTGCCTCGTCTTCATGGATTAGGTATATGTTCCCAGGCGTATGCCGGACTGAGCATCATCAGTAGTAACGGTTGTGGCGGTGGATTCCAGGGCACCATTACAATAAAATTTCAACAGATGCAAGGGCCCAACGCTGACATATTCTATACTAAATTATAAAATAACTATATGAATTAAGCCATAAAATGAAAAATAAACAGTAATGGGTCTGTCACACACAGCCAAATTCATTCTTTGTTTTATTTTAACACGCCCATTTTTACTACTGAGACACTACAGACAGTGGACGCTGATGATACAGGATATGAAATGAAAATAGGAAAATTATTTTTTAAGGAGGGAAGCGTTGGAGACCGAAGTTCAGGGTACTTCCCCGGCATTTGTCATTTATGAAACTAGGATAAACTGAAAAAAAAAAAAAAACCTTCGGTCTGGGAGGACGGTCCTGAAGGGAATCGAACCCCGAATCTCCAGCTCACGAGTTTGTGCATTAACGACATCAGTACTCTCTGCTTTTCAGATCTGAGCTGTTCCATTTTCATCAGAAATTTACCTACTCTCTTATGTTAGCAGAATCCAGCATGACGATTTCTCTCTGGTCAGTCCGGTAAAGGATCATGCTAGATGTTTTTCTTCTGTTCTTCCGTACCTTTACATTCATCCAGTATCCATAATTCCCCTCCTCATAGTCGGGCAAATTCATAACCCATTTTTTTCGGTGACTTTTAACTACTTATCATGCCACAAGAGACCCTGACAATGAGTTTGGCACTGATTTTGATGTACTGCTCCACCCCTACTCAGAGTTTAGCCCCGATTGTACTTCCAAAGAAATTATCTCCCTGCATTGTAAATTTTCCCGCTGCAAATCCATATAAAAGATTTTTTTCTTCTTCCATACACTGCATCTATGGAGTTATACACCCCAGTGGAGCCTAGCACTACAATTTCTTGTCTCTTTCATGGCCATATTATGTTCCTTCACAATCTTATATATTTATGGCAGTAGAATACTCTAATAAAAGTTTGGTTCTTATGAATATTTCGCTGCCATACTTCATTATTCTGATTGTACGGCCTATGGTGTCGCTGTAGGCCTCAAATTACCTCCTGATTCCGCAATTGAAGGCAAGACATGCTTATACTCAGCCAGTAAACCGCTAGCCTCACAGCAAATGGAGCCTTAAGTTTAATTTCTTGAGAACTTTAGAATCTAATTCTGTGTATAACAGAGCTGAAAACGGCTCTTCCGCTGTTTATAGTTCTGTTCTTGATAATATTTAGTCATGTAGACTTTTCTCATACCTGTAGAAAAGAATAAATATTTTTAATGTGATTTAGTATGTTACGCTTTACAAAGCTATAATGACTTGGGAAGCTAGTAGTTAAGCCTGCAGCAGTCCTTCCGCTGAAAGCACGTACTGTGACCTTGATTTACCCACGTTCAAACTGTGAAGTTAATCCCAGTTCTTGTTTGGTTACGGGCGGGCGTACTTCCGTTAGACTAATGTTCATATCCGTTTCAGATGTTATCGTCGTGGCTTGTTATAGTGCTTTTTAAAAATAAATTTTATGTACAATTCGTAAGTTACAAGCTCTTGCCAAACAACAAGAGAACGATTCTTAAGCACTTCGTGATTCCTACAGAGAAACTGTGACTAGAACGTGTTAATAAATTTAAGAAATTAATATCTTCCAAACAATAAACAACGTAAATCCCTATTTGACAATATTGGAGACAGTCAACAGAAATTGGTGTGGCGGTTGCACAGAAAGAGAAACCATACTTTTGAATACATGGGCAATTTTGATAAATGCTCGCGAAAGAGACTTAGAACCATCCTTGAACCAGTATATGTATATTTCCAGTACGTTGCTGTCCCACCACCTAGAAGTGACGGATGGTTATGATTAACTAAAAAAAAGAAAGGATACTGGGCCCAATGACACACCCAACTTCCCTTAGGCATGTGAATTTCATTTATAGAAGAGTAGGAAAATTATTAAAACCATAGAAATAATCAGCAAAACAATGATAGAAATTTCAGCGATTTCAGAATGTGAAAGTAAAGATTTCTCAAAATACGTAAAAATATATGTGGTTGTATAAAACCATTTCCAACAGTTTTTGTAACAAACACTATATTTGAGAGACCATAGGCTTTACATATATGAACGGAGTCATATATGTAACTACAATTTTCTTTCGAGCTGTTGTGCCGTGGTGTGCTGGAGATGAGAATTCCAGATGTTTCGTCCGCAACTACGGAGAACATCTTCGGTGTAAATAAAACCATGCTTAGTACGTAAAAATAAATAAATAAAATAAAACGCGGGGCAATAGAAGACTAACTGTATCCAATATCCGGTTGCAGAAATTGAAACCTGCTAGTTCGGATACCGGACATGCCAGTCAAAACATTGAAAACTATGTATGAGGTAAATGGTATATGCTAGGTGTCCTTATTGTTATATGAAAGTGAGGTTTGGGGATGGAATAAAATAGACATCTAAATAAATTACAATGTGATTTTTCTAGGGGTGGAGAGGAGCACATCAAACTATCATGTATTACGAGAGGTGGAATGCTAGAAGAAGATGCAGTCTACAGCAAAATAAATCTAACTAAATACTGGCTAGGAATAATTAAAGGACATACAATAAACCTGAAGGTAATATGCTATCGGCAGCAATTAAAAAAATTAATGTTCATTGTTTTAAATGGTACCACGAAAGTTCCACCATTTACTTTATTCTCAGACAGTGCCTAAGTATTTTAAAATTATTTTCATGTTTATAGCTTTCCCAAGAAGAAATTATTGCTATATATTATAAAAAGTAATAAATACTCAAATATACGTAAAATATATGCTTTGGTGTAATTGATGACAATATTGTTCACAAGAGTTCAACATGAAGAATGAAAAGTTAAAAGCCGATAGCATTGGTACTTTAAATGCCCCGATTTCACAGGCAATGTGGAACTGAAGTTAAATTTCAATCCATTGGAAACGTGACAAGTTCGCTTTTCAGTTAACGTTAGAATAAATATATACATTTGAATTTTAAGTTACAAGGGGATTTTCGAAGTCATACCAAATGTGTAAATGTACTTTTCTACAAACGTCAAGTACAACATAAGGAAATTTTAAATTTGGAAGGAGGAATTCCGAATCAAATCAGGAAAATATGTCATTTATACATTATATTGGCACACAATGGAATAATGCATGTTGATATCCTTCAACATGTTTACTGTGCTATTTGTCTGGCATGCCATTTCTCAGAGTAACAAGCGTATTGACATAGCAGAACGCACTGGAAAGAAGAGGGCATTGCTTGACAGCATGAAACTCGTTGGATAGGAGGGCAATATATCAAATAGACGCAAATATGAACGGATCACGTTGGTTTATTGGTTACACCGGGGGCGGGAATGACTATGGCTAAGCATATAATTCGGGGTTTTAAAGCTTTGTCGACTAGATCAATGTCATGGCGGCTCGAGTCATGAATCAACTCGACCGTGGCTCTCTAGTGCTTCAGGATTATGATCAACGATAGAAAATCGAGCGTACGTGCGCCATTTCATCGGTTGAATGACTCTACCTGTAGCAGATAACGCCAGGTTATGGGGATGAAAAAGTTTCACGACATTTCATTTCTGAAAAGGAGTATTCCTATGTTGTATTCACTTACAAAACCATCAGAAAATTACACCACCTAACTATGGCTTTTAAATTTAGCAGAGCACATGAAATACACAAGACGTAATGCGGTCCTGAGCTACACTGCATCTTAGTTTAATTTGGAAAGCAAAGCTAATTTTAATTTGCTGTAGCAAATAATGCGATCCGGAAATAATCTATTATGGCGTACAATTTTATTCTCTACATGAGATTGTTTAGTATTATTATTATGACTGTTGGGTTGCCGTAAATTTTTATAAAATTCTGGGAAATGATTCTGATTTGAAAAGGAACGTTTTGATTGGTGTGTTCAGGGCATTTCCTTACGAAAATAACCGAAGTTTGTGGCAAGTTTAACCGAATACATCAAATTACAACGTTAGTAGGAATCCGGTTTTTGGAGAGACAAGGCGTAGGTCCTAGCCCAACGTATAACTTGGAGCTCTTTATATTAAAACTTAAGTATGTAATTAAAGCTATTGTAATGTACTTTCGGTGAAAAAATTAAGGAATCAAATTGTAGTAAATCTGTGGTGATGTGAATTCTGTAACTGAATGGATATTTGGTAAGATTTCCTTCTTTCTCTCAAAAAAGGCGAGTGCCATTTAAATTTAAGATATATTAAAGTGTATATTTTGTAGGGGCAAACGCCGTCCCCTGTGTTTTTTTTTTTTGAGTAGTGTTTAACGCCCGTTTTCACTACTGAGGCACCACAGGCGGTGAACACTGGTGATACATGAGATGAAATGATAAATTGGGAAAGGATTTTTTTTTTTTTAAGGGAAGGAAGCGTTCCAGGCCTAAGTTTAGGTACCTCCCCGGCATTTGCCAGTTATGAAGACTGAGGAAAACCTGGAAAAAACCCCAGTCAGGGAGGACGGTCCTGGCGGGATTCGAACCGCAGACCTCCCGCTCACGAGTCCGTGCCTTAACGACCTCGGCCACCCGTGGCGGTGTCCCCTGTGTGGGATATATTTCGGAGTAAAATAGGTTATTTTATGTTTGGTGATATTGTTAGTATTTTTTAAATTTTAAATTAAATTTAAGTTTCTAAATAGCAAAGTGATATTTAATTGCATGTTACAAAAGTATATTTGCATTTTATACATTTACAACTGTTCGAATTAAAATGAATGCGTACAGAATGTTATAATTAGTGGTTAAACTAGGCAGTTTCATACAGAAGTATGACAGCATCACAGTATACTACATTAAGAAATGCAAATACCCTTTTGGCCTTGCATTCTCAGCTGAACGCTAATCCCCAAGGCAGAGGTCACGCCAGTTGCCAGAGAAGTCCTCACATTTCTACTCCTACAAATGGACACAGTATTAATTTTACTTCATAGTGAATACTTAACTTGTGTTATAGGAATTTTCCGCCTGTACAGTCACGTGTATCTGGCATCTTTTCATTCACTTGCAACAGCTGTGCTTCCGTAAACCCCATTTCTGCCCTGGTGCTTTCCTCAAGTTCATCTACAGCATGGTGAGTATTTCTGTAGACTTTGTTTTTTTCTTTGTTCTATTAACAACTAAGGTGCAATTTACCTCGTTAAATCAAACTAATTACTTTTTCTATCGAAATGAATGAAAAATCTGTTAAAGATAAGCGTTCTCTTTTACATTCGAAGGAAATGCACAGTTGATAAATAATTAGTTCCAGATTTTATAGTGTCATTCACATCATATTTTTATATACTTAAAAAGATTCGTGCCATTGCACGATGTTCTCGGTTAGTATTTATACAAAGGAACTGTACTACCAATAATATTCCGAAAGGGTTGTGCAGTTTCACAATTAAGTATGCAACACATAGTTAAGACATTTGAATATCAGATTTTCTTTTTCAGTACGGTTTAAATTTTAAAGGAAATTACACCACCCACCCAACCTGACAGAACAATAACATTCTTAACTGTTATTTATATTATTTTCATTGCTTCTTGAAGAAGGCGTGCGCTGTATAAAACTGCACTAAGCACTTTGGAACGATTCAACGATAAAGATTAACTCACAAACTATGCAGAAAGTCACAACTTTAATCTAGGCTGTCTACCTTGTACTCACAGGTTGTGGATGCACAGATACAAGTATTTTTTTTTTTGTAGCGTTGCACACGATAGGGAGATTTTAAAATAAAATATTTCGTTCCGATATAAATTTATTTGCTCTCTGAAATTTATCTATCTGTTGCAAACAGGCAAGTAGAGTGCAATAATCTCTTTTGTTTATGATATCATCTATCGTGAAGTCACTGTTCATGTATAAAGCTTGTTCAATAACGAAGATAGGTCAGGTACCATGGTTAACAACTGCTCTTGTAACATTTGATGCATTTTGGATAATAAAGGAAAATATTTTAAAGAGTCATATTTGACGACAAAGAACTGTGACAGGGTAAAATCTGCAATATTATAAAAAAATTAATAATAACTATGTATTAATATTAAAGCATGGTAATTATGTAGTGTGGTGTTAGATTTATTTTATGTAAGGACGTTCTTTGGTCATTAGAGTCGCATTCAATTCAGGGCGTGAAACGGCCGATAAATTTTGCTCCGAGGCCTCTTCTTTCAGGCTTGAGATTTTTTTTCACATGCTATAAATCTAAGACATGGAAATAATGACTTTACTTCTCTTTCGAAGGTTTTTTACGCCCTAAAAATCCATCTACTTTGAACGGGTTTGAGCCTGAGCCCTTGTGTCTAAGAGGAAAATATTATTATCACTAGACAGACCAACTAATGTACTGTGAAATGTGTAACATTATACCGAATGTTTATAAATGTATAAAATAAAATGTTGGAAACATGCCTTATTGTTTATCTCGCAAACGGTTGTTTTTGTGCATAAATATATTGTATTAAATTATAAAATTAATAAAATCCGGGCTGTGTTATAACACAAGGACTAAATAATACCTATTCTTGTGGCAATAAACCACGACTGACTGTCCACATGTAGCCATCACTGCGAAATTATCTGTTGTTATGAAAGACTACTGCAGGGACTTTGGCTCAGTGTGTGCTTTGTTCAGCTGACGATGCCGAGCAAACATAGCTCTGGGTATTATTAAATGATAACTGTTCATAATTACATAAGGGATAGAAAAATTAGATTAGAGCAGCTACATTTCTCATGATAACACAAATACTACAAATAATAAGATTTAGACAGTTCAGCAGAACATAATCACAAAAGAGAATCTTCTTAAACAGCAATATAACATAAATACGGAATGCACTTTACCTTGAATGATCTGTCTACAATAAGCCAGATATTCTGTACATGCAGGACAGCAAATCCCATATATAGCAATGTCTCCAAAAAAACACATGGTTAATAAAGAAATATTCAAACCTATCATAGAAAATAAAAAAGAGCATAATTTGAACACTTGTTTTACCTTTCGGTAATGGCTGTTGCAGCAATTGTCCTTCGCTGTTTACCATTACAGCTAACAGAGTAATCGTACATGGAAGAGTGGCTTCTCTCCCGTCATATGACCCTAATCAGCGAGTTTTACGTGATGTGCGCACTTAATACCAGCCTATGTGTAGTGATATTGCAACCAGAGTGATGGTGATTAAAAAAAAGAATAACAAAAGTGATGTCATCCCATTCGTTGGAAACGCCGAGGTGATGAACACTGCCATGTTGTACTTGACGTTACTCATTACTGTTGTCGTGAATGAGAGATACTCTCACTGTGTCAAATTAAAGAGCTGTAGCGAGATTGGCAGGGGAAAGACCGCATGTCAGAATTCAAACGATCGCCAGCATTTGGTAATCAGGCTAGGAACACTATGTCATACAGTGCAAAGGCTTTGAGGTTCGATCAAACAGGATAACTTTCCACAGAATGGGGTGGCTCAAGTGTTACATTCGGAAGGTCACTGATTTAAATCCCTAGGAGCCGGCCATCCTGGTAGAGGGTATGTTCGTGGTTTCCCCTAGTCACTTATGTGAATCCCGGGATGAATATTTCATTTTCAAGAATTTTCCACTCTGTCACTTCATATCATGTAATTCCGTTACAAGTAAGTTTCCCAAATTTATTTCTCTAAAATAAGGCATGTATCTCGCAATCCGTGTTCCCTCTAGTTATAGTCCCTCTGCCAAGCGGCACATAGCAACCCTGCATTGTAAAATTCTTTGTATAGAAAGTACAGGCACTCTTGACGAACGCCCGCCAATGCGGCTTGTTGATTGACATAGCGAAGGTTACGGGGTATCTACGCGCCATTTTGGGCTGGTGTTGCTACTTGAAAACAAAGTACAGACGTTTCGTCCGCAACTTCGGCGGACATCTTCAGTGGCATGGACGAAGTCTCCTTGGAGAAGGTATCACTGCATCTGAAATGTTGGCTGTCAGAGTCACTATATTTATACTGCCAATGCTATCCGCTGGTTGGTCCGGGACGAGCGGTGGTCGGTTGGCTGGTAGGAAGAGCCTCGCCTCTCCTGTGCTACTGCTTTCTTGTGATGCTCTCAAATTGAACAGTAACTGCTTTCCAGCAATTGAATACAAATCACAACACACAACACATGAAAACATAGTCAGCGTATCACAACAGAGCAGCAGCATAGGAAGGGCGAGGCTTCTCCCACCAGCCAAACGGTCACCGCCCGTCCCGTCAGAAACAGTGATACCTTCTCCGAGGAGACTTCGTCGACGCCATTGAAGATTTCCGCCATAGTTGCAGACGAAACGTCTGGAATTTTCATCTCCAGCAGACCACGGCACAACAACCCGGAAGAAAATTGTAGTTACATCTGTGACTCGGGCAGTGAAAACCCACGTTCTCTCAAAGTGAAGAGTTTCTTTAAGTGCGATTTGCAGCAAATATGCCAGGTTGTTGTGCCTACAAATACAGTACTACAGGAAGAAAGGGCAACACGTTACCAATCGAAATTGAGGAATGCAGAAAGAAAATTTAGTTGAAAGTACTGGATGCTGCTAGACGATCCAAGACTTTGTGATATATTCTGCAAATATTTAGTAATTTCTATATTTATTTACTGTACATGAGTTTACTATTGCATATCGGATATTTAAAACTCCTTTATTTTCTATAATTCAGTACAATCACACTTCTCCATTCACAAATTTTAATTTAGCCGAGACTGTTAAAGCACATATAGCATGTGTGTAAGGTATATAATTAATTCGCGATGACTCAAATCCCTGTGTGTGATTTTTTAATACTTCATATTTTCATATTACCTTTTTTATAATTTTCTTATTAATATATTTTATATAGCTGTATTGAATATATATAAAATTTTGAACAATTATCTAGCGCAATTTATCTAAGTCCATTCTTGATCTTCATGATTAATTTCAGAAATAAATGCGATTTACGTATTTATTAACTGTGTGTTAACTCAGGGCAGCAATGAAAACGTATTTGTTTGTTATATTGAAAAAAATCATATTCCAAAAAATTCAAGACACCTCTAGGAATCATATCTCTTTCTGAGTATATGAAGGCAACTCAAGAGATAGAATTACAAATCCAGTGATTTTTGTTCGTTTGTACCAAAATGAGATTTTATTTAATGGTTGGATAACACAATTCTCACCGGAAATACAGATAACTGTTTAAAATTATGGTAGAAATATTGGTATGAGAAATGTGTTAAAATTTGTAAATAAGTGTAATATATAATTCTAATCATGTTCTTATAGCTAATATCTAATAAATGAAAAAAAACACTTTCTTTGCAATTACAAACTTGGTCTAATTAATAATTTGTAATAAAAACAAAATAAAAGAAATGTATAAAGAATTTCTATTTCAAAGAGTTATTAAAATTGTACCACACTATATATTTTAGCTTTGCTTTTAAGCAAAATGAGCATCTAGAGAAAGTGCTAAATAATCCGCTAAATTATTATAACCAATAGCTGTAATGCCAAATTCAAGTTGATTTAGAAGTACAGTTTTGCCAAGGAAAATGTAACAGATAGGACTACAAAATAACATTATGAATTATGTAAGTAGCTAAGAAATGTAAATGTATTTTTATGTAATTTTGTGGAACGGTATTGCTATAAGGGACTTAATAAGCACATACAAACAATTTTCCTTGCTTACATAAGATAAAATGCAGCGGGGGTTCACTTCACCTGCTTTCTAAATAGATACGTTCGAACATAACTTTGGTTTCTACTGCAACTTTAAATCTTCAAATATCCAATGTGCAGAGCAAAGGTCGATATGTCTGAAGAAGTTGTACAGTCAGAAACAGAAAAAAATCCTCTGACAAAGTAAAGGGGGGTTAGATACCGAAAGTTTGGTTTTCTTTCTAGACGTAAAACGGCTCGCAGGAATAAGGCCGATGTAACTCTTATCTGCTCTCTGGTATACAGGTGCATATTTATGCCGGGTTGTCATGACAACCAAGTAAAATTTTTGGGTGTCTGCGTGTTGTTTAAACTATCTGCTTTGAGGCTACTGTGAAACTACTGCTCTGAATTTTTTGGAGAATGCTCCCTTTTAGAGGCTATTGTTCACGACATTCCTAAAACATGTTTGAAACCTTGCAAATCACCACTCCCCTCCAGTATTGAAATGTTTTTCGTCGTCTTAATATCATTTTTGGTCACTTTCATTCAGTGTGTGAAAACAACTTGTACAAAGTGGTTACTGGTGCGTTTATTAAAGTTAACTGCTGTGAGTTGTGTGGCATTAAATCATATGACTTAATTTTGCAAAAAAAAAAAAAAAATGCTTATTAATGATATGTAATGAAACCCAAAATCACACAGTGTGTAGAGTGCTACAAATACCATTTTCACGGTGGACTGAGGGCGATAAAAGGGATGTATTATAATGGGGAAGACTAGAGCCAATTCTTAATGTGTGCTTACAAAAAGTGAGAATGAAAAGTGGGAAATGCTACAACAGACACTTGAAAAGTTTATGGTATAGTGAATATGACTGGTAGAGAGGTAGTTATTACTTGCAGAAACTTTTAGCTGGCCTCGTCTATTATTTGAACTAGAAAAGACAGTGTAGAATTTGTAGTATTCTGGTGGATTTTGTGTCATACTGAATATTAAGCAGTGGTTGCACAGACATTCAGATTGAAATAGGTAAGTTGCATGACATATTTTGTGTGAAAATATGTTCAGGTTCAGGTTATATCCTATATACCTTATATATAGGTGTAACAAAAAGGTTATGTCAAAACTTTGGGGAAACATTACTTACCTATACAAGATAAAAAATATAATATGAGCATGAGACCGGAATTACTTTATTTCCTTGTCATAGGCATTTTTCTACACCTGTACCACATAGCAGAATCTGTTAGAAACAGAAAATCATATGAAATGCTCAAAATGTCTTCCGATAGCACGGATAAATCCATCAACCCGCCGTCGCACGGATATCCTCATGGGCTGATGTACATCTCGTATTGTCTTGTAGCCTTGTAGAATACGAGCACGAAGACTCCCCGGCTAATCCATAGATCATATGAGACTCTGCCAACTCCGTATTTGAATAACTCATTTTTCTGTACCTGGAATGAGGTCCATAAACACACAGAACTGACACTACTTGCTCGGTGCTACGTCAAGAAAAAAGTAAGTAGCATTAAAAAGCGGAATACGTGATACGGAATGACGTCAACAACAGATTTGTACCCTCTAAGTTCAAGGAATGTTTCTCCAAAGCTTTGACTTGCATTTTTGTTACATCGTGTACACACTCACACACACACGCACACACACGCACACATATATACAGAGAGTGGAAGAGAGAGAGAGAGTTTACTTGTTTGTGCAACGGAACCAGATACAGCAACAATTACAAAATGGTGGGTGTACCGAAAAAATGGTCAAGGAAGAAAGTACGCTCGTTCATTCGATTTCCGTGGGCACAAAAGACGGAACCAAAATAATACCGCGATATCCATCCAATAGGTGCAAAAAATTATACCGTGAATTTGCTAAAGGTCCACCGATTACAAATGGTTTGTTCCACACCTGATGTTGGCAACATGTCCCCCATTAGTCACCGACTTTCATTTATTTGGGAAACAGAAAACATATATTCAATGTGAATGCTCTGGACTCAGTAAAAAATGAAGTGCTGAAATAGTTCAAAGAGAAGGATGCCAATTTCTATCTTATGGGAATGGAAAAACAAATTTTACAATATTGTTTCAATAACTTTGGTGATTATGTGAAAAAGGAAGAGGGGTTGAATAAGGTGTTCGTTATCTATTTGTATCCATTTACCTACAAAATTAGGGAATTACCTTTTTGACTTACTTAAAAAAGAGGTATGTACCTGAATCAATTACGTGAAAACATTGTGCCCGAGCCCATTAATCGAGAAATTGAAGCTAATGTTAATCTGTTTAAGTTGATATTCCAAAAATATTGGTTGCGAAAGCATACTTGACAAACGCTGTTTGCTTACTTTACGGACGCTCTTTAACATCTCAGGTTATCAGCTTCCCATTCAATTCAGAGCGTGAAATGGCAGATAAAATTTTCTCAGATGCCTCTTCTTTCAGGTTTGAGGTTCCTTACTTGACAAACACGTACTCAGTAATATTAGAACGTTACATTACTAATGGGTCAGAATGGTAGGTCATTGTGTTGATGCAACTACTGATCCTAGAACATTTAAGAGTCTCCCGTCTCTAAGGTAGTCGGTCCTGGTGGTCTAGTGGTTACCATACTTGCCTCATAAACCCAAGATCGCGGGTTCGAACCCGGCCAGGACCGATGGATTTTTTCGGGGCGTAAAAATCCTAAGTACGGCTTCCTTCGGAAGGGAAGTAAAGCCGTGGGTCCCCTGTCGTACATTGGCGGCACGAAAAAGAACCTCAAGCCTGAAAGAGAGGCCTCTGAGCAAAATTTGTCGGCCGTTTCACGCCCTGAGTTGAATGGGACGCTGATGACACCTGAGATGTTAAAGAGCGTCCTTAAATAAATAAAAAAAAACGTCTCTAAGGTCTCCACCCACCAATTTTTCCTTTGTATCCATCAACCTTCCCTTATCTCTCATCAAAACCTTCCATTTCTTCCCAATAATATTTCGGTGGTTTCCGATGTTGTCCATGTCACAGGTAGGTCTTGTGTCCACCTTCCTTACAATTTTTTGAGCTAGGAAAATGATGTCACGATTTGGAACCTCAGGTTACCATCACGGATGACCAAGATAGTTAAGACATGAGCTCTTGAGCTGTAGTTTTGGGGTTCGATTCTTGCCAGGTCCGTCCGCCTTGACTTGGGGTTTTCCAGAACTTCCTCGGTACTCATAAATGACAAATACCAGGGAGGTATACTAAACTTAAGCCTGAAATGCTTCCTACCTTAAAGAAATAAATAAATAAATTTCAAATATACTATTTTATCTCATGAATCCGCCAATTGTGATGTCTTAATAGTAAAATCTGGCATTAAACGCTATTAAAAATGCAACTGCTGAAACTCATGCCGATTGCGTTAGTGCAGCCCGTGTTTCTTTATCTTCGGGCTTTAGTGTACAGCAAAGAGATGGTAGCATTGGAGGTGTCGGTGGTCCACATATCAAATCGGATTTCATCGTTCCAACTCACATAATGCGAGGATGAAGCAACAGAATCACGACCGCATCTAACTTGCTGTGATGTATTTGTCTTGAGCCTTAGTGAGCATTTACTTTTAAATTTATCCTGTTAATTTAGGGAGCAAATTATTTTTTATAGTTAAAAACTTTTAACAAACTTTGTATACTGTCCAGTAGTGATATTTGTAATGTTAGAGCAGGGAAATTTTCTGCATATATCCAAATTATACGTTTGGATTGGAAAGGTTAGTGAGTTTTACAAATGTTAGCAAGAAGAAGCGAACAAATTATTCTGCAAGTCAAACAATGAACAAATGTAGTGTAGGAAGCTTAAGAATCAATCATGGTAAAAATAACGGAGTAGCATGGCATGTAACTATAGTTGCATGCTTTTGGTAAGCTGTTCATTGCTTCGTAACTGATGGAACCATCTCGTGAGGTGTCATTTTCACCTGGCATGTTCACAAGGGCAATCCACAAAACAAGCATGCTAGTCGATAATTCAGCCTTGGTTGTGCGCTGAATGCTGAGAGTGCCTTTTCGAGAGCATAGGATTATTTCCTGCTCAGAGATTTTCAACAAATGCTTCTGAGGTACTTTACTCCGTCTATTTTAGCGTTCTTGTTAGAACATATTATACCTTGCGCTCTCAATCCCTCCATATTTGAATTTCAGTTGGTTCAACTTTCCTGAATGAGCCATTTTCCGTAGTTTTTATCGTCCTGAAAGGGGTTTTGTCTGATAGTTTGCAGCACCAACTATTCCCGGGCCATTTCCATGACATTATTCATTCATTCATTGTTTCAGAGACCTTTGGAGCCGCAGTGTATAAAAAGAGAAAGAGAGGTGTAAGGTGTTCGCTGTAAAAGTTGTGGCCACATAGACGAGAGAACACATCTAAGTTATAGCCTCAGGTAAGCTTCCGTTTTACGTATAGTGGTCTATAAACAGGAACTTATCAATTGTATGTTAATTCTTTTCCATTTATTTAGTAGTAATAATTAGTGGTAATTAGTATTTATTTCAATAATGGCTAGCGGATACATAATTTAAGTACTTAACCAACACAAGGATCTAGCCGTACCGTTCGTGCTCCTATTTACACATATGAAATGCTGTTTCCGTTTTTAAAGTAGGTGTGCAACATGTGTGTGAAAACTGCACATCTCTGGTTTCAGAAATAGAGTAATTCAAATTATTAAAACAGACCTTAAGCAATGATCATTAATCGGAGTAGGAATATCCGCTAACTTGTCGTAGAACTTTAAATCACAACAGAACAACATTTGGATATAGCAGCATGCTTTTAACTGCAGCAGTCCAAATTAAACATTTTATGAAATACAAACACAGGGAAAGAGCTGATTAGGGAAATTATGTATAATTATAAATTTATAGAGAGTCATTAACTTATAAGTTATTCCTGAAAATGAAGAAACATTTGACTGATACATATGTGTATGGAATATCCCTCCTTACTTCAGTTGTATAGCTGTAAAGTACTAGTCATGTAAAGAGATCGTCTCCTTGATTTAGTGGTTGTCGATTTTTTTAATCGATTTATTTAGGGATGTTAACATCTCAGGTCATCAGCGTCCCATTCAATTAAGGGCGTGAAACAGCTATAAATTTTGCTCAGAAGCCTCTCTTTCAGGCTTGAGGTTCTTTTTCGTGCCGTAAATGTACGACACTGGACCCAGGGCTATACTTCCCTTCCGAAGGAAGCTATACTTACGATTTTTACGCCCGAAAAATTCCATCGGTCCTGGCCGGGTTCGAACCAGTGATCTTGGGTTTAGGAGGCAAGTATGGTAACCACTACACCGCCAGGACCGACTAGTTAGCGATGCTGGCGACTTGCTAGGAGGCTCATATTCAATTTCCGGTACCTGCTTAGAGAGGTCTGAAACGGGGTCCACATAGCATCGTGAGGACAATTGAGAAGCTGCCTCGTGGAGAGGTGCCATTCTCTGATCTAGAAACCGCGTGATGGACGACCGATGGAATGCCGGCATGCTGATTACACGTCCCCCTAAAATACTGACCCTTATCAATGAGGTCGTAAGACGGAGGTAGAGGAAGCAGAGGTCACCGCGGTAAGCCCAAGGTTCGCCCTGGGCTGTAGCGCTAAATGAGAAGGAAAAGAAGTCTTGTAAAGAACGTCACCCTTCTATCACGGTTAGATATGTGTTTGCTCTTTGTATCATTATATATAAACACAATGTGTAACTAGCTCAATTTGCATTTGGGTCTGGTTGCAAATGGCGAATGTGGCAATTTCTATAAGTAAAGAAACCGGCCATCCCCAGTTCCACTTAAGGGTAGATTAATAACCAGGATAGCTAGTTCATAAAAGCTACCTGTGACGACAACGCATTTGTATTTATTTAATGCGTAAAATGAGTCAAATTAAAATCTGGGGCACAAGATAGCACCTGAATTTGAGGGAATTAGCCCAATAGATTCAGAAAATGTACTTCCGTTTTATCTTCCGAGATGGCATTTGATCCCAAATGATATAATTATAAGATGTTACTAATATACTTCTGGATACAGAAAAATTTGGATAAATTCAGTTTTCATGTTGGTAGTAATGGAAAGAGCATGTATTGGTTGTAAGAAATGTTCAACTTTATTACAGTTCCAATAAATGTAAATTGTTGTCTTATGCTTGTTACCTGATATTCCACCATAGAACATGAAAATTTCCAGCAAATGGCTGCTTTAATGATTATAAAAGCTGTATAGAGAAGTACAAACACTGGGGCTTTTGCAGTGTGCATTTCTAGATTCTGCTCCATCACTCTGCTTTGGGGAAATTCGGCTCGGCAGAATATGCCTAAAGGAAGAAAGAAGACAGGCTATATTCGTGACCGATGTAAACGTTGCAGCTGTCAAGAACATACTTCGCACAGATCCACGAGAGACATACAAGCACACAGATTGGACTCTAGGCATCCCTTCGCCTAAGTGCATGCTATTCTGCACTAACATCGAGAAAAACTCCTTTCCGATGGGTGTCGCATTATCTGTCGGGAAACCATAAGATGGAATAATGCCACTGCATGATCAAAAGATTTGAAAATCGGGCCTCTCGATATGCAGCAAATAACACAATATGTCAAAAAAGCTAGATTTCCTAGTAAAATGAGGAAACCAAATGGCAGTCTACAGTTTGGGCATTTTGGAATGAGAAAATGAAGTGTGCATTTAGCATACTGAAAAATGGTGACCAATTTCTTCCAGAAATGGGAATATATGGTAACTCTCTCTTTGAAGAAGGAAAAGAGAGCTGCTAATGATCGACATGTCTAGTTGGTTACTCATCCTGCCTACAATTCAAACAGAGTTGATCCATGAAAGAGAAATATCAAAATTCGGAAGCAATAGTTTGGTAACGCAGAAGAGGCTGTTGAGGCGTACCGAGAAGCCGTTGCAAACATAACGAAAGATGACTGCCGAAGATGCTTCCCGGCGAGGCTTTGAAGGATGCAAAGCTGCATAGACCATAGGTTTGCAAGTTTCCACTTTACAAGAAATTAAATTGGTCACCCACGTACATATTACACTCTGGGATATTCTGCCATCTTGGTATAGACGATTTTAAACTTTTGACAGGAAAATGGGAGGTCTATCTAATTTAAATCCTACAGGGAACTGAAAATTTAAATTTGTTTTTGCAAGAAGGATTGTTTCAGAAACATAAAGAACAAACAGTTCGGTGCCAATTTAAGGCAAAGCAACTACCAAGCGGAAGTGGATTCAACATTAGGTGCATGTGAGAAGGGCAAAGATGTTATTTGTTTATAGTAATAATAATAATAATAATAACAATAATAATAATACACAATTTCACACTTTAATTCATAGGGAATATTATTATTTTATTTCCTCCGTCCATATTCTTCTTGTCTGCTTCTTCTTTTTCTAACATATTTGCGATCGTTATTTTTTCCTAACTTCCTTCTTCCATTCTCAGAAGCCCAAATCATTTCACTCTTCTTGGGTCTAATTTAACACATTTACTTTTTCTTTTAGCTTCGTTTATAACAGAGTCAACATTTAGAATTCTAGGGTTTGACCTTAAGACATTTTAAACGAATGATAATGTTTTACCAAATCTGAATTTTGATACATATTATGAATTTAATTTAATTGTAAGTGTTTTTCTATTCATTTTATATTGTTTAATGGATAGTCGTCATAACACATGTAACAATGTTTATGATTTTACTATTGACTGTAAATGAAACAGAAATATTGAAATATAAAATATGGAAGTTACCAAGATGTGAACAAGGAGAGAAAAGTTTCATGTGTTTTTAATGACAATGCTTCGGGCGGAGGGTAATTATGGCGTGAACACTGAACGCGTAGGGAGGCTAATATTTCGCGTCATATGACGCATGAGGTGGTTGGGGTCCGGTCAATTTCTCGAATTATAGAATTAAAATTTAAGCTGTTGCGTTGTTCTGCACATGTTTGTAAACACCGTATGACATCAAATAGTCTTGTGAATATGTGTAGTCGGTATAGCGTATGGAAATTTAGGAGAAATATATAAAGACTTGTAAGGCGAGAGAGGGCACATTCAGGCGTATGGAGACTTATTCCGGATTATTCTACTGCTCATCGGGGCATTCGCGCACGCTAAGATATAATAGTGCGATGGAAGTGTTCCCTTTCAATTATGTAATTCGTAGTAAATATTCAAGAGTCACGTGAAGTAAACCGTGGATATCTTTAGCGCTGATAATGGTGCCGCTCAGAGGATTCAAAGGCGCGAGATGGTTCATGGTATTTCCATACGTATTTACTTATCTTTCGCGATAGTAAAAATAGCAGAATATAATGAAGTTTAAGATCGTGTGTTATTACCCTTTTGGTCGTTGTTCTGCAATTCTTATGTAAACAAAACATAAACAGTTACTCTGAGATAATTTTTCTTAAACAGCATAACTAGCCGGGGAATAAAATAGCATCAAATTAGGCACAAAAACACAAGGCGAAGAGCTTCAAATTGGTTCACCAACTTGGGGCCAAAAAAAAAAAATAAAATCCACTTCATAATGACTGTGAACAACTCTGGGATTTTTCTTAGATAAACTATACATAGTTTCACAGTAGATATCTGTTTAATATATTTCAAAGTTGGACAAAAAACAACAGTAATGTGTAGTATGATGTTTTGTAAACAGATGTGACTCATGTACATTATGATAACGTTGCTACATTACAGGTAAATCAATAATGGACAAATGAAGCCAAGATTTTCCTATGATGTTCTGTAAACAGATGTGACTCACATTAGGTTATGCTAGAGTTACTACAACAAAATGGAGCCAAGATTATCGTTTGAACAGCGGAAAGCAATTTTGAAGTGATATTGGAAAACCGAGAGTGTTGTTGAAGTTCAAAGGCAATAGATGAAGAGATTTCCACCGCCTTCTCCGGATTTAACTCCGTTGAACTTCTACCTATTGGGAACTCTTAAGGATGTTGTACACCGTAGAAAACCAGCTACACTGGAGAACTTCGGAAAGAAATTAAAATGTATGTGCTGCAATCGCTGAGGATACTTTCGCAAGTGTTACTCAATCAGAAGTTTAACGTGTTCAAAAGTGTATCGACGCCGATCGTGAGCATTTTGAGCAACTGTTGTAACTGTAAAGGTCTAAGATGTTGAGTGCTCATCATTTTATGCTTGTGTGAATTCATTTTTGTTATATTAACATACTTTTTTCTTTGCTTGAAGTGTGTATACATTTTTTGACACCCTCTGTATATTCTTATATCACATGAAGCAATTTTCTTGTTATTTCCAATTATATTTCTTTATCTCTCTTATTTCGATACTTTCTGGTATCTTAATTCTTTTAAATATTTATCTTTCCTTACTTTTTTCATTTCTATATTTTCTTTAATATTAATTTTCTTTTGCTGCTAATGGTTAGAGATTTAACATCTTTAAAATTAAATGTAGGCTCCCATTTTCACAGTGAATCCCCAGTCCTTTACCTAAAAAATCTAAATAAAATACTCTGGGACAGTAACTAATTTGTAATTTAATACTATCACTATAAGTAACAAACCTAATTACACAATATTGCAGAAGTAATAGCAATATTGGGAGAATGACAACACATAATAATAAACTTAAGCCACAAATGACAGTAAAATAATATTTAAAATAATGGTTCAACAAAATTGTATTTAATTGTCCCAAATTGATTTTCCAATTAAACAATTTAGTCTTTAATTTCTGTCCAATTTTAAGATTTTGCATTGAATTTGACGTTAGGTATTGTTTTATTTAATAAGAAATGTTGCTCAATATTTTTTGTTAAGGATATCTTTACTTGAAACTAAGATCTATTTCTCAAAACTGAAAGACACGATATCTGAAATTTGTTTTCAACATTTCACATTCTAAATTAGAACATTTTTCTATAAGTAAAAACCGAACTCCTATTACAGATGATGCTGCTCAAGTAAGTCCATTGACTTATTCTATAGAGGTCCCAGTGGACCGTACAATAATCCATCCAAGAACGAACCAGATTAATATACGTAACCTCCCGTGATTTAGCTTCTCATCTTCGGAAAGTTCGTAATGAAACGAAGATCTCTTTAAGCTTAATAAGCATCTGATCCCCCTTTTAAGGGCACTCCCAAATACTTACAGGAATATGGCTCAGGGACTTTCTCCCAGTACGTCTATTCCATAATTATCTCCTCACTTGTTTTAACCTGAATATTTTTTCCTCAGAAAATGACGTATTCAAGTAGTTTCGGAATGTATACTATTAGTTTTGCAATTGGTAAATAATCTGGCTTTGGAATGAATATAATTATATTAATGGCAAGTCAGTTTTATAAATTAGAAAAGTCACTTTAGGTATTCCACCTCGGTCAGTCACAAGTTTACTTTTTCAACTGCCTAAAATGTTTGACAAACTTAAACTGTGATCATTTATATAAAATATATTTGATCCAATGGATAGCATTTTGATCTAAATTTGTATTAACAAAATTTTCCGTTAAATTTAATCAAAAACCTTATCAAACCCATCCTCGCAAAATCCAGTAACCGCTGCAGCAACATTTTTCTATTATCCACTTTGATCAATTAAGTCTTGAAATAAACCAAGAATTCTTGTTTTTGCACGAAAATCAACCTCTTAATTGACATTGCTCCTCCAAGAACAATTCTTTGGTAGCCAATTAATCCATAAATGCTGTATTTCAGACCACAAACTCAAGGCTTAGCAACTATTGTTCCATGCCTGACTTTAATTAATACCTGTATTAATTGGAATCACTGTAGCAGATTTTGAAACGTTCGTAAACCTTGAATCTACATGTTACATAGCCGGAATATTTAAGGATGCATAGCTTCTCCCTCCAGGGATAGACCTGTCCGAATTTCGCTGGGCGCACGTAACTTTAAATGTTTTAATTTTGATATCATCTACTCTGATTCAGTGATGTATTGCAAACTTTTAAGTACACAAACTTGATCATCCATTTCAATTCATTAATGTTTGTTATATTAAAAATGGAAGCGAAGAAACAATTAAGCCATTTTTCTTTGACTTTGTCATTTTTAACTGCACTCTCAAATGTATCTACGAGCATATGTGCAAATAGTTGAATTTCGTCCTTCGCGTCCCTGGATATAATAAAAAATGTCACCATTCGTGGTAAGAAGATTACGCAGAAAGCTACTTCTGCTTTGTTTTCCTAGGGCTAGTGTGCCTGTATAAATATGTAAAATTACGGTGATGTTCCAAATTGCTGTAAGTTTGCTATACGCCTATCTAAATTGTTACTTTGATTTACGAGAATGTGTTCCGTTTAGAAGGTTCAAGCAATAAGTGATAATTTGAAATAGCTTATTAATATAATCATTTACATATCTTGATTAGAGACTTTCCAACTTTAGGAGAATGTTCAATATAACTCGATATGTGAGCGAGCCTTCATTTGCCCTGCAGACATCTGGGCTCTACGCATTCCACTCACGGTGAACATGGCGTTGTACATGCGTAACGGATTTCTGTTCTGCTAACCTCAGCACGCACTGAACTTTTTGCTGTCTCGTCCACATGCTTACCGTAGGGTGTCTGTTTTTCTGAGTAGTGCTAGGCTTGCCTTCACATCAAAAATTGACGCACATGCGCATAAGCAACCACACACACACGTCCTTTACAATATGTTGTAAAACTTTTGAGGCTTTCTGTATCTGTTAAGACGCACATTATAGCATATTCTCCAATTTTTTGACAGTGGACATTAATTTCATAGTACCTCTAAGCAGAGCACCTTATATTTAGTATAGCATTAAGTATATAAAAATTCTTATTACTTTATGTAACAAACTGGTAATATAATTTGCTTAAAGTTATACTACACTTCAGCCACGTATATTCTCCTTGTTAAGATGTAGTCATATCGCTATCTCTCTGGTTAAACTGTTATTTATATTTCCACCTGCACAACCTAGTAAAGATGTGCGAAAATTGAGGCTAAGAACCTACGAATGCCTACTGTGTAAACAATGCAACTATTGAAGATTTACAAAGAACTCTTATATTTTTAACAGGCGATGACAATGGGAATAACAGCAATGCATTATATTTACATACAAACGAAGCATTAATGAACGATTATATTTTGTAGGAATAAAGCCTTTTCAGCACATGCACTAGATATAAATTAAGTTACACATCATAATGTCGACGTTACTTGGAGAAGGTAGTATACATACTAAATTTAAAATTTTATATTTTGCGCAATTAATGTTAATTACGTCCTAAATACAGCAATTAATTTTACGTTACACAAGAACAATTATGTACACATTAGTCCTGAAATAATCGTGTACAGATAAGCCAAAATATGACAACGCTGCATTTTCGACTGCAGGTTGGCACGCTTCATCAACCGGTACAAGGCTTGGCTAAAACACCAATGAACGCAGTGTACTACGATGTTTACACACTCATTCAACTGAACCCTTTCTGTAGTCCTAGAGTACAAATAATTCGTGCTAAAGTGGCCTACAAAATAACAGCTAGCTATATATTCTCTCAGAACGGTTCTGATAAAGATAAAGTCAATCTTCAGTCCTTTTCAAAATATCCAGTCAGTCATCGTTTCATATAAACTACAACGTATACATTTAAAGTATAAACTTTGTAAACCAATGTTCAATTAAATAGTTATTTTTTATTTGGTTTATTTATGGACGCTCTTTAACATCTCAGGTCATCAGAGTTCCATTCAATTCAGGGCGTGAAACGACCGATAAATTAACTAGTTCCACCACAAGACACTTTATGGAAGAAGTTAATTTTTAATACCTTCCTAAAACAGTTTTAACCTATTCTTGTTATTAGTTCCCAAAATTACCATAGTGTATGTTGAAGAACTCGAAAATCTTCACTTTCAGTACATCTCAAAACAGTCGTAAATGCATGTTTATCCACAAAATGGTGTATGTCTATGTTGTTAGTGTTTAAGCAACAATTTTGCAAGCGACAAAATTATCGGACATCTGTGGCACCAATCGATTGGATAACTACATAATAAATATAAGGCCTATTTGATCGTTCTTTATAGTGCGTTCAATGCACACCGAGTAACAGGAATTAATATTCTTTCAGTTGAAAGATTTGCTTAGTTAGTAGAAATGTACAATAGTTGATTGAAGCTATAATACCGACACAAAGTAAAATATATGGTTCTGTGTGTGCTGGAATGCCGATTAATATAGTTGGGAGAGCGAGAGATGGAGAGAGAGAGAATGGAGCCAGAGCGCTTACGTTTCTTTCACACACACAACTTAAAAAAGCCAATAAGTATTTTATATGTTCAACGCAATGAGAAAGTTTTCTTCGTGGCTCGAGCCTGTTTTGTTTACATTGCAAGAATACAGAAAAAGCATAGGCAATGAGCAGACAATGTAGCGTACATTGTAGCATGCCGTTCTTTCAATCCTTAACTCTTTAATAGCTTTAAAGAAAAACGAATTCTTCGTTTTCGTTAAAAGCTTGTTTCCATAATTACAAGTATTATTAAGGCACTTAGCGACTATGTGTTACAATTTCAAATTTGAAATAAGGCATGACCCAGTTGAAAAGAACCCCGCCCAGCTTTCTCCACCATGCATTTAATTCTGAGAGGGAGAAAGGATCATAAAATCTTCGGACATGGGTGCATAAATGGCCCCAACTCCCACCCACAGAGAGAAATATAAAACAGAAAAGTTCGTCACGTACAGGGTATATAGTTGCTCCATAAAATGACGACAATACAGTTCATAATATTTAACATTCACATACATACTAAACACTTTACTGCTTGCTAAATTGTTTCATCCACAGAAGTATGTGCGTATAAAAGAAGACTTTGAGAGAAACAAAACAATATATATGACATGATAAAAACACTGTGCAGGTGGCATTCTTTGTTCTTTAGCCCAGGATAGCCTTGGGAGGTTTATGTTCTTTTCCAAACGTGTATTCCCCTTATTAATTCAAAGCAAAATGTGCTTACAATAATTTGCAGCCCATGCACGTGAACTTTTCTATGTAGCATACAGAAAAGCAACAAATAGTGTTAATGAAGTTTAGAATGACATTACTCAAAATATTGCAAATGACTGTCTGAATGCACAATAAACGCTTGCTTCATACTCAGCCCTTGCACACAAGAGGAAAGTATTTCTGTGCAGAAATAAAAGACAATGTATTGACATTTTGAACATTTTTATGTTCAGTTCTGCTTTTAGCATATTAATTTATTAAACAAAAATTCTGCGCAGAATAAAAGTGAAAGCGTTAGGTTTGTCTAATTTTTTAATCGTTATGCTGCCAATGGACTATCAGCTGTTTGGTACGAAAACACACTTGCATAAAGTGCGAATGATCTGCAAAATGTTACAGATGGTATGTGTTGACATATGTATTTTTTGTTAAAATGTATTCAGTTGTGTACTTTTTATCCAAAGACTAGTGTGCAAGTACTCGCTTTTAAAATATTTTATGGTTGGGTTAAGGGCACTCAGAGAATGAACAACAGTTTTGAAGTGCAAAGATATCTAATGAATGATAATAAATAAGGAATAGGCGTTATGTTCGCAGGAATAAATTATCACATTGAATTTGGTTACATATTGTGCTTTGGTCATTTTTATATCAGCCATACATGTAAGCAGTCAGATTTTTGCTCGTTTCTATGAAAAAATAGACTTGAATTTATTTCGCATTACACAATATCAGATAAATTTGAATATGCATACATATTTAGTCTGATTAGTCACTCTTTATTCTTAAAATTGGTATATAGTTTCTCGATTCATTAACCAGTTATCTTCAAAGTGGAGACCTATATTCTCCCTTCATTCAGGGAATAACAGCTCATTGTGTCTGCAAAGCTGTGGTACGTGTACAAAGGTGGCACATTCCATGCAGCAATGGATGCAAACACAATTTTTATTTGTTGTTATTATTGGGCAGGCGTAAATTCGGATGTATATGTTAAAACAGCACAGGGTAGTCCAAAGGTGATCTGTGAGTGTGGTAATACGCCATTTACAGTTGTTGCTCCTTTGTTTTTGTGAGACACAATGAATGCCGAAAGCTGGTAAATCACTTGGGGCCAGGAATTTCACACGGAACAATCCACAGCTTCACTTTATGCAAGATGATGCAACCGCACATTGTGCGAATGATTTCCGTGATTGGCTACATTATATTTTTCTACGTTGTTGGATTGGCAGACATGGCGAACATGAATGATTTAATCCCCTGTAACTTTTCACTGGAGGTGGTCTAAGGTGGAGGTGTACCGGAGAAAACCTGACAATGTAGGGAAAAGAAATATCCGGTGTAATTAACAATTTTCCATAAAATTTTTAGCAGACGTAGAAGTAAAGTAGCAGCTCACTTAAGGAAAAGCAATGAGAATTCTGCGACTTATATACAGATTTAATAAGATGTCAAAAGAAACTTTAAAGCATATTTTAATATATTAATTTAAATAACTACTTAACAAATAAAGAAGTTTTAAGCATTGAAAAATAAGAAAGGACTTATCAGATACCCTGTATATGGAATACAAAATCAAGCTACAGGGCTCAGGCCCAAGGCCTGTTCTGAGTCCTTATGGCCATATTAACCATTTAAATTTAGTTGCACTTAGCACGTACAGATGTCAGAAGGATAAGTGGTGAGTCCATCGCTTCAAGTGGCATCTAATGTAATGCTAAAATACTTGAAAGTAAAATTTTCAGATATTTTGTCCAGAGTCCCCTTTTTTGAGATGTAAAATTATGTAATATATATATGCTTTACGTCCCGAAAATCTATCGACTATTTATGGGTTTGAATCCGTAAACTTTGGGCTCAGAGAAGAATTTGTTATCTCTAGACGACCGTGCTCAACAATGAAATACAATACTGTAAAATATGTCTTTTAAAAATGTGTGGCAAGATTGTGTCCAATTGCTGGAAAAATTATCTTGTAGTTGAAATTCTGGCAAAAATACAAACATATTTTTCCTTCTTTTTGAATAGTATCCAGATTGCACTTATTTCAATATTTTATCAATCTCCGTTACTTTTGCCCGTAGCGGTTCTAGAACATGTTATAAGCAGGGATGATAAATATTAATTCTCCAAAGCCACGTCTCTTGTTGTTTAGCGAGATTTTGGGGAGTGTGCGTAAATGGCAGTTCCGAGTATCTGGAGGGAAATATGGCTGCTGCCTACCTCTTCCATGTCGTCGACCTTTAACGCAATTATTTGTAAGCTAATAGATTATGACTGATACATTCACAGCTTCTCGTAGTTGGTCGAAAACTTGTAAGATCTCTTGCTCAGGAATAAATGTCAGTGGCAACAAGAAGTGAAACTATGCCTTTAAATCTTTATTTCTTTCTCCCTAGTATTTCTTAAATAGGCCTTCTAAGTACAGGTGTCTACAGATTATCTGGTTCAGGAAAAAAAATCCCGCAATGTTGGTTTCTGGTAACTGCGTTTTCTGCTCCCTTGACCTGTCGATACATATGTTGCATCTAGCCGCCGATTTAATCTGTTGATTTATTGGTTCTTCCTTCAAAATTCATAACATGAGTTCATATGATCCATCCTTGAAAAGACTGCAGGGAAGCAATGATCTCATATATTGCACAAAACTGCAACATATATTTGGAGCAGACTTTAGTATCCTGTGTCATTCAATAAGACGCGTGAATAAATAAAATTCTGTCACTCGAATCCTCTTCAAAGTAAGGCAGACATCGGTCACAATTTAATGTCTTGGTGTCTTTATCGGTCGCTTATTTATTAACATTGGCCGGTTCTGGAGGCATGATCTTTCTTATAATAGTGCGCAGAGTAATTGCTTCTTTTTGGGGGAGGGAGGAATTTGTCAGTGTAAGGTAGGTGCTGGTTACCAGCACCCTGATCGTTTGGTTTCCGACGGTCAATTTAGTTCTTGTAGTTAGCTGGTTACCAGCTAATGGTAACTACTGATTCCCAGTAGCAGGCAAATTATTAAATTACTTAAAGAATTGTTTGATTCTACGTTCTATCCTGTTCATCATTACATTATATTTTCTTTAATTTATAGATTACAATCTGTAAAATATATTATGTATAATGAAATAACTCTTTAATAAATAATAAATTATCAAATTTGGGATATACGTCCTGTGTAGGCAACAAGGCAAACAAGGTGGCAGTATTGCAGATTTTATTTTATATTTTGTTTACTTCACACTCTGCAGAATGGAACCATTAGCCGCCCTTGAAGTAGTTGCCGATTCTTTGGTGTTATCTGCGTACCTAGTCACAGTCAAAAACATTGGTTTGAGCGTACAGATGGCTCTTTAATAACTGTTTGGTGATCAGATGAGATAGTTGTTCTAGCACTGCATTCAGATCGGAAACCATGCCGACACACTTCTCCATTTTTTGAGTGCGATTAAAAATGAAGCAAAATCTGGAAAAATCCTCAATCAGGGAGGACGACTCTGGCGGAAATTGAACCCCAGACCTCCCGCCCACGAGTCTTGTGTCCATAACGACCACAGCCACCTTTGAATGAATGTCCCTTGCTGTCTCAATAGTTAGTAAAAAATATAATATACTTAGCAAGTTAACTCAATACAACGTTGAATTACCATTCTTTTTTCCTCACTAGAGGAATACTATGTAGACGCCTTTGATCTTTTAGTATTTAAATTTTTATGGAAATGTTAGGTAATATTCTCAAACAATAATATGTTTAAAGAGTTTAAAAATACTTTAGATTTTATTTTTTCAGTCTATCATAATTAAAAAGTGTATAAATACTTACTTATCAGTAATAAAATTCTACGCTAGATATAGTTATTAATAGATATAATAGAACATATAATTTCCATTTATTTATTTATTTATCCTGGCAAAATTTAAACTTTCTCTTCGACTGTATCAGGCGGAAAAAACAGCCAAATAAAGAGTACAACATAGTTACATAAAATACAGAAAAAAGAAACAAATTAAAATATACTGCATGCAAGCATTACATATATTTAATATAATAAGAAAGTTCATAAATATAATACTAGAATTCCACTTGCTCTTCAATGTTTTTCTCGAGTCCAAGGGGGTAGGAAGGAGAAAGAGAGGAGCAAATGAAGCAGAAATAGAATAAAAGGAAGAAACGAGAGACTACTGTTGTGATTCCTATGTGATGACAATTTAATCTACGTTTAGACAATCTCTGATTTCAGAAGGAAATGCGTTCAAGACTTTGGTAACTGACACGCTGAATGAGGTTGAATTGAAATGTGCTCTGTGACGAGGAATAGAAAATAAAGTTATATTCCAGGTTCGAGGTAGGGCAAACAAACAAACCTTTATCATCTGATCAGATAAGCATTATCGGTTGCGTGTGTAATAAATGGAAGAACAGTATTATGAAAATTTTATTAGATAAACAATCCAATGTTCTACAGAATTATTTAAGTTTCTGCAACTAGTCACTGAATTCTGCAGTATTTCGATACCTAAATATTTTATAAACATTATACAAACACATCTATATAATCCCTTTTTATGCTTCCCTGTATCTTTTCTAGTGTATAACGTAAAGACCCAGAGTCCCTTTAAGAAATTCCTAGTCTCTTACCAACACATTGCAATGCAACATATAACGGGTTTAAACACTATTTAAAAAGCAACATATAAGCCAATCGGATTTAGCAATGCAACAGTATATTTATTGAAGCACTATGCTCATCCGGAATAATTCAAAGCGTGATTTTCCGTTGAAGAGATGTATCCATCAGCGAGACTCCTGAATCTTTGTGCTTTTGATGGTGCCTATTACGAGTCTCGCTTTACCGGCACATAATCCCTCTCACTTTGTAGTCTGAAAACTCTACAGCGACGCAGATAGCACCGCTTCCTAAAATCATTTGCTATCCTTTACCATTCCCCCTTAAAATCCAAACAGAGCACCTTCATAAAGGTATCTCAATGTTTTGTATCGCAATTTTTAAACGTAGCATCTGCGGTCAGTTGCGTGGTACTGTCATACGGACATTCATAGTCGGCTTATAGCGCTAATCTTTGCTTTTTTGCTTTAATTATCTTTTAGGGATTAGCAATTATTTTCATTTAATTTTAAATGGACGGAGTTTAGCTCTTCCATGTTATGAAAAAGTGGGATTAAGTTGCTGTATATAAAAGGTTTTAATTGTCAAATTCTCTAGTCTTATCCTTATTTTTGTTTCCTTTGCCAAGCTTATAAGCTGCTCTAACGTAAGTTACGCATTCTCTGTAAGTTTACATGGAAAATTTATATTTAGAACACTGCAGCAAACTGCCGAACTCTTGTGCATGACCGGAAAGTGCATAAAATTAATGAAAACGGTTACAACCTGAGAAAAATGAATATACATGATGTTTAAAATTTTACATATAAATTAAAAACCCAAGATATCCGTTTCCTTTATGTCTCATCTCACAGCAAAATATTCCTATGTTCCCAGTATGTTGTGTTTTGTCCGTTTCCAGCCATAGTTCGAATATTTAATACAGGGAATTACAACAACAGTTTTAAACTGCCCCACGTTACTAGAAATGCATGGAGTTTATTTCACGTGAGCCTACGTCAGAATTCCTGAAAGGCGATCAGTTGCACGTCGGCGGGCTAATAAGTGTTTTTTTTTAATCTCTGTTGAAATCGTTTTTGAAGGACAATGATACGTGCAATAAATGCCTATATTTATCTAGAAAGTGTATATCATTAACAATGTTCTTAAGGAATGTAAAGAGAAGTGTCACAAACAGACCTTTAAAGTTCTACCCTATACTCTGTCCTGTGCGAATCCATGTAATTAAAATTGAGCATTCTGATTAATTTATGGTGATTATTTATAACTTTATAAATGTGTACCACGAAGGAAGTTTCAGTCAAATTTTTACAGTTTTGAGAAGAATATAACGTGAACTAGTGAAATAAAAGTTCCTGAAAAATCATGACCATACCACCTCTCTTATTCGGAGATGAAAATTGTTGGAAGTTAACAAAAAGCAGATAGCTGAGAGGCGACTGTTAGCATATCGGCAAGATATCCGAAAGGCTCATTAAAACAACAAAATTAAACGTAGAAGATCTACAAGATGTTCTTTAGAAATATAGACAACAACCGCTTTTTAGTATGGAATATGACTAAACACTTTTACATTATATTATATTATATTACAAAACTATTGGAAAGTGTCTAAAACACCAAGAAAAGCTGTGGAGGTATGTTGTAGTGTCTGCGAATACAGGGCAGGTCTTTGCCTAACTCTAGAAATATTTTGTGACAATGCATAATTGACATTATGAATAAATGCTTCTTAATTTATTAATTAATGCATATGTCATTATTTATACCTTTGTAGCGATTAAAATACTTTTTAGAAAAATGCAGTATCTCACGTATTTAAGCTATATATCCTACGAATACTGTAATATTTATGTCTTACGCCCAAACAAATACTGGAATCACTCACCTGATGAGAACCTAATTACCTGTGGCAATGCACAGACACACACATTAAGCTGAATGGGAGGCCAGTCTCATGTCAGAACCGCCTTGAAGACACCACAAACACAGAAAGAAGTAGACACACATAGAGAAGGCATGACAATGAATAATAAAATGGAAGATAAACACATGACAGGTAAATACTACCTCTCGGCAATTGCTCTAACGGAAAATGTACGTTTTAGGTTACACTCAAATAAATACAACTGTCGCATGGACCTTGCGGCCGTACATGCTAATATCGTCCTTATAGTAATCAAAAGGGTCATATTCACACATTACATACATACATACATACATACATACATACATACATACATACATACCTACATACATACAAAACTACATGCATACACACAAATATACAAATATTTCGATATTTTATATTTTCCATTTTTAATTTTATATACAAATACATAAACATGAATGGCACCCTTACTCTTGAGCCCCTTTCATTTACACACACCGCCTCTCCAACTCCCCCCCTCTTCATTATGGCCATTAACCTCCTTTGTCGGGTCTTCTCTAGAAATATTCCCAAATTGTGTATCTCGCATGCGCCAACACTTCCCGGCAAATGTTCACATTTCTATTTGAAGTGAGAAATTGCGGTAATAAATGCTTATTTCTTAAAAGCTCCGTTTCTCTGCATTGTCCAAAATATGCCTCCAGGAATCGCTTTCTCCGCACAGAGGGAAATTTCTTTCCCCGAGAGCATTAACTGTTTTGTTTCCTTTCCAAACCCCCAATCTGAACCATGTCAGACCATTTATTTCTTCTCTGCCATAGATATCTAGATAATACTCCTCCTCCACACTGGATGTATTTGAGCCTGCAGGTGAAGCGATACTTTTTCTGCGCATTGAGACAAAATATTTTGTCTATCTATATCTCGCAAAGGTCCGTTAACTATTTTCTAAGTATTTCGTGCTATGTTCTTTTTCCTTAACCAAATATACCCTAATCCAATTTTATCTAAGGCTTTCCTTATTTTTGATGCCCATCTCATATCCCACCCACCCTTCCATTATTTGCTCCCTTAGACAGACTGCTCGAAGAAGAGCTTGAATACCCCGTATTATCCTTAACCAGTATTTAATTACTCTTATTTTATCTTCAAACTTTCGTTAGAAATACCAAACTGTTTAAGAACCCCACAATTTGCTGTACCCCTCCCTACTTGTAGAAACCGTTTTAGAAACTGTGTTTGTACCTGATTAAGTTCCTCGGTGTTTTCCCACCCCCAAATTTTGGCCCCGTACACCATAGTTGATCTCACAACCGCCATGTACACCAACTCTATTATTCTCAGTGGAATTTAACGGAAAATGTATTGATAACCCGCCACTTTAGTCCGCAGCAGAATTTTGAATCCGGGACTTCCTGAATACAAGCCTTAAGCGTTACCCCTCGGCTTCTAGCCAAACATTTCGTAATGTTAAAGGAAAAATAGTAAGTTCATTTATGAAATTCGTTAAATATGGTATATGTTAAACAAATCATACGGAGCTCTTAATGCCATTGTATTTGTTTTCTTTTAGCTTTCATGCTTTTTGTAAGGTTAAATAGAATTTTTGTAGCATAATAAAAGTCTATAAAGTATTGATGTTGATTTTTATATAATTTTGTTCAAAATTTGAAATAAACTACCATAAATTTAAGACATGTATCAGAACTAGCTCTCAAAGACAGATGTATATTATCATTATTGCCAAAATATTGCTGCATGTGCTGATCCCATTAAAACCTTTTAAATGTTTGTTACTGAAATCCATTCTTTAAAGGTATTGGATGTACCAGGTGAAGTTAATCTACTACATATGTCGGTTCACAGGAAAGTTCTGTTCAAGTGAGTAATAAAGTTGGCACAAGACGGACAGCAAGTGTCCTGTCGGGCTAAGGTAAGTGTTCTGTATCACGCAAAACTCCTTTTCCTTCACACAGTAGTTTCGTGAGCCAAAGCCTAACCATAGACTAGCTGGAACAGAAATAAAACTTGCCACACACGAGAAAATAAGACCACTTTCAGAGAAACGCCATTTGGGAAGAACAAACAGTAGTTTCCAAGCTCTGTTATGCTACAGCAATCAAACTAGTATGCTTTTGTGTTTCTGGCAGCGTAACAAAGCACCCTAAGTAACTTACGAGTATTTTGATTAGTGTCTGAATCACAACAGGGAATTCAACTTCAGTCTCTGGCCAGGTTCAATGTGAATGACTAGTCCCGCTTTGGAAGAAGAATCGTCCTCAGTCTGTTCGGTAGTTATTGCATCAGAACAAAGCCAACCCGTGCTACGACAGTTGCAATCACACGGTTGGTTGTTTCCGGCAGATAGTGATGGGGTACATCATCAGGATGACAGCATTACTGCCTCAAGCATTTTTCACATCATATTGTAACGTATGCGCCAAGTTGAGTTAAAGCATTTTATAAATTCATTACTTCATATGGTGCAATACAGGATGTGTAGAGCTGTATCATTCAGCACCAGTCATTTCCTTTGGTTTTTACGTGGGTAGTATGACGCGAACGAGGAGAGCATAGGCTACCTCTCTCTATCAGGTCATGTCCTGTGTGTAAGCGAGTAAATGTAATCGGAACGAAATTTCTTTCCTCGCTTCTTTGAGTGGTCCAAACATGCGGTAATCACTCAGGGCTTGGTCTGGTGAGTATCAAAGTGAATGCTGCAACTGTTGCACGAGCACCTGTAGTCAGACGTCCAGGTCGCTTTCATCTGATTGCAGGCCGACGATGATTTTTGAACATATCGAATATGACGCATTGGTGATGGTTTTTCCCCTAGGCGTGTTGTGTTCCAAGATAACTCCTCGTTCATCCCAAAAGAGTTAGCATAATCTTACCTGCAGGTGGCTGGTCCGGAACTTCTTGTGAGCAATGGCGCCATTCCTTGCTTGCTATCTTTGTTTAGGTTGAGTGGTAGTGTACCCAGGTTTCGTCTCCTGTAACGATTCTGGCAAGGAATTCATCATCTTCAAAGTGCCGCAAAGGTTCTTCACAGATGTCAACGCGTCACTCTTTCACTTCTGAAGTGAGCTGCCGTGGCACTTCCTTGCAGACACTTTGCGAAACTTAAGCACGTATCTGATGTGCTGAGCCATGGCTAATGTTCAGATGTCCTCCACCGTCACACGGCGATTTTCCACCACAATGACTTGACTGCTGCAATCGACTGTGGTCTCACAACGTGGCGTGCCTGACCTTGGTGGGGAGGGTCTGCCACAGAAGTCACGCTGCTTCTTAACTTTTACTCCATTGAACACCTGCTGCATTGATAAATATGCATCACCATACTGGAACTTCATTCGCCATTGGATTTCAATAGGTTTCGTACCTTCACTACTCAAGAAACTTAAAACAGACCGTTGTTCTTGTGCTGATGCCGTTGCTGGTGCATGTCACAAGCGGGGCAGCCATTTTAAGCTGGAATTGTGGCAGCGTTTTGCATGTCTGCAGATGCTGCTACCTGTAGGGCATTCATTAAAGCAAAGATATTGCTAGCTTACAGAACAATGATACGTATATTCTAATTTTATTACATTTTTAAAGCTTTCATTTGACTCCCACTCGTGTTTATACTTTAGAACATTATTATATAAAAAGAATCCTCAAGAAATGTGCAACGATCAATCCCAGAAACGCCTCTGAGGCAGCTTGTGCCAAGTAAGGGAGCGATTGATAAATAAGTTAACAGATTTAGCTCAATGGAAACCACACTTGATAAATATAGTTTGACACATATTCAGAAAAGAACAGGGCGATCAGTTTTTACAAACATCTACAATACCAGATTGTTCTTCAGTACAAATAGCTGCAATTGCCGAAAAACTGAACGTGAAATAATGCTTGCAAAAATTCTTCAGAAAAATATACAGAATGGATGTCACAAACTCGCAAGAAATTCGTTGATTTTAGAAAGTGCTTGGTCCTGAAATGGATACAGACCAACAATATTCAATTAATATTCCTTGAATTTCGTCATTTTTACAATCGAAAAACCTGCTATGTTTGCTTTTTTCATGAAAGATTATAGCTCAGTTATACATGTAATTAAATTTCAACGCCATATTAATCACCATAACCTAATCTATTTTCAAAGAAAAATTTCCGCAAAGACATGAATGATATTAAACACAGTGGATATTTGAGTTACAGACCGGACCTGCATACTTACTGGCAGAGGCCTACATTTTTTTTTTTTTTTTTTTTTTTTTTTGCGAAGTAAAAGTTTGTAGTTAATTTTGAGGAAGCGTTGTCAGCGAGTAATTGCGCGTCATTTGGAACTTTCATTGTGTGCTAATTTTTCTTAGTTAGTAATGACACTACATAAATAAAACTTTGAAGAATAAATTTCTATGTATGATACATACGCGAAAGTGGATTCTTGCAGAGAAGTGTTAAGAAAATATCCTGACAATCATGTTTCAAGTAGAGAAACTTTTCGCCAATTTGTTAAAAAGCTACAAAAAACAGGAACTCTAAACGACAGAAAACGTGTTACGAACCGACGTCGTGTACTTGCGGAAGAAAATATAAATGAAATACAAAAATTATTACTTAGGTGTCAGTAATTTTTATCAGTATTAAATACAGTATCAGCTTAAAATATAAATATTAAAATAAAAATACTGAATTGCACTGCTACTATATTTCCCTTTTCCCGGATGGGACGACTGCACTTCCCCATTTAGCAACCGGGCTCAAGCGGCCTATAGCTCAAATAAGTTCATTGTATTGCAGCTTAAATAATGACACATGGACAAAATGGGTAAAATCAGAGATATACGTGTGAGAAAGTGGAATTATACCTTTTCTAAGGCGATTTAACATAATATATGAGAAATGAGAATATAATATCTACAAATGAATGAAATAATTAAATACTCAGGTAAAACAGTTTAATTTATCACAATGGATATAGAGCAAAGATCTTGGGCGATCTTAAAACACCATATACAAAGATGTCAATTACGTGCAATTAGTAGTCATTCCTATATTTAGTTTTTTTTTAATTATTGCATAGTTTCACTTATAAAGTACTAAGTTTGTCTTCAGTTAAAAGGAACTAAAAGAGCTCAGGTTTATAACTACCTTTATATATATATATATATATATATATACACTTTTTCATTTTAAATTCACCATCTTGTTAATTTCACAAATAGCCGAAATATTTCTCCTTTTTCGCAGTGCAGTGAACTTATAAATTATGCCATTACCAATAAAATGCAGAATACTGCAAAAATGCGAAGTTCTATTGAAATACTAAGCACTCCCGTGAAGTTCTTCAGAATCTGCTTTAAAGATCGTTCGGCCACGTTTAAAGCAAATATTTTTGGAATGTAAGATTACAAGAATATTTTAAGAAAAATATGAAAATAAGAAAATGCATGTCAATGCATTTTCAAGTGCGCATTTTAAATTAATGATTTAGTAACTTATTTTTGGTTCAAATGTAGGTTCGTTGGTCAATACAAATTGGTCTGCTGACCACCTCAAGAGAAAAGCAGCAGCACATCATCTTCATCTGCAGAGATTAGGCCTAAGGCCATTTCAGATCTGATAGACCACACGGTGTAGATATGAACACAATGCCGAGACTATGTAATGTGATCAGTCACTTCACATACACCGTATATTAGACAACAAAGATAATGGACAAATAGCATAATCGACCGATGTTCGAAGCGGGAATGCAACCCGATACCTTTAAGTAATCAATAACTTGACGCAACAAGCATGGCTACCGGTTCGAAACATTATTATTATTTCATATATTTTGGTAATAAGTAGCAGAAAAAAGGAAAAGGCTGAAGAATCCTAAATAATATTCCTTGAAAGTGCAAAATAAAAAAGAAACAATTAGAATAGCAAAAACGAAAACTAGAATGGCAATGATGAAGGAATAAATAAGACCTCTATCTTTTTTTCCTTCTTCAACATCCTATATAAGAAAAGAAAAAAGTAAAAGGAAAAGTTTGTCACTCGTTGATACAAAAGAGGTTAGGAAGAAAACTTCCTTCTTTTGCTTCTGAAAATTCATCACATCCATATCACACTTCTGTTCAGAGTTTTTGTTATTTTGTGCTCGGCATTTCTTTGTGAAAGCTCTGAATCCATGAGTGCAATGTAGATGTTTCATTTCTTTCCTAACATCGTATCGTTCTAGCATGTAAAACCTATCTAAGAACCGGTAGATAATTGTTGCTTTTTAAGCACGCAGAACGTTGAGATATTTATTCTTCAAATGGTGCAGCATTATTCATATGAATATATAAAGAATAATTTGTTAATACGCCCATTAAATGATGTTTAAACATATATAAGTAATAAAATTGGGATTTTAATGCGGATATGGTGGTTGAATTATTAAAAAGACCGTGTGCAGACTTGCCAAACTTTCAAGAGGATTATCAGTAATCTCTCAGCGTTCAACTCTCCCTTCCGACAATGTCAGATCTAAAGAATTTTATATATAACGCACATTACCTGTCAGTTATTCTGCGATAGCAAATGCTTTGTGATATGTTTTGCATTTAGAAGGTGCTTTTCTGCAAATTTAATTTTGAGGCTACTATTTTCTGTAATGCCATTTTAATCTTATGAATAAGAACTGAATATAGTATTGAGGTACTTATTAAAGGCCTGAATTCTGTCCGATTTTTTCTCACAACATTAAAAACTCTTTCTGCAGGAGAGTTACTGTGTGATACGCTGAGTACTGAAAACACATATTTAGTGTTTTATTCTTTATTAGTCCGCATTCAATTGAAATATTTGAAAATTTGTTCATTTCTTATGTATTCTGGATAAATTTAAAATGTATTCAGGGAAAGAATCACGTTGGAGGCTAATATATGCCCATTATATTAAAAAAACATAACATTTCTTTTCTGAATGTCAACTATGATAAAAGTATACATTTGATTTTTTGGGAATTAAAACATATACAACTAAAGTTCTGCGTTTGTTATTACTACCACCAGTAGTTTAGGAAAATGACATTTATTTAAACAGTCCAAATATTTCTTTACGTCTCTCCTGCGTAGTGCAGATGTTTTGAACTTGCACTATCATATTTTTATGCTATTCTGATCTGCAAACATTGCTCTGAATAAACTTCCTGCATTGTCAGAAACAGTTAATAGAATACTGTGCTTTAAAATATTATATAAATAACAATTCGGTATTAGTAATTTTTGTTTCATATTCTTCTGAGTTAGGAAGGTCTGGAAAGGGTCCATCCAGTCTCGTGAGGACAATTGGGAATCTGCCTGATAGAGAGGCGGCGTTCTTCGATTGCGAAAGCCGTTTATTAGGCTGCCTGCTGGGTGCTGACTTACCCCTCTGCAATACTGCCCTCTATCAATGAAGTCTTAAGATGGAGATAGAGGAAACAGTCGCCTGGCTGACCCCGGGCTGTAGTGGCAAATGAGAACATTTATTAACAAAAATTGTGAAACGCCTTTGTTTTGTGATGTCATTTTGCCATACTTTGCTTTTTCTAAATTATCTAAAAGCCCTGTTGAAACAGTTATTCCTAGAATCGGGTGAAGTTTCGTGCCCCATTACGTCGGTAATGTGAACTCGAATCAATAAGTAAATAGGTATTCATAGTTATAAGTGAGCGGCGTTCAGAAATAGAAAGCGTAGATCCCGGATATACAGCAGAAGTGGCAATATTTTTTTCTTTTTGGTGCTATGTTTGTAGTGTTCTCTGACGCGTGCAGGCTAGGACACGGTATAGAATTGAGCTGAACGATAACTGAACTTGTATCCAGAAAGAAAATAATGTAAATATTCAAAATAAGAATAAAACATTTACTGTCCACAAAAGGGACTAACATTGCGGAGTTTTTAATATATATATATAACTCATACTTATGACATTTCAAGCAGAAAATGTGGTTTTAGGTTGGAGGCCTAAGTAAAACGAACATTAATATAGTAATCTACTGATAACTGCGCAGTCTAAAACAAAGATAGATAACTTTATAAAATTAAATTAACGCAGAAGCGAATTTACGTGCCATTTACATAATTGTGTCGTATTGTAGAAACAAACACAATTATTAAATATTATCTTACCTTTGGTCAAATAAAATGATCGCAAAGATGATTTTTTTTTATAAATTCACGATAAGTAAAAATAACCAAGCCTAAAACACAATACTAGCGAAACAATCATCATTCAGATTAGTAATAATATAAATCATACTCAAAAGTACTTATGCAATAATGATGCTCCCGCTGCTATTACTAGAAGTGGACATGAATCAAATAAGCAAATATTTTTGATATTTGAAAATCAATTTTTGGGTTAACATACCAATGAGCTGAAACCATCAACTCGTCCAAAGGTAGTACGAGACTAAGATATGATTTTCTTACTAACAAAATGATTGCCTAGATGCAATAACAATAGAAAGACCCTCGTGGCTCTGAGTAATTACTTCAAGTTGTAACGAATGTCTCTCACCTTCGATGTATATCACAGGTTTTCCAAAATCTATTAATCATGTCATGAATCGCTGAACGAATCCCCTGAAACAGTTTTTAAATGTAATGTGCCAACTGTATTATCCATATAAATTTTCCATAAACAATCTTGAATTTGAATTGGTGAGGACTGAAGAGGAATTCCTCTACTTTAGCCGTGCTCAAGGGTTATTCGTTCGTGCAATGGGGAACCTCCTGGGGGAAGGGATTGCTGAAGGAGACACCAGGTGGCCAGTATTCATGGGTGGTGAATCACAGAGGTAGACGAGATTCTTAATAGAATTTCCATAAATGAATACACTGACGCCGGCGGAGTCCCCTCCAAGGAATTCAAACTTACACACCAGAAGCTGGGGCAAAACACTTTCCAATGCGCAAACTAACGCCGCACCGCACTACCTCCCCCCTGCAATAGAACCAACGGAATAAATTAAAGTCAAAATACAAGAGCGGAAAATTCATCGAAAGGAAAGATCCATCCCAGAATTCGCCTAAGGGACCAGAAGAAACCACGAAAAAACCCAAGATCTGAATTGCCTGCTCCAAGGGATTTTAATCCGATACCACCCGAATGTATGTCCCAAGCGTAGGCCCTGAGCTACCCCTATCGTGTGAACATCCTTGTACAAATATATAACTTAGTACATTAATAGTCGTTCATTATTCTCAAATTAAATATCGCTGCATGAATGTGCAAACTTGTGGGCCAGGGCTTGACAGAAACTTTCAACAGCTTTTCACAAGAGTATCTTCAGTGAGCTCAGGGTTATAACAGCACATACTTTGGTAAGTTTGACAGCGTCATATTATGTTACTTATTGCATTATACAATACTGTCCAATAAGAGACGACGTGTTAGGTAATTTATACGTATCTCAGAGGAAACTATTGACTCGTCGAAAATACAACACAATACCAGCAGCTGGCTGCATTTGATCAAGAAAAAATTAATGGCATTCCGACAGTGCGAGAAGTTGGCGCTCGTTTTGGACGAAATATATCCACGGCAAAACGAATATGAGACCAATGGATCGAGGTAGAATGAACACATAGACGTGAAGGATCCCGTCAAATGACGGAATGAGAAGACAGAGAATTTCCGCATGGCTATTATGAACACTGACAATGTGTTGCAATTTTAATAACCAGCAGTATATGTACTTCACACTCAACCTGAAGTATTGAATAATTAATTGTGTACTACACATTACTATTACATATATTTATTTTTATATATCTATAGTTATATAAGTTTACATTATAACTCTATACTGGTATGTATTGATAAAAAGGACAGTAATCAATTGGGATGTCTGAGATTGATTTTAGTTCAGATGACAAATGAACTGCTATTTTTTTTTTCATACAAAGTGCTTAGAATGGTGATACTGAATAGTTTGTGCAAATTGTTAGCAACTACTATGTTAGATGACACTAAGAGATTCACCAACGGAATGTGTGCTCAACAAGATACGACATTATATTATTTTGAAAAAAAAATAGCTTCAGGTCAGACTCAGAAAGTATGTGACTTAATATATTTAAGAGTCAAAATATTTGAGTTTTTTACCAAGTTCAGAAAGTATTTTTTTGCAGTGATAGCATTGAGACGTTATGAAGCGGTAAAATTTGTTGTTATTGATACTCAAAAGAATGAATACAATGTAGAACAATATATAATTTCCTGTAATATGTAATTAGACAAGATGTCTGAATGGTGGTCTAAGATAAAGACACTTTACCGTGCGAAATGTATTTGAGAGGTACCGGCTAAATTTATGGATGTATGCTGGCATAAAATCATTGTGCATGTAATATTTTTATTATTTAAATATTTTATTTATAATGTGTTTTTCCTTTCCAATTTGTAAAACTTAGTATTAGTAATAAGTAGTATATTGCAGAGTATATATTAGTATTATTGTCATAATACAACAATAAAAAGAAAATACAATTATAATACACCATATATGGTTAAACAAACATATTACTATTTCTCTCACTGATAATAAAAGCAGATTTTGTTTAATCTCATTGGAATCTAGGAGGGAGCAATATTCAAGATATTACTGCAAGAAATGTGAAGTTTAGAGCAGCGTTTCTCAATCTATGGGTCCCGACTCACTCGTGGGTCCTGAGGGGGCTTTGGGTGGGTTGGGAAATCTCCCGATGGAGCAAAGAAGCCACGGAAATGCTACATTTTTAATAAAAATGTACTATTGCTTAATTGGAGTAAAATGTACTTTTTGTAATTAGCTTATGAATACCACGGTATTTAATACCCTTCAAAGAGGGTCCCGCACCTAAAAAGATTGAGAACCACTGGTTTAGAAAGTGCAGGATAGATTTGCAAAATACGCATCGAGAATGTGCAGTGAATCTTTTCATTGATCTATAATAAAATTTATTTCATTACACACTAATAGAAATTTACACCTTATTATAATAACGTTGTTTTCTACGGGTTTTCTGTTTTGTGGGATCATTTAGATTGAATACTTGTTTCTGTGACATTTACATGAAAACTGGCTGACAGCATCGAAGGATCAACAACAATGAGGTGCATGATTGGGCGCAATTTATATCACAAATACTTTCGCTTAGTGACGAAATAAAAATTACAGGCAGTAGGCAATGAGCAAGGAAATGCTCAGTGAATTTTAAGATCCTACTATTTCTCATTTTATAATTGTATTATTGCCCTAAAAATTTGGAAATGTATCTCTCTAATACTTTGAGCAGAATATAGGATTAGTTTTACTAATGTGCCCGGGTAACAGGACAAAGTTTTGATAAAGAGTGCAGCAATTCTGACCACGTCAAGTAAATAAATCACATCTTCTGACAGAAGTTTTGATGCACATTTGAGTCCGATCATTATTCCCCACATGCAGTTAAAGAGCTACAGCTGAGACGAAAGAAAACTTGTAATTTTTCTTTATCTTTCTTTCGAAAGTTGCTTTACGAAGCGTAGGAAACTCCTAGTAGTCCCAGATATCTTGGATCGGATTAGGCAGTGCCATAGCTCTGAGCCGTGGTCTGTTCCATTGCAAGACTTCATATTGTTTCAGCAAAACGCTTTAGAAAGCTTCGTGATTAAAAGTGGAACAGACGAGGGGTAGATAAGAGAATATGAAAAACTCTCTTCTGTCCGACCCTCTCCCCATATTCCACGTAGTAAAGGAGATGTCAAATAGCCAGACTATCTTCCGCAGGCAAAGATAACTCGATTATATTTTTACAGCTAAATTCGTCCTTCCTTGGGTTGAGCATTTCTACTATGCTTAGCATTTTTCCCTTTGCCTTTATAACCTTATGCGAATTTCTAAATGGATCGCGGTAAACCATAAACTGTTCAGTTTTATGGCGGTACACCGCTAGTTCCACGATCGCCGAGCACGTGCATGCATGCAGGTCACGCTTGTGTCTCCCCAAGCCTCTTATGTCTGTGTATTCCCAACTCGTGAAACCTCTATCTTATATTCCTGGGCATTTGTACCCATTTCGTTTTAACTGAAGCCGTAACTAACGTAACCTTTTATGGAATCCAGAAGTTAAAAGACTTAAGTACCCGGAGTATATAAATCATTTTCTTATTTCTGTTATATTACCCCTTTTACTCTGATATAGCTACTGTTATAGTCTTTGCCAAGGATTTAAGCACTACGTACCTTAATTCAATGCGTTTATGGCTTAGTACGTGCAGCCTACAAAATGTTGTCCTCTGTATTTTAATGTTATAGCTATGCAATGTCTGAAAGACATTCCTATTCTTTTATTTTCCCATATATCTGCATTAATGCTTTTGGAAAAAATGAATTATAGCCTAAAGGATTAATGCATAAAACATTTTCTTAATGCAACGGATCGTATTACCTCATAAGACATAAAAGACTCCAAGTAAAAGGAAATATAAAACGTGGAAAGTTAAATGGGTCACGAAATGCCTTATCCTGGTAAGGTTAAATTCAGGTCTATGTAAGGAACATTTTATTTAAAATATATAATATCATTATGAAATAACATTCCTGAAAACATTTATTATCACATTTTAATTGCAATTATATATGCTACTTCTTTATTTTATAGATTATATATTGCAATTTTAAAAATATTTTGCAGCATGCTTATAAAGGAATCGCGTTAACAAATGATGAAAAATTGTATTTCCCGCATTATTACAAAATGAAGAAAGTTCTGTTTATTAGAACAAGCTTCTCTAAATTTGTAACATCAAAACAGGTCTGTATCAACAACGTTTTTTAAAATGGCTAACTAAATACATATAAATTGTAAGTGGCTGTAGCACCGTTAAGATTGAAAAGTCTTAAGTGTTGCGTAGTTAGATAACTATTCATTATTAATATGTTATTTGCCTTCTTTTGCCTATTTTAGTATACATATAACTCTGTAGAGGCGTTATCTACCTAAATGTGTGGAATTTTCTACAAGAAAGCGGTAAATAAAGCATAACTTAACACAGTGCTCTCACGGAATATAAAAAATAAAAGAGTAACTAGAAACGTTTAGTTTGCCAATAGAGATTACATTAGTAAAAAACATAAATCTTCTGAGAACTTCAAACTTAATTTATCAACGGGTATTATGAAAGAAAAAGTTGAGCAGAAACTTTGTTAAAAGTTTGGCAACGAAGATTGAACTCATATTTCTGCCAAAGAAATTATTGTAACATTTAAATAAAATTACTTCCCTATAACATACGCAAATAATTCAAATGTCATTTTAAACAGAAAATGCAGGCAACTTAGATAATATTCCAACATTTGTGAATCAAAATTCCCTTAAAGTTGTATTGTAAAAAATTTTCCGTTGCCTGTAGAATGAGTACAATGATAATTAAACGCCTAAAAAGCAACAACATGTCTCTCGCATACGGTAAATAATGTTGCATTTTGTTTAGTATCGCCATTTAACTCGCTGTGCAGAAAACGTTAATTTATTTACTTAATTAAAATGTTTATAGCATATTAAATATAAGAGTGATTAAGCTTATGTTTTGTAAATTGCTTATTAGTCTTCCCACACCCCTCGTACAGTTCTTCTATTCAGAACCAAAGTTACTGTAATGTATCGTGCTCTCTCATTCTTGGAGTAAAATAAATAAACATTCTGGCTCTAGCTTGAGATAACTTAAAACTTATTTTTGCAGGATTTTACAAAAATATTTGTATATATGAACTGTTTCGGATAATTAACAGTGATCAGTACAACTAAGGCAAAGTGCGAATTCATAGAAGTATCAGATCATCCAAGTATCTGATGATAAACGCGCTGATGGGTATTACAATACCCAATCGGGATAAACTAGAGTCGGAGCGGGCGGGTTGGGCAACTCAACAGTCGGTGATGGAAACATTTAATGGCATTCTAATAAAAGTAATGTACTCACCCATTTCATGCAAGATGCCAGAATTTCCTGCTTTCATTCTAGATACATTTTTGGTATTTACTTTTGAATAAATAGAGTCCTCATTTAGAGAAGCACCAAGCACTCCACAACAGTGCAATTGTGCATGGAGTATTGCTTTGCGGCAGCCTACCCCAAATATACTTGACTCACCAAGCCCTTCGTTCAAAGCGAAGATTATAAGATTAACGAACGCTTAAACGTATATCAAAAGTGCCCAAGTGAGGACTCTAGTTATTAAATTACACTTTTAATTGTCTTTAAGAAATTAAATTGATCTCTTGGCGGATGTTTCCCTTTAGTTGATCTAACGTGTGTGGGTACAACTAATTTATTAATTGCATCACGATTTAAAACGACTTTCTCCTGGAAGTTTCTATTTATATAATCAAAAAAGGCGAAATCTGTACCGACATAAGCGTAAATTAACACTTAGTACGAAGTGAAACGTCACTTAGAATTCTTAGCAGAATTTAGGATTAGACTCGTTCTTTTTCGCCATGTTCAAATAACTTTGGTTATGCAATTAATTTCAACGTAGCAATTCGATAAATACCGTTTGCTCCGAAGCGGGTAGCTTAGTTGTCTTAGCTTATCGACCGATGCAATCGCCCGCCACCGCATAATTTCATGACCCGATACTATAAACCCTTGTTGTTTAACAAAAAATCCATTATAATGAACTTCTTTATACCCTATATAGCTTTAGTTATGAGAATACCGGTCTTAATCAACAATATTTTCTCATGGGATAGTGTTGATTCCCCGGTTGGATCCATTTGGTTCAATATCCGTGCAAAACAGAACTAACACTTTGGTACACCTGACTCTAGGGTTTATATATAGCAAATATTATTCATTATCACTGATACACGTTCTTCGGGTTAGAAATAACTTGGAAAAAACTACAGAAAATAAAGAAAGCTTAAATTTAAATTGCCGTAGATCTTCAGGTATTACACCAACCACTACTCTAGAGTACTTCTGACAATTTGCACCCTTAATGGTAGATACTATTATACAACGGAGAAAAATTTGCATCTTTCCACTCATAGCACAAACTTTTGATAGTTTGAGAGGAGCCTAACTCCTCTTACATATTCAGAATAATTCAAAATTCATGTATAATTTGCAAATAATCATAAATATATATTTTTGCCATCAGACAAGTAAGCTTAACATTTGAGTTGACAAGTGCTATAATTATTTGGCATATTATACGTCTCATATACTCCAAGGCACGCACACTATCTATTTGCATAACTGGCGTTACAGTGAACATAGCACGACCTCACTTCCTGACATGATTGAGAACAGTAATAATGCTCATCGTATGGTTACCACTTTCTGTAACAAAACACACTTAAAAAGAATCTCCTAACCACTGAGTGAATCACCTGCATGAAATAAAATGAATTGAGGAGAGTGCTTGAGAAGGATGAAATAGAGCACCTCTGAACTTTTGTCCCTTTACCTAGTTATGGCTGCTGCATCCTTCTTCTTTCACGACATAAAGGCAATGTCTTTTAACGAGTATCAAAAGAACTCAGGCTTTCATAATATATTTAAGAACTAGGCATTTGGGGATACCAAAAGAGGAAAAACTTTAAGAGGAAACCACCAGATCAAGAAGGCACTATAGATAGGTTAATCGTTAGCCATTTGTAAACATCTTAACTTCACATCCTCTACGAGAAAACTAACTGCAGTGGCAGGTAGTTAAATCTCATAGAAAGCGTGTTTCTCTTAATCCCAAATTCTGAGTGTGTTTACAGTTTCGAATGCATCTCAGGAATTAATCAATAAAAACAGAGATAAAACATCACAGCGATTAATGATTTGGTCACAGTATAAGAGTATGCCCTTAAACGAGTATCTTCTCGAACTGTAAGCTGTTGATAAATGGCAGGCTAGTGCAATTTTGTGCGAATTCCTGAAAATGGTTCCTTTATTTGATTTTTGTTAACGGAATGTAAATGAACACAATATAAATGTTACATTCTAAATGTTATTCTTTGTTATTATTGGAAGGGAAAATTGTTATTAAAAATTAGGTAGATCAACTCCAAGTATTAATTTGAAACAAGTTTTGATTTCAAAATATACTAATTATACAGTCTATAGAGATAAACTTCATCCTGTCAATTCCAGGCTTTAATCATAGAATAATAGATAGGTTTGTTACGTGTAAACTTGGAGAAGAATATTTTTAAATTGGTATTTAATAAGATATTTTTATTAAATGCTCCCTGATTCTGTTTCTCTTTGTAATGTATTTTCAACCAAGACGTATGAATATTAATTCTAGTTATTATTAATCTAGAAGCTTTCAATCTGTATTTAGCAGTAGTAAAAGTGTGCACACTAGGTTTATGCTACTGCTGGTGAAAACTTGGTTCTTTGGAGTTGTGTCCTGAATTTCTGAGGAGCAGGCTTAAATGTCGTGGCTTACAATTTTTTTGACATGTATCATAATTGAATTATTTTCAGGTAAAGCTAAGATAGAGGAAGTTTGAAACAAATGAAGACTGGTATAGAATACTTATGCACAATTCAACAGGAAAGTTCACCAGATACGATAATACAAAGTAAGAACATCTATCGTTATTTATGGGTAAAGGAAAATGAGTGCAATATTATAGGTATCACAGCAATTCAATCCTTAGGAAACATTAGCACAAGACTTGACAAAATTTCATAATATGATTTACATTGTGCTGATTCTCGTGTCCATGCTGGTTGTGGCAAGTCGATGATGACTTGAGGGTATTGAAATTGAGACCCTACTCGGATATTAATCCGCTTGTCCGTTGTCTCTAGCCGACCACGGAGCATTTCCATTGTATAGCTCGTCTGATGTGTGCAAGATCCGAAACCGGCTCTAAGCTTGATTTGTGCATTTGAAGACTTAACTTTATTATTGCTTACAGAAGGAGAATGTAATGACAAATATTAATATTCTTCTTTGAACAAAAATAGGAACCAAAACAAAGTAATTGCAAAATGAGCAACGAATAGCGGAGAACGATTAACCTATTCAAAAATAAAATAATGAATAAAACTGAAACTATTTACCCAATAGTTAATCATTTAAGGAATTAATTATTTTTTCAATAAAATGTTATGTAATTTGGAAAGTACGAAAAAGTGCTGTCTCTAAAACTTTCTCAGAATACATACATTCAAAATAGTTGGACTTTGATGAAAACATAAATGAATGTTTATTTTACACATAGTCTTCAACAATTTGAACGGCCTTTGGGCTACATAGAATAATTGCACGTATTCCTTTGCCGGTACCAGCTCTTGTCCTGCGCTCGTAGGCACTTTCACACTGCATAAAAACCGACACGGGTGGCCTACATCGTTAAGGCGTGGACTCGTGAAAGGGAGGTCTGGGGTTCGAAACTCGCCAGGACCATCCTCCCTGACTGAGGTTTTTTCTAGGTTTTCCTCAGTCCTCATAAATGGTAAATGCCGGGAAGGTACCCAAAACTTAGGCTTGGAACGTTTCCTTCCTTAAAAATAAATCATTTCTCAATATATCGTTTCATCTCATGTATCATAAATGTTCCATAGCCTGTGGTGCCTTAGTAGTAAAACACTATTCATTCATTCATTCATTCATTCTTTCACTGCATAAATTACGCTGTTGCCATGTTCATGAGTTCCATATACAGTGTCTTTAAGAGACCCAAGGAAGTGGAAGTATACTGAACCGCACGAGTATTTGCATTCGCATCTAGAGTGTCAGAGATAGGTTTCTGCACTTCCTGAAGCTTTAACTCTGTAGCCCACCGCCCAACTGTGCTCCAACGGCCACTTGCGGCAGCAGGGTACACAAATTTACTATTGCTATTGCTAAACATAGATGGAAATTTTCCTGAATCTGAATTACTAAAATGTACACTCAAAAATGTACATGGAACAAAATATACGGAACAGAGAAAAACAGAGGGAATTTTATAAAAATATCGTAGTAAAGTACCTATTTAAACAAAACAAAATCTATCCTTTGGTTTTCATAGCACAAAACCTGTCGATTATTGATTAAAGCCTAGAATCTTTAGGTTAAGTTTTCCTCTACAGAAAGCACTATATACTTGTGTTGAAATCACAATTTGACTAAAATTAACCCTTTGAGTTTGTTTATCAAATTCTCTAATTTCAAAACTTTCTTCCAATGATCGCAAAGAAAAAATCCTAGAACATAAATTTTGCAGTGTTCATTTTCTTTGCATCCAATTAACAAAACGAAATAAAGCAACTACTTCAGGAATTCTCAGGAATCTAGCCTGCTATTCAGTGACACTGGACTATTAACGCAATGATTGTTTTTCGCTGTTGGAGAGTGTCTGCATGAGAGCATAGTTACTTTAAATGTAATGCTGTTTGATAGCAATAGCTGCAAGGATTTCTATATTTAATGTGTATGACTGTGTAATCATTAATACACTTTTTCACTATAATTATTTGACAGGTTATAAAATATCTTTTTTTACTTTGTAACGCAACAACAATCAGTGTGTATAAAACTCGATACAAACTTTCCAGGGAACACACGTGAAGATAGGTGATGTTTCAGGTAGTGCATGCACACAATTCCGCCTACAGTTTCCCCTCTTCTACTTGCGAAAATACTCCACAAGCTTACCGACACAAGTAATGACTACAAATACAAACATCAGCCGGGAAATCAAACGTTGAACTTTTTTGTGGTAGCGTAATTCAGCAACCTAATAGAGGAGCCGTCCCTGCCATGCACTGCACATAAAAGTTTATGGAGGCTCGGCACATATTCATTTTAAGGAACTATGAAAAAAGTTCAGCTCGTTCCTTATAACTGAAGTTTGCAACTTGCTATTTTATTTAGTTCACTACATCCGTCGGAATAACTTTAAACTTGTTAATAAGCACCGAGAAAATATCAAATTTTATGCATGCAAAAGTATATGCTTTTATCTTTGTTAATAACTGATAAAAATGTGCAGTATTACTTTTGAACGACCCTCGGTTAAGTTCTGCATATCAATCTCTAAAATATTGTCGAAACCTATAAAACTATAGTATTATAAGATTTTATTTTTCAACATTTCTCGTTCCCTTCTGCAGTTTTAATGCTTACAACAGAGTAGAAATGTTGTTCTTAAAGAATTCCTGTAATATGTTTGGGATGTCTAAATGCCTTTATAGCTAATTTGGAGCTTGACGTTTTCATGGTTTACTCTTACATGATTTTACTAGCGAGAAGAGAAACTTTGGTTTTATTCTATAAATTTTGAAACTAAAATGTGTTTAAAAACTTCCTGATTTTCTATATTTTGGTTACTTCTATAACATAATTAATTCACAACAAACGAGTTTAAAATATTTTTTCTCTTAGCACTATTTTTAATTATATTCTACATTATTATGCCTAAGAATGAAGAACAATATCTCAAACGTATCAAAAGGAAGCATATCTTTTCTCAGATCTATGCTTTGTTATTTGAACCATTGGCTTCTGGATACCCCCACTGTTGTATGTGTACATTTCCGCATTGTTGTCCGGGAACACGGTCCTGTGTTTTAACGAGTCTCTGTTATTGCTCTCGTTACTAGAAAATTTTATGGCTCTGGTTTAATATATGCCTTTGTTATCTCAAAAGATAACCCGGAAATTCTAATAGTCTGGCTCACTCACGTGATCTCCGGGCGCAGTTGGTAGGGCTGAATTGTAAGAGACCTCATCCATTATCACAGAATGGGGTCTGTTGAAAGTTATGTTGTGGAGCATGTTAATATATCTAGAATTGGGGCGAAATTAACTGCAGTAAAATAAGCACACGGAAATAGCAGTATATTTCTCTGAAGTCAAGTCACTATCTGCATACTACCTCAACATCTTAAGAGTCACTCAGGCACTATGTTCTTACGAGAATCTGGCATATCAGCAATAGTGTCTAAATGTCTGACGCGTCTTATGAGGTCAGGAGCAGGTTTCAGCTGACTTGCTCCATAGCATTCCATGCCGATTGCCTCAAGCGTTTAATTGATGTCAAGCTGTTATTTTTACAGCTGTAATATACAGAATATGTTCTCACCGCCAAAACCGGGTTTTGTGTCTCAGCCACCTGCCTGTTCTTGAACTTCCAAGTAGTCACTAGTCTACATTCGATCGCGAAGACTTTATAGTAACGCATTTTCGGGTGGAGATATTATTATTACGAATTAGCTGCCGCGTTCTAGAGGAATTATTTCGGAGATTCCCAGGGCAACTGCCTTCTTACAGAACTGCAATTCATGATCTTGTTAATAAATCTGATAACACTGGTTAAGTGAAAAATAAAAACACGCGTGCAAAACAAGAAACAAAGACGAGGACGTAAGGTTTAACAGAAGACAAATTAGACAAAATTGGAGCAAATCTTGAACGTTCTCCAACAAAGTCACTGCAGAAATTAACAGAAGTAGTGGTTTCAGTGTCTTCACCATATACAGCAACAAAATTGTTAAAACTAAAGCTTACAAGTTTATACTGTCTTTGATAAGATGATGCTGTATCACGTGTGCGTTATTTTAGGTAATTTCTTTCATAAGTTGCTGAAAGTTTAATCAACGCACAGCATGTGATCTATTCAACGAGGCGTAGTTCCACCAAAATGATCGTATCTGAGTGCAGGCAACACCGGCTGTTGCATGTCCAGCTACCGAGATAAACCCCATGCGAGCGGTAAGGACATATTATGGAAGCCCTGTGTAATGCATTAAACTATTAGTAGAGCCTTAGATTATTAAAAGGATTTTTACCTACAGTAAAGGAACGTGCTATGCCACAGGAATATTAAACCGAACTAAACTGATTTTTCAAAAAGAATTTGCTTATGCACGCTTTAGTATAATGCAGAAGGCACATTTTTTGCTTATGGGCTTACAGAATGCATAATAATGCCTGTGCGAAAACAACATTTAGTTGCATGGCAGGAAAATGGGCACGATGATAAATAAGGTATGTTGTTCAATATCGCCACCTTAACACTTAAATTGCGACAGGTCTGAAAATAAAGTGTTTATCAACAAAAAAGATACTTCAATGTCTTCTTTAGTTATATATTTTATATTTTATAGCAGATCAAATACAACCCAATTAGGAAAACCTATTTATTGGCGTTACGAGTAACGATTGAAGAAATTAATGTCATCTCTTTTGTGATACAAATATTTTTTTTTCATAAGAGTACGCAAGCAATACCTAATTAATTAATTTGTGTTAAAAGTATAAATATACGCTCTATAATAAACATTTCCTTGGTCCGGAGATAAAACATTATATGAAATAGGCAAATATATTTTCGAACTTTGTCTTATTAAAAATGACATTTTTCGGCCTTTTCTGCATATAAAATAAATAGGAAATATGGACCTTTCGCTCAACCTTGGCCTTACAGCGCTATAGTTTCGAGTATTTAACCGTGTGCACTTGTTTCTCTTACATTTTCAAATGTTACACATCTCGGCTAACATTTCTCTATATAGGAAGCTTAAAAATCACAACAATATATAAATTTATATAAAACATAAAATAGTTCCTTTTACCTCGTTGTAGACACCACCTTTCAGTAGCTACACACAATAGGTGGTGGAAATAACGTTTCAATAGCAATTGATCCAGGATTCCATTTACAGACTCCGTGTGAATACAGACACCGCAATCTGGTATCATTTTCAAGAATTAATGTATTCGCGTTAAAGTTTTACATAGGAATATTGGACTTAGTCACCTCACATAATAGCTATATAACTTGTCACAATGATGTTTAATGCTGACTCATATTATTATCATGAATATAGAAATCATTATAAGTTTAATGTTGATATTAACATCAACAACTATGTAACGAAAGCCATATTGATTTTAATTTTTTATTAGTCTAGGATTTAATAACTATATATTATGCTTGTAAACAATTATATAAAGTCTGAAAACATTAACCTTAATGAATACAAAAGAAAATCAAAATACAGACTGGTTGTAAATGAGATTTTTTCAATAAAATTTCTTCCAAAGAATTTTCGCATTATAAAGCTTGGGCACATTTTAGGTTTTGACAAAAACGTTAACATATTGGGAGAATGAAAGACATTAAAGATCCTTGAAGTTGCGTGGAATATTCCATGGCCTTTCAGATATAGTACTGGTATATCATGAAGTAGTGTAGTCATATATTGGTGCTAATCATAGACAAAACCACATTAGTGCAATGGCCTGCTAGTTATAAACTTACACATCTCTTCACCGTTCAATGGGTTTTAAATTTTGTTGCTTACGGAGATCGGCTCACTTCACAGCTGTTGTTGAACTCAACAGTTGAAAATTTCTGAAATATTTTTTCCATTGGCATTACTTTGAACGAATCTCAAATTCAAGCACTTTTCACCGTTCAAGTGCATAAACGTATTATACTAAAATCTGCTGTTTAGTAGATAGGTATGCCCTGTATTAAGAAGGTAATGTAGACCATTGCCACAAGTGCATAAAACACATGAAAAATCGGCATTTTTTACAATGCAAGTGTCTGAGAGAAAGAATTCTTTTTAACAATAAATTTAAAGAATCACTAAACACTTTAAATAAATAACATGGGATATTTGAAGAACCTCTTGAAGCCATGTTTTAAGGTCGCATGCACACTTGCATATAAGAGAATTGCTTTTTAAGTATTTTCATTTTTTCAGAATATTGCTAAAAAAAATACAGCGAGAACAGTTTAAAAGTACTGGTACATAGTTCAGCTAGGCGGCGGCTATATCCCACGTTGCCTTCATTATTTTCTTGCATAGACTCGCTACTCACAATCGCTTTACGATTTTAAAACATAGCAACGACATATTAATAAAGAATTTGGTATTCAGCCTCCTTACAATAGGTGCTGAAAATGTTTCTCATTTTCCCTCACACAAAATCCACTCCTGTTTAGGTAATTATTACTCCTCTAGTGTGCGAGAGTTAGTTTTCAATGTTCTGCAAAAATAAAAAACCACAAACTGTCAGATCTGGGTAACGCGGAAGACATAAACCAGGACCAATAATTCTGGGGTCAAATTAATGTCGCAATTCGGTCGAGGATTGATCATCAGTCTTCAATATTTTATCTCGGTCAGTCATAGAGTCAGTTTTATTAAGCTTCTGTGCTAATTTTAACATTGTTTTTCTTGTTGGAAACGGGCTGTCAGGAAATTTGCCCCTAAATGCCTATCACGTTCTACCACACGACTTTCTGTACCTGATGTATACCTTTAATATATACAAAGATATACGAAGACGCGGTGAATATCTTACTAATGCACAACTCTACTGCACTATTTAATAAATGTCACTCTCGACTTCACAACACAACAGTCCGACTCGATCGAAATCCCGCTCGCAACTGACCGAAAGAGAGAATAACGCTAATTGGGGAATCTGTGCGATTGAAGGGGGTAGGTACGCTGGTCGGTTAAGCTAAGTTGTGATACTTCTAAACTGCTCTCTCTGCTCATGTGCTTTATCTGGATAAATTGGTATAATTGACGCTCGCAAACTAGAAAATAGGCGTGAGTGCATAGCTGCCCCTCATGTGGAAACTTTTTAAAACGCTAATGCAACCAGTCTAGAAAACTTGCTATAATGAAAGCTTAAGTTAGGTCACATGGTTGTAACTGGCAGAATAGATACGAGTAATAGATGAAAGGAGAAAACATAAAATGACAATAGCACATCCTTTTTTTCAAAATTTTGTGGAATAGCTCTCCCTTTCAGATTGCCTCGATTGTAATTGCCAGTTTTAAAGTAAGATTATGCTTGTTATAACTTATTTTTGTTTAAATTATTAATATATATTAATATTATCTATGATAATATTTCCATTTTTATTTTATTTGGTTTCATGAATTAGCAATATATGCAAGTAAGTGTCTCAGTATGAAGTTAACTTATTGCCAGCACTACGTATTTTTTTTTTTTTTTTTTTTGAATTTGTGAGCGCAGGAGACAGTAATATTTATCTCCAAGAGGTCGCATGAAAGAGTTGATCTCTTAATGTCTCGATTTATTCGTTAAGTTAATCTTTCCGAATCGAGCTGTTCTGAATAAATTATATTTTAAATGATGTATGGCGAAGTCACACTTAAATCCTTCTTAATCAGATTCGTCACGCACCAGTGTCTTATTTTACTATTTTTAACATTGAAATTTTTTTTGAAAAGATGATCAGAAATGTGAAGATAAATGTTTAAAATGGCTGTGCAGTGAGGTTGCAACAGCTCTGTAAAGCTCCCACTGACCTGTGCCTACATTGTAAGAATTGCTCCCTAGAACTGGCGCCAGACACTACTCACCAAATCCCCCATGGAAAAGGACAGTATTTATTCCGAGCACTTCGCACTTTTGTTTAAGGTTGCTTCCCTCCATAGATTTCAAAATGACAATACACATGCTGCTACGGAAATTCTGTGGTTGCTAGTGCCATTACTCACAACAGCTAGACCTTTCACCTCATTGTATGTCGGCGGCTGTGCTTTTCTGTTTTTCCACTCAGCAATTT